>PYSS01000029.1:176439-243151 GCA_003049465.1 Magnaporthiopsis rhizophila
GGGGGGGGGGGGGGGCGCTGGGACAAAGCTGGGAAAGTGCCCGTCTCCCGATGCCATGATCGAGGAAGCCACCATTTCAACCTCCCTGCCGGCGCGCCCATCTTCATTCCCCGCACATTCCTTCCACATTTCCCACGTTTTTCCCCGACAACCGTCCAATCTAGCGCATACCTTACGCACTTTCCTTCAAGACCTCACTTCTACACCTTCCCTCCGAACAGCTTCACTCCTTTTGGCCGCTTCACTCGCCGCCGTCCAATCTTGATCTCTTTGGCAACCCACACTCGCTCAGCATCTCACGCACATCTTCCGTCCCTTTCCTGTCCTTGGCTTCCTGTCACTCGCCAATCCCCCTTCTTTGGATTCCTTGGAGTAAAGATTCTTACCAGGCCTGCAGCGCTCCCTCTTTTTGGTTAAAAACCACTCGAGCCAGTACAGAACTCAGTCAACATGAAGGCTTCCATCTACCTCGCTGCCTCTGGCCTCGCGCTGGCTCTTGCCGGCCCGGTCGAGAAGCGCGCCGTTCACACCGAGGTCGTGACCGATATTGTCTACGTCACGGTCACTGCCGGTGCCGAGCCCGCGGTCCCCTCCAGCTCCACCAGCAGCTCGACCTCGGTGGCTCCGACTACGACATCGCAGCCGCCGCCCCCTCCTCAGACGACGGCTACCCCCAATCCGACTCCTCCTAAGCCGGCCACGACCCCCATCCCATCGTCCAAGCCAGCGGCCGTGTCCCCTCCGCCGGATGTGAGGGTCGGTCCTAAGGAGTCTCAGCAGACCCAGCAGGCCCCGGCGGCGGCGCCCAGCGACTTTGCCAGCACTGCCGTGTACCACCACAACATTCATCGGGAGAACAACTCTGCTCCGGCGCTCACGTGGGATAGGACCTACGCCAGCTACGCTGCCGAGACTGCCAAGAAGTGCAAGTTTGCGCACGACATGTGAGTGCACCCTCCCCCGCCGCGACCCGTAATGTCATCAACTGACAAGAGTGAATAAATACAGGACTCCCGGCGGCGGTGGCTACGGCCAGAACCTCGCCATGTGGGGTTCGAGCGGTGACGCCCAGTCTCTCGGCGAAAACACGGCCATCGCGCGCGCCATCACCAACATGTGGTACAACGGCGAGATCGTGCTGTACCCCGAGTCCAACTATGGCCAGAAGAACCCCACCGCCGGAAAGTTCGAGCAGTATGGCCACTACACGCAGCTCGTGTGGGCCGAGACTAAGAAGGTCGGCTGCGCTGCTCAGTACTGCCCCCCTGGAACCATGTTCTCGGACATGGGCGCCTGGTTCAGCGTTTGCGACTACTTCCCCGCTGGTACGTATCGCCATCCTCTTCCCTCAGCCCTCTTCAAGTCGCCACGGCTGCTGACATTGATACGACAGGAAACATGGGCGACCACTACGGCGACAACGTGCTGAAGCCCCTGGGCAAGGCAACTGTCAATGCCTAAACACGCCCTCCACATATTGACTGTCTCCCCGCATGGACCGCATGTGTGCTCAATGTACGCGCAGTTGAATCTGGTAGATTGATACGCATCGCGCCTCCGACACACGTACGGTACATGTATGGGGCCTCCTACTTTGTCAAAAGTTGCATGGCGACGCTCTTCATCCTGCACTGTCTCTTTTGTGTATCACTTACTGGGCTTGAGAGATCTTTCTCGGGCCAAGGGCCACTTCATCCCTTTCGGAACCGGAACGCACCCCGAGGAGGCCATTATCTCACGCTCTACTATGCGGTACCAATCTTTTTTTTTTCTTTTTTACCTTCTGATTCTTTTGTTGTTTTTTCTTCTTCTTTCTAATGCGGCGAGCCTACCATCTTAGCTACAGAGCTTTCATTGCTGCGGCGTCATTTTTGATACAGGAGCAATTTGGTTTCTTATTCAAGGCATTACATGGGTTTGTTGGCCAGTGGCAGAAAGGGTGCGGAGGACGACGGGAGATGGGTGGAGGGCCTCCTCCCTCTCCTTTGTTATCCTTTTTTTTTTTCTATTTCTTTCTTTCTTTTTCGCGTCACCCGACCTCTACCTTTTTTCTATTGACTCACCTTGGCGTTTTCTTTGGACTCTTTCTTCATACCATGATGATCGCTTCTTGGGCGTTTCTAGTATAGGGATCGGGGACAAAGCATGCGTGCATATTTTGAGCATGGCAATCCAGGGGGCAGGTTTTTGGGGGGTTTTGGACGGTGACGGGAATTGGCGGGCACAAATTTGTAGCACCAAGATATCATTTTGCAGGATGATAGAAACCCAACACAAAAGCACGATGATTTTCACGACTTTTCGGGATCTGTACTGGTCTTTGATCATGATCGCTCAGCCGCTGCACGACGTTTGATAAATTAGCACAGCCTTTATAACTGGCCAGCCGTGAATAAAAACATAAAAAAAAAAAAAAAAAAAAAAAAATTAAAACCCGGAAGTAATAAAAATAAGAAATGAATGTTATAAGCCAAACTTCGAGTTGGAAAAACGAAAAGAGAGAGAGAAAGAGAGACACCCGGTTTGTTACAAAAAGGGGAGGGAGCTTGGCTCCCATTCTTGTGTACAGGCTTAGGTGCGTGCGGATTGCAACCCTAACCCTGGCCCTTAGTGAGTCTGGTAGGGACGATGTCATTCTGCGACACCGTGCTCCAGCGACCTCGCGTAAAGCACCGAAGCAGACGCGAACTAAGATACTGGAGACAGCAAAGGATGCGCAACCAGACAGCCTGCACAGACACACCATCCGTACCGCCAAGATGAACCAAATACGAGCCATCCAGGAGCTCAATAGGAAAGAGATTGAGCAGGGAATGTAAGTCTTGCGATTTCTAGGCTTATCGTGTAGCCCGGTAGAAGCTGACGAGACAAAACCATCCCAAATCCAGCTCCTCAGACGCCTCCTGGCACACCGACTACCGCGACACGGCCTACGTCTACTTTGGCGGGATACCGTACGAGCTGACCGAGGGCGACGTCATCACCATCTTCAGCCAGTACGGCGAGCCCGTCTTCCTCAAGCTCGTGCGCGACCGGGAGACGGGCAAGAGCAAAGGGTTCGGCTGGCTCAAGTACGAGGACCAGCGCAGCACCGACCTGGCCGTCGACAACCTGGGCGGCGCCGAGATCGCGGGCCGCATGGTGCGCGTCGACCACGCCCGCTACAAGCCGCACGACGACGACGATCCGGACGAGGGCCGCGTCGACTGGGCGTTTCTGCAGAAGCAGCAGCGGCAACAGCAGCAGGGGAGGAGGGCTGCGACGGATGACGACGATGGGACGGGTGGTGGCAGCGAGTCAGACGTCGTTGGCAGATCGCCGCCGCGGCCGATGCTCAAGGAGGAAAAGGAGCTCGCGGCGCTGATGGAGGACCACGACGACGATGACCCCATGAAAGGGTTCCTGGTCGAGGAGAAGAAGAAGGAGGTCGAGGAGGCGCTGGTGCGGGAGCGTAAGCGCAGCAGCAGGAAGCATAGAGAGAGGCATAGGGACGACGGCGAGGGGAGCAGCCGACACCGCGACCGCCACCACAAGCGCCGCCGTCGGCATGATGATGATGACGACGACGATGAGGATCGGGAGAAGCGGTCGCGGCGCCGCGGGGACGAGGAGGAGGCTGAGCGGAAGCGCAGCCGGCACGAGAGCAGAGACCGCGGCAGGCGGCGCGACGATCCCGATGACCCCGACAAGAGGCGGCAGCGGCGGGAGCAGCGCAGCGGCGACGACGACGCGGACCGTCGCCGCCGCCGGGACCATGATAGCAACGGCGACGGCGCTCGAGAGCGGGGCCGCGACCGTCGGAGCGACCGCGACCGCGACCACACCAGGCGTGATGACAGGAGCGCCGAGCGCGGCCGCGACAGCCGCAGGAGGCACGAGCGCTCGAGGGAGAAGAGACACAAGAGCAGGAGCAGGAGCGCGAGCGCGAGCAGATCGCGACGGGATCGATAAGGGCCAGCAGCCAAGGACGAATACTTGTATTTCTCGCTTCACCAAGAATGCCCATATTCCCCAACTGCCCTACGGCTCGCACCCGTCAGTGATCGCTCAGTGCCATATCATATTACTCGCTAGAATGCATGCGTCTAAATACCAGACAAACGCTGCCAGAGCCAGGGGTCCCGTTTATACCCTGACTTGGATATCCCATCCGTACCGTTTATCCCTCCTAGAGCCATGTTGATGAAAAAAAAACAAAAGACGCTCTGCCTCGTGTGATATGCCGTGTAGGTAAGGAAAAAAAAAAAGCAGAAAAAAAAAAAACGCCGATCCCCAAGTATATGTTTCTGCCCGATGCGTTATTCTCTGGAATCCGCCCATCCGCTAGGGCCACCACCACTTCCGCAGCTGCTTCTGGCGCTCCTGCCTCTCCAGGATCTCCTGGCGCCTCTCCCGGAGCTGTCGCTGTCTCTCTTCCAGGGTCTGTCGATCCCTCTCTTCCAGGGTCTGTCGATCCCTCTCCTCTTGGAGCCGTCGCTGCCTCAATTCTTGGAGCTGTCGCTCCCTCTTTTCTAGCATCTGTAGATCCCTCTCCATGAGCAGCGCCCGTTCTCTCTCGTACTCCTCGCGCAGAGTCTTCTAACGCTGGCCGAGGAGCTGCTTCCAGCCGTCGCGCACGCACATGCGGCCGCCGTCCTGGCCGCGAACGATCTTGAACCTCTCGTAGCGCGCGTTGGTGCCGGCGCCGATAACGACGATCGTGTCTTCCTTGATCCAGCCGATGATACCCTTAACGGGTGGCCGCGCGAGGTCGTAAGGCGTGCCCTTGAGAGAGCTGAAAGCAGAGGGAGACGGGGGTGCAGGGCTCGTCTCCATCATAATCATCTCGGAGCTGCTGGCGCTGCTGCTACCAATCATAATGGGCGGAGCCGCGGGCGCCGCGGTGGGCTCGTTGGTGTGTGAAAAGTTGGCCTGCGCAAACGACGTCGCGTCCGAGAAGTAGCGCGGCATCAGTGGGATCTTACCGAGCAGACCCCACTTGCCCTTCTTGCCGGCGCCGCCGTCGCCTCCCTCCTGCGCGCCGTCTCCCAGGCCGACGGTGCTGCTGCTACCGCCTGCTTCAACTCCCACGCCCGAGATGAGAGAGGCCGTAGAGGCGCCGAGGTTAACGAACCTAGACGTTGGGCTCTTAGATCCTCGCGGGCTGGTTCCGCTTCCTGATCCTCCTCCTCCTCCTCCTCCTCCTCCTCCTCCTCCTCCTGCGGCGGCAGTGGCGGTCGAAGCAGCTGCAGGTTGGTTTGATTTTGATGGGTGCGGGACGTCGTACACATGCAGGGTGCCCTTGTCCGATGTGCATGCGAGCATGGCTCCAGAGGGGCTGAAGCCGAGAGAGAAGATGGTGGCCGGGTCCCAGCCACGGCGCAGCTCGGCGACGCGCGCGCCCGTGTTAGTGGCCCAGACGCGGATGATGGTGCCCTTCTCGCTGGCGGTGGCGAGCAGCGAGCCGTCGAGGCTGAAGCGGATGGCGACCAAGCTCGCCGAGTGGGCGGGTATGATGGAGATGTTGGAGGTGGCGATCTCGACCAGTTGGACCTGGCCAGCCGTCCTCCCGGGAAAGGCGATGTGGCGCTCCGACATGTCGCAGAGGCCGAGGGGATTGTCGGTGGTGTCGTGGCGGGCGAGCAGGTTCGGGGGCCTGGCAAAAGAGTACACGCGCACGCAATCCTGCAGCACAGCAACGATGCGATTCCGTGCCAACCGCACGCCCCAGACGTTTGACATGTTGCTGATTTCCACCGCCACGTCTTCCTTGGCCTCGTCCCAGAGCATCACCTTGTTAGGCGGAAGTAAGGGCCTGCGGCCGCCGCCAACCAGGGCCAGCCAGTTGGTCTTGCCCATCATTTGGGCGAGACCCAGGCCTCCTCCGAATTCTTAACAGCAGGAAGGGCAGTGTCAGTCGTTGCTGAAATTAGGCATGGGCAGAGAGGGCTTTTATGCTGGCCCAGACTCACCTCGAGAGAGCTGCTGGTCACACTCGTCAGATGAGAATACTGGAGAGGGCCGTCCGTCTGTCAGCAGGGGCTCCAAGCCGCATCTTTCGCAGGGAATGAATGCAACGCACTTAGGAAGCCCGTGTTCAGGGCCACGGCGAAGCAGCTAGAGTCGGCATTGAAGGAGACGGAGAGCGCCTCTGGCGGTTCCGAGCTCTCAATAGGCTGCCTGGTGTTCATTCTGACGACGAGGCGATCCGCCCTCGACTCTGGCTGTTGGTAGGGGTATTAACGGGCAAGGGATGTTGCGGCGATAAGTAGTGGGTAGTCTAAGTATATATGTATGTACGTATGGAATGCGAGGGTGCGGATGTACGTGTTGGCCAGGTTGTTGAGGTGTCACGATGGGATTGGGATTCTAGCTGGAGATGCTGGTGCTTTTGAGGACAGGGGATCCAATACTTTTGGTTTTCTGGGCAGGCGCAACGGTGAATGCTAATTGCTAACTTTTCTTCAGGAACGACGCAGCATGAAGGTTCGGGCAGTGGCTAGCCCTCAGGCCGTGGCCAGAGAGAAAGGGCGCCGTAATGTCCACTGCGTCCACAGCCACCACTAGTATTGACGGAAGGCGCTCTCTTCGGTACGTAGGTTGTGTGCTGACGTAGTGACGTGAAATGCGGAGGCGTCGGCTATCAATGCCCTCTGGAGCTCAGGAAGGCAGCAGAAGTAAAAATGGCAGGCACGGTTGGAGGAGACACGGGCAAGGCTCCAAGAAGGTTCTAGCAATAATGGATGCCCCTTTGCTGATCTGGACTGGTCGCGAAGTTGGCGGTAGGTTGGTCCAAATGCTGGAAATCGAAATGATGCAGTCCTAGCACAGCTGCTGCTGCCGCCGCAGGTAAATGCAGGTGACTGACGCGACCGACCCAGACCTCACCGTGACTGCTGGTTCTGCCTGGAGCTACCGATAGTCGATGCTTCCCGCGCCCACGCCGTCACGAAAAAGAACATCGTTTTATCCACGCCAGTTGGACCAGGCGCAAAGCTGATCCCAATCACCAACCTCTCCAGCCGTCTGAACCACCAATGCACCACCAGCCAGGCCCATGGCTGTCTGGTATACTTCGCATTCATATACATGCATTTAGTCGGAGACGCATTCACGCAGCAAAAGGATTGAGCCTTGCCAGCTGCCAACAGCCGGTTCAATCCTTGGTCCCCGCAAAGCTTTCCAGGGGAGCAACTAGGGGCTGCCAGCCAAGGAAGAAGACCCAGGCACCAGACTGCCGACCATGTGCAGCCTCCTGGCTCCTGGCTTCGACAAACCAGACACAATGTGGGCCCGTGGAGCGCTCGTGAAATGTCCCGCGGCGGCCAGCCACCAAGGTCACCTTTCCTCATTCGATTCATAGCGGCCCTCCCCCAAAAGATTACCATCGGCGGGAGCCCCTGAATTCTGGCGCTGGCCCGTGCTCGTGGGAAATACCGTGCTGCTGTGCTTCCATTGGCCCGTCTCAAAGGGTCGTTTGCCCCACCCGGCAGAAATGGAGGGCCCTTGCCTGTCTGTCGGTCAGTGCCAGCAGCACCCTGTGCTGGGCAAGCCTGGCTCCCGCCGCCGCTGCAATTTGTGAAATTGCATTTCGCCGCCCCGTCAACACTCACGCCTCCTTTAAACCATCCCGTCTTTCCCAAACCTTGACCCCGACTCGAGCCTTGCTCTCGCTCTTTTTTCGAAGCCAAGTTTCTGAGAAGGCGGCCGAACACGCCCTAGCACGTCGCCGCTACAGCATTGTCAAGACCAGCAAAACTCAAAAATACAGTAAATCCTAAACCGAGAGCCAAACATGTCGTCCCCCGGCGTACGTTCCTACCCTCTGTCCTCCTTCCATTCCATGTGTTGCGTCGTCCCTTGGTCATGATTCGCGACATCTCGACCTGGCCGCTGTGACGCCCGTTGGCATTGCCATTGCCAATCACGAGCCTCGCTGCATGCACTCTGCCAGCCTACATCGGCTCGAGGCTGCCCTAGACCGCACCGTATTCTGGCTAACCAGGAACGCCCCTCGGCCTCAATAGAAGATGATGCGAAGGAAGAAGAATGTGAAGAAGGGGATCCAGTTCTGCCTGATGGTCTGCGGTGCTTCAGGAACTGGTAAGTTATCTACTCCCTCCGCTCTCCTACACCGCTTGCCGGAACGACAACGCGCAGGACCGGCGAACAGAACCAATGCTCCAAGCCTCGACCTGCGATCCCGATATGTGGAAAACAGCCGCTGACTTTGCTCGCTTCCCGCGCCTTTTCAGGGAGAACCACCTTCGTCAACACGCTCTGCGGCAAGACCGTCCTTGCCCATAAGGAGTCGGACGACCCCAACGCGGCACACATCGAGGAGGGCGTCAAGATCAAGCCCATCACCGTTGGTACGTTTTCGCGAGCGCGCCAAAAACGCACCGCCCCACACACGCCTCAGTGTTGTACCACGGATCTGACCGCAATTTCCAGAGCTCGAACTCGACGAGGATGGCACCCGCATCTCGCTCACCGTTGTCGACACTCCCGGCTTTGGTGACCAGGTAGACAACGAGGCTAGGTAAGCCTTGGGCTTTATTCCCCACAGACGGCCAAGCCGCCCATGAGCGCCAACGGATCGATTTGCTAACACCGCTTGGTGGATCAGCTTCTCCGAGATTGTCGGTTACCTCGAGAGGGAATACGACAACATTCTCGCCGAGGAGTCTCGGATCAAGCGTAACCCTCGCTTCAGGGACAACCGTGTTCATGCTCTGCTCTACTTTATCACCCCGACCGGTCATGGGTATGTTTTCTGGCTACGGCCCCGCGGGGTTCCCTCCCCTGTCTCCTCAACAACCATGCGCCCGTGCGCTAACCTTGACGTCCCAACAGCCTCCGCGAGCTGGACATCGAGCTGATGAAGCGTCTGGCGCCCCGCGTCAACGTCATTCCCGTCATCGGTCGCGCCGACTCGCTCACCCCTGGCGAGCTGGCCGAGTCCAAGAAACTGGTCATGGAGGACATCGAGCACTACCGGATCCCCGTTTACAACTTCCCTTACGATATCGAAGAGGACGATGAAGACACGGTCGAGGAGAATGCCGAACTCCGCGGCCTGATGCCGTTTGCCATCGTGGGCTCCGAGGACATTGTCGAGATTGGCGGCCGTAGGGTCCGCGCCCGTCAATACCCGTGGGGTGTTGTCGAGGTCGACAACCCGCGCCACTCGGACTTCCTGGCCATCCGCTCTGCCCTGCTCCACAGCCATTTGGCTGATCTCAAGGAAATCACTCACGACTTCCTCTACGAGAACTACCGTACCGAGAAGCTCAGCAAGAGCGTCGAGGGTGGTGCTGGAGTGTAAGTCTTCTTTTTTTTAAAAACCCCCGAGACCTATTCATGGCGTCTTGCTAACATTTATCGCTGAATAAGTAGTGACTCGTCTATGAATCCCGAGGACCTGGCCTCGCAGTCCGTCCGCCTCAAGGAGGAGCAGCTCCGCCGCGAGGAGGAGAAGCTGCGGGAGATCGAGGTAAAGGTCCAGCGCGAGATCAACGAGAAGCGACAGGAGCTGCTGGCCCGCGAGTCGCAGCTCCGCGAGATCGAGGCTCGCATGGCGCGAGAGGCCGCCACGGCGGCCGGCGGCAGGGATGCCGCGGACGCAAACGGCGAGGAAGGCAACTAGAGGGGCGCCCCCGCCAGCGCCCTCCCGCCGATTGCTTCACCCGATTTTATCGCTGTATCGATGAACTGAAAGAAAGGATAAACAACAAATACCAACAACGAGGAGGGGCGTCGGTTCCTGTTTCCCCACTGTCACGAGATGCCAGGACTCTCGCGTCCCAACATGATACCCCTCTTATTATTGCCCAGGGGGGCGGCTCCTGCTTCTGAAGCTATCCCTCCTCTCACTTTCTCTTTGTGCGAGCAGACTCCCGATACGACCATGAATCGTACCCCGGCTTCAGGAGGATGTGACGAGCAATCGCACAGGACATCAAACAGCCAAAGCTTCCGGAATGCGGATTGTGTTCTTTCCTTTGGGAATTTTTGTCGGTGGATATAGGTGGGAAGGGTGAGGAAGTGGAATGAGCCACGTGTCCCGAAAAGATGGACGAAAGAAGCCACTCGGCGATGGGCTAGCGACAGCTGTGGCAGTGCGAATTTCTTTTTATACCCGTGGTAATGAGGAGCTTTCGAAGAGGGCCGGTTCGTTAGAGTATGAAGAAGTGAGGCTTTGGGCTCCTTGCCTTTCTGCTCCGCTCCTTGGTACTGGCCATCCTCTTCTCGCTGTTGGTCTTTTTTTGCTTGTTGCCCGGCGGTTGGAGCCTGCTGGCGGAGCTGTCAAGGCCCCTTTCCGCCTGCTTTCGTTCTCTTCTCCACACCCCATTTTATCTTTTCTCTCCCATACACATTCCCCAGCACGTTTTTCTATTAGCTCTCTTCTACTAGTGGCCTTCTAATGCAGATATCATCCTGGTTTTGGTTTCCCCTTGATTCTCTCTTCCCTTCCAGATGCTCCTCAAATGCTCTTGGATATAGTTGGCCGTGACTCGAATGACATCCCACTTTTGATTCGTGTCCATATCGACTTGGGCGAATAGGAGAGCCGACATCGTCATATCTCGCGCCTACCGATTCGTAGGATCAGAGTCACTAACGAAGCGTGTTCACGCGTTATTTGACGATCACATAAAACAGTAAAATGTGTTCTCGCAGTTATTGGTATTCTAACAAAAGAAAGCCCCAAAGCCCCGCTTCAAGCCAACACACGCAACCTAACAGCCGGATTCCATGCCATTCCCTCAAACCAAATTGCGACTGACAGAACTAATGATACTTAGAAAAGAAAGGAATAAAAGGAAAGAACCGTAAACGGAGCTGGGAGTACGTCCTGGCTGCTAGAGCATCCAGGTAGACAGCTGTGGAAGTCCCGGATTTCCAAGCCCGCCTTGGGAATGTTTCAACAAAAACGAAAAGCATGACAAACTGTTCACAATCTCGGTAGAACCCATAGAGATGTTGCTTCGATACAGACGTGCGGAGCGCCCCGTTGGTGAGTACTTGAAAGGCCAAGCCAGCCCCGCACTCGCCTAGTTCTGAGACTGGTTGTTGAGGATGCGCAGAATGGCGAGGAAGAGGTTGATGATGTCGAGGTACAGGCTGATGGCGGCCGCGATCTCCTCCTCGACGTGGTGGTGGCGCATGATGAGCTGGGTGTCGACGAGGATGTATCCGCTGAAGATGAGGGCGGCCAGCCCGCCGTAGATGAGGTCGGCGGTCGAGTTGTAGGGCAGGAACACGGCGACGAAGCCGAAGAGGACGAGTCCCCAGAGGGCGCCAAACAGGTAGGGCATCCACGAGGTGAAGTCGTACTTGGTCTGGCAGGCGAAGGCGGTCAGGAACACAAAGATGCCGGCCGTCAGCAGCACGGCCGACAGCACGACCGACGACTTGTAGAAGGTGACGACGACGGAGACGGTGTAGGCCTCGAGCAGGGTGAAACCAGCCAGGAAGAGCAGGTTGGTCGGGTACGTCTTGCGCTTCCAGTAGGTGAGGAACATCATGCCCATGGCGCCGAAGAGCGACAGCCACAGCACGCCCGGGTGGGCCCGCGTCCAGTCGCGGTAGGCCGGGCTGAGGAAGCCGAGGGCCGAGACGCCGCCCGTCAGGAGCAGCTGCGCCGTCAGGATGGCGTAGACCTTGCGGATGAACTGGTGCCGGATGTCGATGGTCGCCTCGGACACGGAGCCGCCGAACTTGAAGTCGTCGGGCACGTTGTCCTCGCTGCTGCGCGGGGCGCCGCCGCCTAGCAGGCGCTCCGTGTCCGCGTCGGCGGCGGCGGCTGAGGACGAGGGCCCGCCAGCGGCCTGGTAGCTCGGCGGCGCCGTCGTGTAGTCGACCTGCTCATCCGGGTCCTGCGTCGGGGCGGGAGTGTACTTTGCGTTGGCGGCCATGGCTGCAGTTGTTGTTTCTTTTTCTCGCTGCTTCTTCTGGGTGGTTGTTCTTGGGTCGGCTCTTCTCGGTTCCGTCGGGCGGTCGGGCGGGGACTACGGATCGCGGAGGGGAAGGGAAATGAAACAAAAGACTTTGGCAATCAGTCGACGATCTATAATTCACGCACGCGGCGACGGCCCTTCTTTCGTGGTACGGGGCGATGGGGTTAGGTTGGGCGGTTGACGTGGATGGATATGAAAACGGCGACGAGGCGTCGACGACCGTTAGTGAACTCGAAACATCTGGAAGGTGACAGCGTCATCCCGTCACCTGCTGGAGTAGGCGGCACCAAGAGTGGGGCGAGGATGTTTGCTGCGCCCCGGATCACGTGCGCGCACGGCCTGGATGGAGTCAGCACCTTTCCTGTTCGGATTGCTTCCTTTCACAGCGTCTAATGCCCTCCCGAACAAGCCATCAGTGTGTTATCCTACCGGCGGCCGTCTGGGGCTGGAGGTTGTTACACCCCGATGTTGCAACACTATTAACGTCTCTGATACAAATTGCTGGTATCCGACCGGTGCTAGATGCTTATGGAGAGTATGGCCGACGATTACGGCACGGCGCTTGCCACCGCTCACGGCTCCGCTTTGTAAAGTGTAAGGTGTATATAAGGAGCGCGTGTGGGATCTTCATGACACGCTTGCACACCGTCGTCAGGCCTCCTGCGGTAGCGGCGCGAGGATCGCCCGGCCTCAAACTGTTTAAACCGGCGGTCTACCTACTTGCGCCCAACACCATTTTTCGTCTTGTTCGGGCCGGCATTGCCGTTAGACTTGCTGGTCATCTAGCGACGCCGTTAAATGCGCCGGGGCCGTAACTAGTACCGCCGATACCCCGAAGGCCCTGATGTAGTTGTGCGTGGCTGACTGCGGCGCCGCTGTGGAGACGAATGCCGGCTCTGCTGCTCGGTACGTCACTTACGCGAAGCCGTGTGGGCTCTCCGGACGCACCTTGGACGGATTGGGGCTGGGCCCGGAGTATGGGTATGATGATTGACCGTGAGCTTAGGACTGCCGCTGTGATCGCCACCTCTGCCCCGGGAAGACTGCAGCTACGGATCAGCACGGCCGATGGCGACGGTAACGGTCCTTGCCGTCGTCAACTACCGCGGCCTTTAGGTGCTGCCCAGATACGACCGGCCTGCACCAGCCTAGCATGCTCTAGCGGCTTCCGCGTGTGCTGGTGCGACAGCGCTACTAAGACGGTCGAGGCGTCAGCGCCCATTGTGACGGCGACAGACTGACTTTGCCACCACTACCATAACGACCCTCTAGCGGTAGTCGTGACGCTGCAGACGACAGTTACGGCGCCGGCTACAACGGTAACGACAACCCCGCATGCCCAAAAGGTCCCCATCCTGCTGTGGGCCCAGGTCGCCTACCAGAACCAGCTGGCCGGCAATACTTGTTATTGCATCTACACCGCCAGGGGTCCTAAAGGCACCAGCTGGTATTGCACTGACAGTAGCCTCATGTGTGCCACTGCTGCTGCGGGTTGCGACCCAGCTGCCGACTGCTCCGCCGACGAGTGCCTCATTCAAACGTGCTGGCGAGTCCGACCGCTGTTTCCCTACGGCCGCCAATAGTTGCGTCAATGGGCCCCTTCGGCCGGGCCCTTCTATTATCTGACGGCCGTCTCCGGGTCGCCCCGCGCCGGTGGACGACACGCTTTTCTGCAGGAGGCATCATTAAAGCTGCCCTGCTTTCTCATATCTCCTCAAGATACAGTCTTTTAAACGCGGCTTGGGACGCCGGCAGTCGTCCGTGGTTACACGCAGAGGTCATGGAGGATAAAAGGGGGTGGGTTGCGATAGCAGGCCTATGTAGGTAGGTAGCGAGGAGGGGCTCTGCCAATGTCGGGACCCGACGAGGGAGCTATCTTGGGTCGCCGAGGGCCCTCATATGCAAACGTCGGCTTCCGGCCGCTCTGCTCCACCTTAGCCAAAATATCGCGAATCGACTACCGGAATGAAATTGGAGGTTTGAAGTTGACACTCCATCGTGGGTTATATAGCGAGGCTCCCAGGCCTTCAAAAATTACATGCAGTCGGGTTCCTTGCCGAAGATAATTGACGCCGTGTTCCCACAGCGGGCCCATTTGATAGGCGAGTCGACGCCCGCGTGTCAGTTTGGCAGTTGGCTGCCGGTAGCGTTGGAGTGTGTGGGTAGCATCCGGCCCAATACGTTTTACGCCGTACGCCAGGGGTGGACACTACAACCCCACGACGGCACTGTAGCCGGCCAATGCCAAAGCGGCAAATGCCTGTCAGGAAAGGCACCTGCCAACCAGCCTAGCAAACCACCTCCATCCAAACATCCGAACGCAGGCAGGCGCCGTGCATGCAGAACGGAATCCCATTGGCAGACGCACAAGCTGGAATCTTGCAGATGGCACGTTCCTGTTGGCGACTGGCCAGCTGGGGGCAAGAGCCAGATCGCATCAGCAAGTTGCGACAGCTCCATGGCCGACCGAGGGGCCCTGCGGCTGTGGCCTTCACACCGCCAATGTCGGGCATGCTCTTCTGCACCATCCGGTCCGTGATGACGGATGGGTTCTGGGGATGGCTCCGAGCAGATCCATGGCCTACTCGCTATGGTACCGGCTACCTGCCGTTTTGCCATCATGGCTCAATGGCTGATTGACCCGCTGTAGAACCCCTCGAATCTGTGCGACGACGGGAGCTTCCCTCCATGCCAGGTGAGGCGCAGCCGCTAAACAAGCAAGCACCTCCAGACCTTGGAGCAAGCTTTCGCAAGCACTGTATCATGGCAGATTCCATCGCGCCGGCAAGAATCCTCGCCCGGTTACCGCCCAATCATCGGGAAATCAATTCTCTGGAAATCAGCACGAAACGGAACCACGACACCGACGATGGGCCGACCCCTGCAAGGTTGGAGCTGCTCTCCTTTTCCCCGCCATCCACATCGTCAAATTGGACGTTGCCCCAGGCCTGGCAGAGCTCTGCTCACACCGCCTTTGATTGCTCTCATCCACCTTCCAAGCCCAGACCCCACTTCTCTCGAAATTTCGAATAGGGCCGGTCCCCTTTTTTTTTTTTTCTTTTTTTTTTTTTTTTTCTGCGCCCGCCGAGAAAGGGAGGCGAGGAGGCAGCCCGGGCCGAGACTTATCAAGTGGCAGGTATCTTGGGACCAAAAGAAAAACAGGTCCCTTCCCGTACCCTTTCCCCCGTTTGCTGCACCCCGTTAGGCCCCTCTCTCTGCTGTCAGCGGTACTCGCAAAAAACGAGGGCATCCATCTGTGGTGGGAAAGCTTCCTTGCCTGTTCCTTGCTCCCCTCCCAGCCTCGCTCTCTCTGTTCCTACGCGACCTTCCTATGGCTTGAAGAGCGGCAGCAATCCTTGCAAGCCTTGATCTGCAAACTGGAGCATTCGTTCGGCGTATCAATTGGCAATATCAATTCCTTCTTTTTCTCTTCCTGTCGTTGCTTGATCCCCTTTTTACCCCACGGCTTTCCCGCCTCCTCAACAAAATCCACCCCGGCATTTTCCGCCCACGGCCCTGGCGGACAAAAAATCCGGGCCTAGCAGCGCCCACGCTTTCACCCAGTCTCGCACTTGGACACCTCCAACCTCTGGCCTTCGACGACCCGCCCGAGCGTCAAGCCGATAGCTGCCGCTAGACTAGCACCACCGCGCGGCCAGCATATACCCGCGGGCTAAGACTGCTCGCCCGGTGCCGCAAACTCAATTGCGCCCGCCAATTCACACGAGACAGCCGCTCCGTTCTTTTTTCCAAAGCTCCTGCCCTCGCCAGAAAACATGTCCGGCTTACGGGATGATGGTGGCGGCACCCTCGAGCCGCCCTCTCCTCGACGATCCGTGGTGCGCGACCCTTCTATCATCAGGAAAGACACCATGAACGGCCCGCTGTACATGCAGGCCTCCAACAAAACCATGCTGGTCCGGCGTGTCAAGAGGAGGGGCGACGGCCCCCTCAAGAACTTTACGAGGTGGTGTGTCGATAATCAGACTGGTGTGTAGTGGTTTCCTTCAGGCAAGAATTGGCTTCTGGTAGTCAGTGCAGCCGCTCGGGCAAGCCTTTAGACGCCTGGACGGCTGCGGCAGAAGCTTGTCTCGCTGCGTTGCTTGCATGCCCACACTCGCGCCCACCAGCTTCGGCTCGGCACATCCACTTGTTTATCTACAGCAGTCAAACTAACACCATCTTCGTCGCACACAGGCCTCTCCTTCAACCTCCTAGCGCTTCTTGCCCTCACCCACTTCTTCTTCCCCAAGAGCCGCGAGTACACGTCCAAGTTCTTCTCGTCGTCACACTATAATCCCAGGACGGAAAAGTACGGCATTGGCAGTGATGATGGCTATCAGATCCTCTTCTGGATCGTGGTTTTCACGGGTATCAGGGCAAGTGCCATGGAGTACATCCTGGCGCCCTTTGCAAAGTGGCATGGCTTAAAAAAGCGCAAGGCTGTCACTCGTTTCAGCGAACAGGGCTGGCTTATCGGCTACTACGCCGTCTTCTGGCCCATGGGCTTGGTATGTTGTGCCTCAAAGCCTATCTATCTACAAGAGGAAAAGAAATTTCCCTTGTGATCGGAGCCTTCTAACGAGTTTTCTGTCCCTTTGAACTAGTATATCTACCGCTACTCAGAGTACTACATGAGCCTGCGTAACCTCTGGACCGGATGGCCTAGCAGGGAGCTTGATGGCCTCATGAAGGGCTACATGTTGGCTCAGCTAGCCTTTTGGCTGCAGCAGATCCTCGTCATCAACATCGAGGAGCGCAGGAAGGACCACTGGCAGATGCTTGCCCACCACATCATCACCATCTCGCTGATCTACGCTTCTTACCGGTATGGCTATACCCGTGTCGGTAACCTGATCCTGATCCTGATGGATGGTGTGGATATTGTTTTCTCGGTAAGTTCCTGCTCTGGGTGCCGGTCCATGATTTTCCAGCGTCCCACCGCAGAGAACACCTACTGACCCTGCATCCTCGTGGACCAGAGCGCCAAGTGCCTGAAGTATCTCGGGTATAACAGAGCATGCGATGTCTTCTTCGGCTTGTTCATGGTTAGCTGGGTGCTCGCCCGCCACGTCGCGTATCTGATGGTCTGCTACTCGGTCTGGCGCGATACGACGACCGAGATGGGCGATCGCTGCTGGCGGGACACTGCCAAAGGAATCGATGGCCCTCTCCCGAAACCCAGCGGGCTCATGTATATCGCGGAGCCTCTCTGGGACTCGGAGGCGATTGTGTGCTTCGATGAATCGGTCAAGTGGGGCTTCCTCTCGGTCCTGCTGATGCTGCAAGGCATCACCCTCGTCTGGCTGATGGCCATTTTCAGGGTCGCCGTCAAGGTTATCCGTGGCACTGGCGCCGAGGATACGCGCAGCGACGACGAAGAAGGCGAGACGGAGGAGCTGGACCAGCACGAGTATGCGGATGGGAGGACAAAGATCAACGTTGTGGAGGCCGCGCTTGCCAACCACGGCGGCAAGATGTCGTACAATGACGACGCCGACAACGACGACGACCAGCCCATTGAGGAGGAGGTTGGCGTTGAGGATATTGACCTCAAGGGCTGGGGCCGTAGATCGGGCGTCAAGAGGCAGGCGTCGTCATCCACGGGCGTCAGCCTCCCTGGACACAGTGATCGCAAGGAGCTTCTCGGCCGTATTGGTTGCGAGAAGCAGGTCGACTGAGCCTGTTCTATTGTTGTGGAGGCTGGAGAGGCAGAAGCGTCCTGGATCTGGTGGGTGGTGAGGGCAGTGGCTTGGCGCGCAGCCATTTCGAAAGAAAGGGGTGTGGCGGACGGCCCGTGTATCGACCGGCTAACTCGAGGCCGCCACACAACTCAGCTGGAGTGGCTCTCTTCTCGCCTCAGGCGGGCTCCTATCCAACACTTCTTATTCTTCACATTTTAACCTCTGTCATCTATGCAGGCCTTTTCTCGCACAAAAGCAGATATTTTGCAAGCACAAAGTGGTTTCATGTTCTTGGGTTGTCTCGTCACGGGAGGTTTGTTCCGGGCAATGTTTCGCTGACAAGGATATACACCAGTTAAATACAGGTTATGGGAAAATATACATCTGGCATTTGTGGAAGAATTTATCTGGATGCGGATCTAGCTGCGATGGCATCACGGCTGATGGCTTGTTCCTTTTTTTATTTTATTTTTTATTTTTTTTATTTATTCATTATAATTCTTTCCCATTTTCTTGGAGCATACACTACCTCGGTGTTTCAAGTGGCGTTTGTTTGTCCGGCAAGGTGGCCATGATCGGGTCACTTCAACGACCGACACAGGGTCTGCACGGGCCACTATAAGAAGCTTGACTAAACCTCCGTGAATGGTGTGGCACGTAGCTCATGACAGTCAGGGGCCGGGCAAAAGCCACTAGGCTGCAGCTGGCAGCGCTTGGGGCGCCTACTGGTGGGTGGTAGACGCTGAAGCGCTAATTGGGCCTGGGTCCGCCATCAGTGGGGCATGTGCCGGGCCCTGCATGTTTGCTGCTGTAGCTCCCGAATCCTTCTGCGTTTCGCTGTCGAATTGTCCATGCCAGGCGGGAAATTCAACGCCGCCGCCAGTGCCACGATGCGATCTACCCCCGAGCACACTGACGACGTCCATACCCTGAGCCCGCGCTGATCCACTGCCCTGTTGGAGCTTGTTGCTATCACCAACGCACGAGCAGTGCTCGAACATCCCAACCGCATTTTCTGATACCACCTGACTGCGTTGCCCGTCTCCAACAGCACCTCGGAATCCGGCTCCGCCCCTCTGTCTCTCCCCTTTCGCGCGACGAACCTTGCAAAAAGACCCCAGCGCGTCCTGCGCCCGCGCCACCCGCCTCCGATACGCGCACTGCGCATGCGCCGGAGCCTGCCGATGCGACCGACCACGGCGGGCAGGGATCAGACGCAGGACCAGCACCCGCACTCCCCGCGGTAGCAGAGGAACCATCTCGAGGAGAACACACGGCCGCCTAGGGAGAGGACACACCATGGCGAGCAACACAAACAGGTTCTCCACCGTCACCTCGGCCTCGGCCGACTCCAAAGATGGCGAGAAGAAGAAAGACATGTGGAACTCCATGTTGGAGTCCGTCGCCAGCGGCAAGCGGCTACCGGAGAAGAATCTGTTGGTTCTCGGTAAGTCTTGTCCCTCGATGCCGTTCCGCGGGCGGCCAGGAAACATGCTGCATTGTTTTGTTCTCCCTGGGTCCAGGCTGCTGACATGACCACGATCTCTCTCCTTCTGCAGGCGGCACCGTCGAGTCGCAGCGAGACTTTCTCGAGACCCTCTCCAACACCGAGTCGAGGAGGCCGTTTGATAGACAGGGGTCTAGGATACCTCCTCCTGTCGCGAACCACTTTGCGCTCGGATACACGTACTATGACGTCCTCGACGCAGACCAAGAAGGTTTGCCACAGTGTGCCCCTATCTGCTACCCGCACCCTGATTCAACCCCGCGGGCGAGACGGACCCGACCTTCCCCGAGACCGGGCAGACCTCGCTGACACCATCTCCTGGCAGACATACTGGCCCGTATCTCCCTCTACTCCCTCACGAAGCCATCCCACCAGTTCGATTCCCTCGTCAGGCCGCTTCTCACGCCCCAGACAATACCACATACTCTGATTGTGGTGCTGCTCGACTGGGCCGAGCCATGGCTGTGGATGCGACAGCTGCGCGAATGGATCCTGCTGCTCCGGAAGGTGATGTTGCCGCTCGACCACGACGCCAAGGAGGCGATGGAGGAGGTCATGATCAGCTGGAGGGACCGCGGCAGAGGAGGCGGCGGCACCAACCTAGACGGCACCGGCGCCGCGCCGCTTTCCGGAGCCGAGGCCGGTGCTGACGTCTCGCTGCCGCTGGGTCCCGGCGAGTGGGAAGATGCGCTGGGCCTACCCTTGGCCGTTGTCTGCCAAAATGTGAGCCGGACCACCCACACACTGACCATCCGGCCCTCGATCGACCGCTGACCGAGATGTTTCCCGCGTTAGGCCGACAAGATGGAGCTTCTGGAGAAGATGCAGGGGTGGAAGGAAGAGAACTTTGATATCGTTCTTCAGTTTATGCGGACGGTGCTTCTGAAGCGTATGCAGATACTGCTCCTCTGGCCCTTCTTGGATGGATCTTGATGCTAACATTGTGCGACTGTTTTTCTGGCCGGCAGATGGCGCGTCACTGATGTACACGAGCGCAAATCTTCCCTCGCAGCTGCCGACTCTCATACACTCTAGTTTGGGTATCACGTCGCTGCTGAAGCGGCAACCGCTAAAGCACAACGTTATCGATCGTGACAAGATCGCGGTGCCGCCGAACTGGGATTCGTGGGGCAAAATCAGGGTGCTGCGGGACGGTTTCGACGTCGAGTCGGTCAGCAATGGCTGGTCTATCGACTTGGACCAGCCCTTTCCCCGGCCGAGGCCACCTCAGGTGGCTGGTAAAGCTGAACACACGGCGAACGGGACTGGGGAAACGGGCGAGGATGCTACGACAGGTACCGAGGAGAACGACGAAGACGATGATGATGATGTCAAGGAGCGGATTGAGGGCTCAACAGTAACGCTGTACGAGGATGCGGTCGAGGACCCGACGACGGCGGCGTTGCAGATGGCCGGCCGCGACAGTCACTCGACACGACTCGAGGTCGAAACCAAAGACCCGCAAACATTCCTTGCAGAGCAGCTCAAAGTGCTGGAGCAGTACCGAATCGAGGCGGAGAAGGAAGGCAAAGGCGCCGAAGCGGGCGCGGCCGGCGCTGCTGGCAGTGGCGCACTCAAGGCTGTGGGGGCCGGCGCTGGCGGGCGTGCGTCGCCACGGCCCGGGGGCATCAGCCCGGATCCTGGAGCGGCGCCCGTCGCGTTGGGAGCTGTGGGTGATCACATTGGGCCAGTTCAGTTCAATATGGGCGGCATCCAGGTCGATGCTGACGACATGGTACAGCGGCTGAAGGTGCGTTCTTTTTCCCTGGGCTTTTTGTGTTTACAATCTACAATACTGACATGCGTTTCATCATGCTTCTTGCAGGATCGGCAGGCGTACGGCTCATCGCCCGAGCCGGCCAGCCCAACGCACGATGAGGACGAGGCTGCGGGTCTCAAGAACCACATGGACACGGACAATCTGCAGGCCTTCTTCTCCGGCCTGATGAACCGGGGAAAGACGCGAGCGGAGACCCGTCTTTGACATGCCACAGGGCGTATACCAAGGATCTACGTCTGCGTCTGCGTCTGCGTCTGCGTCTGCGTCATTTCCAACAAAAGAATAATACCCAACTTTCAGCCTTGGCTCCATATTTTGTCTGTTCTGGCTTCTTGGTCCGCGTGAAAACTGTGCGAGCTGAGGTGCCCCTTGGTGTACTTTGACTTGGCCGCTTCCCCGTGCATGTTATACAGCTTATGGGGTACCACGGCCGACCCCTCTGCTGCCCCGCGATTGAATGCGAGTCCGAGGGCGGTCGTTCATCCGGCCGCAAGTTGACCCGGCGCAGGAGAGGTATTAGTCAGACGTGTGAACCCGGGCTCTGTGACAAGGGAAATGATATACGACAGAATACCATCCTCCTTGTTCCTGCCCGGATATGAGCGATGGTCTAGTAGGCAATTATCGTTTCTACTCCATCCCAAGGCCTCTTTATAAAGAAAAGAAAAGGGGATAGGCGGAAAGCAGCTTTAAAGATGTCCGAGACGGCTCCCAAGCTCAAGGCCCTCATGGTGCTGTTCCCCGGGTTCAACACGCTCGACATGAACGGGCCGTTCGAGGTGCTGGCGAGGGCCGGCCTGTTCGAGATGGTGACGGCGGCCGAGAACGAGATCACCAAGAGCGCCGAGGGCGTGCAGGTCAAGGTGAGGTTTATCGTGTCGGGCGTGTCGGGTTACTTGGCATGCAGCGTTTCTTTTTTGCGTCGTGCCTTGTCTTTTCATTGTCCTCCGCATCCTCTGGGGCTTAGGGTTGGGACGTGGCGAATGAATCACCCGCCGTCAACTAACAACTGCCTACCTAAAAAACAGAGAGACATAGCTCTAGATGCCGAGCTGGTAGCAGCAGTGCACCAATACGACGTCCTTGTCGTCCCCGGCGGCCCTGGCCCTCAGGTCAGAGCGCAGATCTGTCGGGAGGGGGATGGGAACCAGTTCATGAACCTGATACGCCTGTTTTCGATTCTCGGCCCTCGCGCGTCGGCTTCGCACCCGCGGCTTCTACTGTAAGGTCGACTCAAACAACGCAATCTTTATCCCCTCGCTTTGGTATATTACGTGCGGCTGAAAAAAAAAAAAAAAAAAAAAAAACAGGTCCGTCTGCACAGGCGCCCTCTTCCTCGGCTCCATCGGCGTCTTCAACGGCCTGCACTGCACCACGCACTGGGCCTACTACGAGGAGCTGACCGGGTTCAACGTGGAGTCGGCGACGATACCTCCTGCGACGACGCCAGGCAAGGTTCTGGCGGCGCGGTTCGTGGACGCGGGCGTCAACAGGTCCGGCGTCCGCATCGTCAGCGCCGGCGGCGTCAGTTGCGGCATTGACGCCGGATTGCACGTGGTCAAGGTGTTTGCGGGCGAGGCGGCGGCGAGGGAGGTTGCTGAGGGGCTGGACTATGCGTGGCGGAAGACGGATGGGGTTGTGCTGGGGTAGGTGTCGGTGTCTCTGTCGCTGGAGGGATTGGTGGAAAGGGATTCGGTGATTCTCACTCACTTCCGTCCAATTATGGAGAATGGCATTGATCACCAGTGAGCTTTCCCGTCTTGGCCAAGTGCGTGGTAGGGTCTGGTGCTCACTAAGAACCCGCCGCCGCTGGCTCAGCCGCTTTTTGGGGGCCATAAGACGGGGATGGCGGGTACCTGGAGGCTTGTCAAAGTTCCCCAGTCCAGCTCGCTGACGCCCCCCAGTCTTGCCTGCTGAAAATGGATTTGATGCTCCAACCAGCTTCTCCAATTCTGTTTTCTTTTTACGAGCGCAGAAACCCGGTTGGATGGATTGGTGGCTGCCTGGGCGGTTGTATTGTTTGTGATTTCACCGCCGTCCGGGGTAGATACCCCGAGAATTACCATCAGGGGCTGGGTTAGCTATATAAGTGAATATGTCGTCTCCTCAACGGTTGGCTTGCGAGACTGTCAGTCTCCAGCCAGCCATAGCGTCTTCGGTGTGAAACCGCGCAAAGTCTCATACTCAACCGCCCTCGCATCGTCATCAAACAAACATGGGCCCTCAAACAAGTCTCAAGACCCTCGCGGTCCTAGCCCTCAGCCTCCTCTCCCCCACAGCCTCAGCCTCGCGCTCGTTCGAGAACAGGGGCACGCTCGACGGCTGGCACGGGCAGTCGATCGACAGCGGCACCCAGGGCAGCGTGCAGCAAGTGACCAACGTGTTTCTCAAGGGCCCCACGGCCCTCAAAGCCAGCCAGACCTACCTCGGCACCTCGTACAAGGGGCGCTACCACGCCGAGGTGTATCGGCGCGACGGCTACCGCCCCGGCGAGACGCGCTACTACGGCTTCGCCTTCCGCCTCTCGGAGGACTGGGAGTTCACGGACCAGAACTACAACATCGCGCAGTTCATCGCCGACTTCTCGGACCTGGGCAAGCCCGAGTGCGACACGTGGATGCCGTCCACCATGGTCTGGGTCCGGGGCAACAAGCTGCGCACGCGGGCGCGCTGGGGGGACCTGTCGGGCAACAAGTGCGACAAGCAGACGGACTCGTGGGACGTGGCCGCCATCGAGCGCGGGCGCTGGCACCGCGTCGTGCTGGGGGTGTCGTGGCGCACCGATGGGAAGGGGTTCGTCAAGGTTTGGCTGGACGGGGAGCAGAAGCTGGACAAGCAGAGCATCAGCACTACGGTCGTCGACCCGGCCAACAGGCAGTTTTCGTTCCGGGTTGGCCTGTATGCTAATGGCTGGCACGACGACAAGGGCGTCATGAAGGGGTCACAGCCGTTTCGGCAGGTGTGGTATGATGAAATTGCGATTGGGAACAGTGAGGGGGAGGTGCAGCCTGGGTCTTGGTAGGGCTTTTGATTGGGGTTGTCCAGATTTTTGGTCTGCTTTCCGAACTAATACAGTAGAATTGGATGTCTTGATGTTCGAAGGGCGAGGTCCAGGATTCAGGGGCTTGGGCGAGCGGGGCGTGTGTGGGTCCTATAATCTCAGCCCTGGACCAAATCAGTAACCAGGTCCAGTGGCCAAATGGCAAGGCGCTTGACTACGAATCAAGAGATTGCAGGTTCGATCCCTGCCTGGATCGGTTAACATTTTCTTTTGCTTTTTGGCAACGTTTTCGCGCGACAATTTCCCCCCCGCGAAATCACGAAGGATGATGTCCCCTTCACCTTTAATTCACCCTGCTAATTATAAGCAGCCAGTTTTCAAATAATTATAATTGATCAACCTATCTCTCGCTTTTTGAGCTGCACATATCTCAGGCGGCAAAAGTGGGCGGCATATCAGCGAACTGCTACAATATCCCAATCTGCCTCTTGATCAATTATGCCCAACAGCCGCTATACGACTCCCCTGACTCTAGTACTGGTTCTCCTTCTTGCGGGCGTCAATGATAGCCATGGCCTCCTCGGCGGCCTTGACTCCAGACAACGCCATGGCTCCAAAGGTCGGACCTATCAAGTAGTCTTTGTTAGCAAGATGAGGAGAAAAAAAAAAGGGATAGAGGACAGACTCACCCATCCGGTTGGCGCCGTCAACCTCGGACAGCTCCATGCCGCCGACGATGAGCCCGGGCACGATCTCGCGCGTGTTCTTGACGATGGCGTCCTCGGCCGTCTGCATGTCGAGGCCGCGCATGCCGCCGAGCTTCTCGAGCTGCTTCATGCTGACGAGGCGCTTGACCGAGAAGGCGCCGAAGGGGCCTGTATTTGTCGCAACATGTCAGTCTCATCTCTGGATAGATCAGCGTGAAACCAGTCAGGGGCCCGCTCCTACCGTCATGACCCGTAGTCGAGATGACGAGCGGCGCGTTGATGGTGTTGGGGTCCATGCAAGACTGATCATCATGGTGCATGGACACGAGCGTCCAGTTCGTAACGACGCCGGCGACGCGGAGGGCGCCGCCGCCCTCGCCCTGGCGCGTGATGAGGTCCTCGACGGCCGTGGCGTTGAACAGTTTGACATTGGGCAGCATCAACACCTTGGACAGCACCGTGGCCGTGAACAGGGCGGCGTGCTTGACGACCACAAAGTCCCCCTCGTCCTCGTAGGGGACCCCGACCTCGCGCAGGAACGCGTCGGCCGGCTTGCGCATCACCATGGCCGAGAAGAGCTGCCCGCCCAGCCAGGCGCCGCCGCCGGGCGCCACTCCCGCCTCGACGATGGTGATGCGCAGGTCCGGTCGCGCCCGCCCGAGCACGAACGCCGTCGACAGGCCGCACGACCCGGCGCCCACGATGACCACGTCGGACTCGGCGTGGGCGTCCAGGTCGGCAAAATAGCGCCGCGTCATGGCGCGCGACACCTGCGACTCGCGGATGGGCGCGAAGGCGAAGTCGTCCCACTTGCCCAGCAGGTCCGACACGGTCGCCGCCTTGGTGCCACCCCGCTGCTGCTGCTGGCTCTGGGCCTTGCCGTTGACCGGGCCGTCGTCCAGCTTGCTGGGGATGGCGTGGGGGACCATGTAGTCCTGGAGGGCTACGGGAGGGGCCATTTTGTTTTCGTTGCTGCTCTAGGGTTAGGTTCGCCTGCATGATCCTTTCGCTGGTATTATCCAGATCAAGTTCAAGGCCGTATGATCTCAGCCACACCTTCAGCAAGCCGCGGCTGCGCCTGCATCGGATGGGCACCGGCTCATGCATCAAATCGCGGCGGTTTTTCACATACTATGTGATGGATTACTGGCTGACGGTGCGGTATGGATATGGGTTAGTTTAAATCTGTAGCCGCGAAAGGATGGATTTGGTTGCTTCGGCCTACTGTTTTCTTTTTTTTTTTTTCTGCTTGCACGATATCTGTGGCGAAAGGCTGTGTGACTTTCAAGTTCGGGGCACGCGTTGTCTGGAGAAATGCCAGACGGACGAGGGTAACATCAGATCAACCACGGGCGGGGGAAATACTGCTTTATAGGCGGCCCTGTCACACAGAGTTCACCCGGCGAAGTAAGTTGCTTGCCGAGTGCGGGGAAGCTTGGGCAGATGAAGTCACATATCCCTCATCTCTGCTTGGCCGGGGCGGGGAATCGGGACAGTGCTCCGGGCTAGAGATAAGGCTCACGGCCGCCTTTAACCCGATCTGGTTTCTCAGTCACGAGTGGCGAAATCGAGGATCGGCGATGAAAGATTACGGATTTTTTTTTTTTTTTTTTTTTTTAACGGCTAACACGGCCAATCGCATTCTGTTCTCGCTGACTAACATGCAGAACACAAAGCTGTCACTCAATCCACGATCGAAATGCTGCTGCCGCTGGTCGTCGACGACGCGTCCGACAGGCCGATCCTGCGCCTGGCCCAGCGCTTGAAGTCGCGCATCCACCGCGCCACCTCGAGCCTGGGGGACCGCTTCATCCACCACGGCATCTTCCACTTGTCCCACGACCCCCACAGCGCGAGGACGCCGCCGACGAACGGGACGGCCGCGGCCCAGAAGGACCAGTGCGGCGGGTGCAGGGCGGCCATGAAGGAGGTGGAGAAGAATGTCTGGTTGGGTTTTGTCAGCCCTGATAAATAGTCCTTACTCCTCCTTCCTAGTAGCGTAACTTACCGTGACCAGAATCCCGGGCAGAAAGACCAGGAGCGCTACACAAATGACCTTGAGCCGCTTCATGCCTCTGATGCGCAGGCTGCCCATGCGGACGTAGACCCCTTGCGTGATGTAGTTTCCCACCTGACAAGCCGTTCAGCAAATCGTATTCCAGACTGCGGTGAGCACGACAGTGTCTTGGCCACTTACTGTAGGAATAAAGTCCATGCTGCGCTCCCTCACGTACCTTGCCGTCGAGATCGTGTACCGTGCCTTGTGGAGGATGAAGTCGAGCCTCTCGTCGATGATCAGCCCCACCTCGTCCAGGTCCGAGTCCGCCATGCTGTAGCCGCCCGTCCCATCGCCATCATCATCATCCTGTTGATCATCATCTTTTTCCCTCCCTCTTCTCCCAGACGTAGCAGCAGCAGCCCTCGCGGCCTCGACGTCACGCGACAGACGGCCCACAAACGCCCTCAGCCGCTCGGCCTCTTCGACGGTGCACTCGATGTACGAGACCCAGAGGCCGCACAGGCGGGCTACCTCGACCAGCGACTGCGACGCGTACAGGTTGTTGGGGCCGAGCGCCATGGCGCCGCCGCCGCGCCGGTGGCTGGCCTCGGCCGTGTGCATCTTGTTGCGGTGGCCCTCGACCACGGCGCCCGTCGACGACCGCATGACCGACAGCAGTATCGTCGGCAGCAGCGCCGGGTGGTGCGCCAGCCGGGCCAGACGCGCCACCTGCGCCCGCACGAACTCGGACTGCCGGCTCGACTGGCCCACCATCAGCGCCGTCGTCACGCCTGTCGCGCTGTCGTGCGAGAGCGAGAGGGCGAGGTGGAGGGCTTGGAAGACCCGGAAGGTTAGGCCTGGGTTTTGATCTGTTATTATTTGGCTGTTGCCGTGGGGGGGTGAAAGTAACTTGGGCAATAATAGAAGAACTCGGCGGCGTGACAGGGATGTAAAGCAACAATGAAGCACAGAGCCGTGTCTCGAAAGCATACCATATCTCGGACATCCAGGGGCCGACGGACGCATCCGGTAGGTCTGCAGGTGCCGCGTCGGCGTCTTGCACAGCCAGCGCGTGGACTGCGGCAGCGAGAAGCGGTCGATCATGACGTCAAAGTGGCTGCGCGAGAAGGGGATGGGCCACGTGTTGGTGATGACCCGGTAGTCTCCGGGCCAGGCGGTGTCTCCTCCCTCGGCCGGCGGTGGCATCGACCAGGGGCCTGGGGGCTCTGGGTCGCGGGCGTTGCCGAGGCTGCGATGGTTGTAAGTAAAAAGGAGACGTGGTGATGTTGAGGTGAAGAACTTACATCAAACGGAGGCCTGGCGATGTTGTACCCATCCGGTCGGACTTTATTTGCTGTTTTATGTTAATCATCTATCAAATGGTATGCCAGGTAGCAGTAGACACGACTTACCTTGTTGAGCCAGTCTTCCAGCCCGTTGGGGTTCATCTTGGTGGCTACAACACTCGGCGGACCCGTCTAAGCCGATAAAAAGGGGAGTCATTAATAACCAACACAGCACCGAGTACATCACAGCAAGCTCTCGTACCCTGGACTTTGACACTTCTACTATGAGAGCCGGTTTCGGCACGTAGCTGAGCTTGTCGGCATAGTGCTCCTTTTGGAGTCCAAAGAAGATGTGGGGATCAATCTCATCGTCCATGTCAGCGCCGTCTTGGGGGAGGAGCTGCGTCTGCGAGCACGCGGAGAAGTGCAACGGTCTTTTATTCAGAAATCACAGAGTAGAACCCTCGGCAAGAATGGCCTCGATGTCGAGGTTTGCGGGTGGATTGCCAGAACAGCTCGACAGACTGATATGTACCGAACAGCCAGGCCGGCTGTCAGCTTTGCGGGGGAAATTTTATCGAAGTGGTGACGGCTACACCATTAGGCATCTTCGCGCTGACTTGGCTCTCCCAACTGCAGGTCACGAGGTCACACAGCACTCTTCTGGGTGCTGGCGGCGTGGCCAATGAGCGCCTGCAGGGGCAACCAATCATGCGTGGCTGCAGCAGGTGCGGTGCATCTGTAGAAAGTAGACGGGCGTGTGTACGACAGACCTGTCAAAGCACGGCATGATCTATCAGAAAAGGCAGAACAAGACGTGCGGGGAAAAAAAAGAGAAGCCCGTGCTATTGTACCGGTAAATAAAGGGCCAGGATATCTAACCTGCTATGTCTCACTTCTGCCAACAAACCCCCCTAGTCTAGTGCTTGGACGGGCTTGGCGTGCCGCCCTGTATTGCTGGGAATGATATCTTTCGAATCAAAAAAGACAAGTTTAGTGGCGGTCATAATCCCCAGATTTCCAGTCTCATATTATCCAACCACCCTATCTATCCCACACGACGAGTGCAAGCGGCGTCGTGTACACATTATCCATGCCGATGATATCATTAACCGTCCAAGAGATGACCATAGCCTGCCCGTCGCAGCCCTTGGGCACCAGCGCCGGGTGCGCCTGCAAGCTGTATGCCGACAGCGTGTAGTTGCCCCCGTAACCCGTGTAAAACGGCACGGGCTGCTCCCAGGGCCCCTCGGGCGCCGGGCTGGTGGTGATGAAAAAGTCGGCCGTGACGCGGAAGCCGGCCTGGCCTATCCAGACGAAGCGGCCCCAGTCCTCGGAGTAGTAGTAGGTGCCCTGCCCGCCGGCCGACGCATTGGGCAGCGCCACCAGCGGCGCGTCCGACTGCCGCGGCGTCCTGTCCGTCCAGGAGCCCGCCACAAAGTATTCATATTTTGACCGGTCCTCGACGCTGGCGGGCGAGTCGGCCACTTTGACCCGCGCCAGCGCCACGATGCCCCCGGCGCTGCTGGGCCCCAGCTGCGCGAACAGGTACGCGTACCCGCCGTGCACCACGTTGCCGTACGCGCCGTAGGGGATCTCGTGCTCGGCCCAGAAGTCGGACTTGACCACCGACACGGTCGGCAGCACCGCCGCCGCCGCGTCGGCCGTCGTCGCCTCTTTGGGTGGCGGCGGCAGCTCGACTTTGTACAGCGCCGTGCCCGGGTCTATGACGAAGGGCTGCAGCGCGACGTTGACGCGGAACTTGCGGATCCACGTGTAGCCCACCGACCCGCCGCCGACCACCATGGGCGGACTGTCGGGCCAGATGGTGTACCGGGACCCGTCGCCGCAGGACCCGGCCTGGTTGGCGCCGCACTGGCCGTCGAGCAGCGGGAAGAAGGCGGTGCCAGACTGGCTGCCGTACATGCGCAGCCGGCCCGACGGCAGCAGCCTGTTGCGTATCTCGGCCGGGCCTCCGCCGCCGCTGCCGCTCCCCAGCAGGCCCGTGCAGTTGCCGTTAGTAGGAAAACCCACAATGTCGCCGTCGTCGCTCCAGCTGGCCGTGCTGGAGATGATGCTGAGCTCGGGCAGGCCGTTGGGCCGGTTGAGCTGCGTGTCGCGGCACGTCCATAGCGTGCGCCCGCCCATGCGCGCCGAGCCGCACGAGTCCCGGTTCAGGAACGTGTCGGTTGCCACGCCGAGGTCGATGACCGTCTTGGCCCTGGGCACGAAGGCTGCTGCTGGTGCACGTACTGCTGGTGCTGGTGGTACTGGGGCCTGGGAGATGATGGTCTGTGCCTCGAGCATTGCTGCTGCTGCTGCTGCTGCTGCTGCTGATGGCCGCATGACGTTGAAGCCCGACGTCCCCAGGGCGTATGAAGCCAGCGGGTATAGTGTTGCTGATCGCATCTCTGCTGCCAGAGCTTATTCACATTTGTAAAAATAAGGGGAGGGCCACATCCTGTGACGTCTACTCAAGAGGGCGTCGGCCGGCGAAGGAAAAAAAAGGACACCAAAAGAAAAATGCAAAAAGCCAACGGACGAGAAGACCGGGCATGGTATGACAGGACGTGCATTTTGCTGGTGGATTATGGCCAGGCGCTCATGCAGGTCTTATAGATGCAGCTAGAAAGTCCGCAGGGATGAGATGGAGATGTGCAGGCGCTCGTCGGGTGCGTGTGTGAAAGTCTGATATCAGCTCATGCAGCCAACATCGGGCTCGAGGCAGAGCTACGTCGTCTCCCCGGGGCTTGGGACGACGGATGGGATCTGCCGTGACAGCGTCTTGTCTCTCGGCTGGCAGAGCATCCGCAGCCATTGTCTCTAGTAAGAAGGCCCGATAGACGTGGCGTGTTTTTATTTTAACAGGCCGCCTGGGTATTTTCCAAGTTCCGTTTACTTGCCAGACGTCAGTTGCCACCTACCCAAGCAAAAAGGTAGCACACAGAATTCCCCTGGCGGTGGTGATCGTCGGCACGCCTGCGGTCAGCATCAGCATTTGGTCCTTGAACTGAAGGAGAATGACGGAAGCTTGGCACGTGGGAAACTTCCGTACCCCCAAAAAAAAAAAAGGTGCAGAAACGTCCCGCCTATATGAAACATGGTCCGGTGCAGAGCCCCGACTCGGCCAGCCTATTGGACGACCCTCTTGTCGAGCAGGATCGATGACGTACGTTGGTTTGAGCAAAGAGGGATCGGATCTGAGGGTCGAGGCTTTTTCATATTGCGCTCGGGAGAAGACTCACGGGGAAAAAAATGATCTTCTCTAACGCAACCCTGCGGCAGATCAAAACGGCGCGGGATCCGCAACCCGTTGCGTTTCGCGGCCGTTGAAAAGCTTAGGACGGCTCTCTTTTCTTGCTTTGCTTTGCCTGCCGAAGAAGCGATGACGGCGGGAACAGGTTAGGTTGGTTTCGCAATCTTGGCCGCTACAGGTTTTCCCGCCTGAGAAAGGATACATCGTGTTCGCTGTGCTATGGCTGATACTTGTCCAACGTCCTCTAGCTTGATCACTCGTTTCATGGGAGTATTCTAAACCGCGCTTCATCGGCTTAGTCGATGCATACCTACCCCACGGCCTTTGACGAGGCTGAGATCGTTGGGGGAGACCCGGAACCGTGATAGCCTCGATGTGCTGACTATCCCCCGAGCTCAGCTGGATATCTTTGGCTTCATGTTAGCGGCCAGAGTGCTCTTCCTGTACGACACACAATGCAGCCACATGCTGATCCACGAATAAGAGCTCTTCTGCAGTTTCGCTTCCACACCTCGCTTGGTCGAACTGTCAGCTCGGGAGGATCGTGACTGGCAATATTGCGTTGTGTCAGCAGCTGCTCCACCTCCAGCTGCTATCAACGCCGCCTTGCCGCTGATGGCGCCCCCATCGAGGCTTGACAGCTCGCGCCAATACTCAAGTTCCAAGATCCTATCACAGCCTGGCTACATACGAGCGTCATGGCCCTAAGCGTGCTGTCGGCGATATGGTAGCCTGTTCGGGTGGGAACCAGCCGTTCATCGGGGGGAGTCGAAGGAACCAGAGATAAGGCAAAAGGGTAGTACGGCAAGGGGCGGAGCACCTCCATCGTGGCGGCGAGAAGGAGCTGCTAGCCAGAGTAGACGACAATGGCGTTGTATAATACGAGCGGTTCATCGTGGGCTTCGCTGGCGTCGAGGCACGCCCATCTCCCTGGTACTCAAGACCGTCCGCACTCTTTCAGTATAGCCCGCCCCAGAAAAAATGGCGTTCTTGTCCCTGCTTTATAGTACTCTCCCAGGCCTCGCCTGCAGCCACAGCCTCGCCCTAGTCGCAACCGTCCTCGTCCTCTACCACGTCGCCCGCTCCCTCACTTCGCCCCTGAGGCACATCCCAGGCCCGCTCGCGGCCCGGTTCACCAACCTCTGGCGTGTGCGCGTTTACTGGCGCCTGGCGACCTGGCAGACGCAGCGAGACCTGCACGCGCGGCACGGCCCAGCCGTTCGCATAGGCCCCGCCGCCGTCTCGCTCAGCGACCCGGCCCTGATCCCCGTCGTCTACGGCTTGGGCCGGGGCCAGGGTGAAGGTGTATTCGCCAAGGAGCGCCTTTTACGCGCCCAGCGCCGCCCGGCTCCCGGACGGGTCTGCCGTCGAGCACGTCTTCTCTGCGCGCTGCGAAGTGCTGCATACGCGCCTGCTCAGGCCCGTCCAGCGCCTGTACCCGACGACGGCCGTGCTGGGCTTCGAGGACGGCATGGACCGCGCCCTGCTTGGGCTCTGCGAGCAGCTTGAGGCTCGGTTCCTGGGGGCTGCTGCGGCGGCGGGAAGCGCAAGGGCGTTTGATGTTGGAGAGTGGGTGACTTATTGTGAGAAACTGTCCCTGTTACTCGCTCGCCTGGTCGTCACGACTGGATGCTGATGCGTGGAGGATTTTGTAGGCTTGTGGGATCTGATCGGCGAGATCACCTGGGGCACAAGCCTGGGCTTCATGCAGAACGGGTGGATCGAGAGGACATGATTCACACCGCCGAGCTTTCCATGATGTACCTGGGCCTTGTAAGCAGAGGAACCCGCGCGCGCAACATTCCTAGGTTCTGGTGATAACTGATACCCAGCAATGCAGGTCGGCCAGCTCCCCTGGCTCGCCAGGCTGCTGCGCTTGAGCCCGTATCTGCCCAGGTCCATCAGCAAGTTCAACCGCCCGCTCAGCTTCAGCATCGAGCGGTTGAACGAGCGGCTCCTGTCCGCCAAGCCGGCACTGCCAGATGGCGACGACCAAGACTTGGGCCCGCCAGCCGACTTCCTCGCCGCCCTGCTGCGGGCTCGGAAATCGGCACCAGAGACGCTCACCAACGCCAACATTGCTATCAACACCATGACCAACGTGAGAAGCCCCTGGCGCCGACGTCCGTGTCTCGTCTGAGTAGAGTCGGATTCGCTGACCAGATACGAGCCACCGTCGCGTCACAGCTGTCAGGAGGCGGCGACCCCATCGCGGTGGTGCAAAAGGCCATCATCGCCAACCTCCTCTGCAATCCCTCGGCTCTGGCCAGGCTGCGTAAAGAGCTGCTCGTCGCCAACCTTTCCCACCCGTCGGCCTACCGGGAAGTCCACGACCGCGCGCGCCTGCCGTATCTCGACGCCGTCGTCAGGGAAGGTCTGCGCATCCACCCCACTGTTGCAGTGTGCATCGAGCGTATAGGTAAGTCTCTTTCTGTCTCCCCAGAACCGTCTTGGGTCCGGTATAACTCATCAGTCCTGTCCCATTTTAACCACCAGTCCCGGAGCAAGGCCTCAACCTCCCAGACGGCCGCTACATACCCGCCGGCACGACGGTCGGCCTCAACCCGGCAGTTATACTACGCGATCGTGCCGTCTTCGGCTGGGACGCCGACAGGTTTAGTCCTGAGCGCTGGCTGGCCCCTGATGATGATGGCGACAACGGGGAGCGCTTGCGCGCAGGCCCCGAAATTGCATCGCGTCTTTTATCCGTAGGTCAGGCTGCGATCGGCATTGTGGAGGACTTATAACACCATTGATTGCTGATGCCAAGGCGGCGGGGGCGAATGGGACGGCCGCGTTAGGCGCTGGCGATGGGGCTTTGTGTAACGCAACGGGTTAACCGAGAGAGGCACAATCCTAGAGAGCTGGGCCAAGTTGGTGTCGCATGGCTCCGGGGACATTGACTCGATCAGTGTCTGAGCCCGGAGGTTCGAATTAAGCATAAATGAAAAGGCGATGGCATCTCTCTTAGAGGGACCAAAAGTGCATCGGCCGTATCTATCTCGGAAAGAAGACAAAATAAAGTCGCTTGTGTTTATTTGGGATCCGAACTCCGCGCTGAATACATTATGCTGGATAAGTCTGAAAGCCGAGTGGTCTGGGAGGTGCCGGCGGCCGCAATAGCGCAGAGGCTGCTGCGAAAGCGCACAGCGCAACGCTTAGTCGCCTTCGTGAATCCGTAATTATGGTGTAGCCCCTGACCGCAGCTGTGGCCTTGGGCGGCGTCAGATGGAACGTCGATACGTAGGCGTCTCGACAAGCTCGCTAGGTCGTGGCGGCCAATCAACTGACTGTTCCCTTCAGAGAATCCCAGGCTGTGAGACGACACCGACATGACAGCCTCAAGCCGCCGCAGCTTCGGCCCTCTTTCGCTCCTCGCGGCGCAGCGTCGCCTCGACACGGTTGGCGCGGGCCTCGGCGTCGGCAACGGCGTCGGCGCAGCGCAGCAGGCGGCTTTCGTACCAGGCGCGCACGACGGCCTCGCTGCGAGCGCGGAGTGCGGCCAGCTCGGCGTCCTGGGCGCGCTGGGCGGCCTCGAGGGCGCGGGCGCGGGGGGCGGTGGCGACCAGCGCGGCGCTGAGAGCCGCGTCCGGAACGGGCACGTCGCCCGTCACCGAGGCCGCGAGGGCAGAGGCGGTGGCCGGGAAGGAGGCGGCCGAGGCCAGGACGATGGCGCGGACCTCGTCCTGGCCGAGCTGGTTTAGAGGCTGCGGCGGCCTCTTGGGGTCTTGAGCGATGGGGTGCTCGGCGGCAGCGAAGAGGTCTGGGTGCTGCTTGTCTGGAGGCCAAATGGTCAGCTTGCCATGGCGCCAGTTCATAGCCATCCCACGGGATCCCCCGTACAGATGTTCAGCAGGTCTCCGTAGACTCGCGTCCTGGAGACGAGGCCCGCGAAACGCCTCTCGATGTCATAAAAGGAGCTGATGACCGATGTCCTGGGCGGTGCATCAGGGGCGCCAGCGGGGCCATAGACGATGTGCTCGAGGCGCAGGAGGCGGGCCTCTAACAGGCCGATGGTCGAGATCGTGGTCTTGTCGAGGGTGCCGTCCATTGCTTGCGGTAGTGAGCGCCAAGGTTGCAGGGAATGGCGGAGTTCGTAGGAGACAATGGCACGGCTGGTCGTTAAGCATGTTCCGTAATAGATTCCGTAATGGCAGACAACTGAAGCTCCAGCTGATGTGAGCTGCGGACTGCGGAGCGGAGAACAAGCCCGAGTCGTGTGGGGGCTGCATCCTTGGGGGCTGTGAATTGTCACCACGATTGGCCAAGATCATGCCAGAGGCCCACTTGAGGAGCCGACTCCCCACTCAACGTTTACTGTTCCAGGCGCTTGGCCTCGTGAGAGAAGACGCCCAAACGTCACACTCTGTCCTATCCCGAGCTGCTGCCGCTGCCACTAAAACGCCATCCTGCGCCCAGCCGTTTCGTTCCCACCACCCTGACTGCTGACTGCATTTTTTTTTTTTCCTCCGACTGTTATTTTCTACTGTATTCCTAATCGCTATCTCAATTCCACACGCACAGGAGCAGGGAGACGACCGATCGATCCGGCTGGCCAGCCACTCTAGAGGGGCCAGGCGTCGCTCTCTCTTTGCTCCAAAACCAGGGGCCGAAAACCCGCCGAACGCGGCTGACGACGGGGCGCTTCCCCGACCCACGACCGACTATCACCGGCCCGAGCCCATCGGCATTTGTGCGACTCTCGACGACGATCCTCCCACCCACCGAGACCGGACGCGCCTGGCAGTAGACCAGGCGGAGGAATGTCCTCGTACTCGACCTTTTCCGATGGACCTGGATCTGGACGGCGAAATAGTGTCGGAGACATGGCGAGGTGAGCGCATGACCACTCTTGCTTCCTCTAGATAGCTTCTTCCCGCCGCCTGCTGACTGCGCATGACTCTCCAGACGTCTCACCCGGGGCCTAAAGGCCGGTGCTGGCCAGGCATCTATGCTGAGCAGTGTAATAAACCTGCTGAACACGAGTACGATGCGCTTGCCTCTCCCTTCCCCTCCTCGGCCCGACCCGCCCGCCCCGAAGCACGCCCTTCCCTGCCCTCAGCAGTGTCAGGATACGCAGATACGCGGACACAGAAATGGCTGACGGAGACCCGTGGTTGGGGGATGACGTATTGCAGTTGTTGGCGCAGGGACATTGACGATGCCATCGACCATGTCGCATATGGGCATTGCGTTTGGCACTGTCGTCATATTATGGGCCGGCCTCACGTCGGCGCTGGGGCTGTACCTGCAGTCGCGATGCGCCCGCTACCTGGATCGCGGCCACAGCTCCTTCTTTGCCCTGTCGCAGATCACGTACCCTAATGCGGCCGTGGTCTTCGACGCCGCCATTGCCATCAAGTGCTTCGGCGTCGGCGTCTCGTACCTCATAATCATCGGCGATCTGATGCCGGGCGTTGCCCTCGGCCTCCTTACCGACGGTTCCGACGGGAGCGAGGAACTGTTGGCCCCCTACCTGCTGGACCGCAACTTCTGGATCACGGCATTCATGCTGGTGATAATACCGCTCAGCTTCCTGCGCCGCCTCGATTCACTCAAGTACACCAGCATCATCGCCCTCGTCGCCATCGGCTACCTGATCGTGCTGGTCGTCTACCACTTCGTAGCCGAGGCCCACCCGGGCAGGGGCGAGATCCGCCTGATGACCTGGGAGGGTCCCGGCGCCGTGTTGCGGGCTTTCCCAGTTGTTGTGTTTGCCTACACGTGCCATCAAAATGTATGCGCCTTCGCGGCCTGGGGCGCTGTCTCGGGTACTTGCGGATAGATGCTAACGCGAGACGCATATAGATGTTTTCAATTCTCAACGAGATCAAGGATGGCTCGCCCGGGAGCATAGTAGGAGTCGTCTCGGCCAGCATCGGCTCGGCGGCTGGCATCTACATCCTTGTCGCCATCACTGGCTACCTGACCTTTGGAAACTCGGTCGCGGCCAACATTATTTCCATGTGTAAGCGCGTCTCGACCTGTTCCTGGTAGCAGCCTTGCTGGGCCAACGCTAACCCATTTCCCTCGAGCAGATCCTGCAAACATGGCTTCCACGATTGGAAAGGCAGCCATTGTCATTCTGGTCACGTTCAGCGTGCCCCTGCAGGTCCACCCCTGCCGAGCCTCGGTGGACGCGGTGCTCAAGTGGCGTCCCAGCGCCTCGTCTCGCGATCCTAGCGCCTCGAGCTCGGGTGGGTCGTCTTCACCCAACAGGCACCACCCACTGCTTCCGACAGCCTCGTCAGCCCCGGCCGACGACGGACACGGGTCACCGACGACCCCGATGTCGGATCTCCGCTTCGCCCTGATATCGACCGTCATCATCGTCGGCAGCTACCTGACGGCGCTGTCGGTGTCGAGCCTGGACCGAGTGCTGGCCTATGTTGGGTCGACGGGCTCGACCTCCATCTCGTTTATTCTTCCCGGCCTGTTCTACTACAAGATCAGCGACCCGGAGAGCGTGCACCATCAGCGGTTGACCAAGGAGGATGACGACGCGGGAGCGCTCGACGACGACGAAGAGTCTGAGGCCGATGAGGACGCCAGGGATCTCGACCCATCCAGATCCGGCCTGTTGGGGAGTGTGGCCAGCCTCCGATCCGGCCTCAGCGGGGCTTCGGGGACGCGGCCGCGGAGGCGGCGGCGGTTGCGCTGGGACCTCGAGCACCTCGAAGATGGCCTGCTGCGAAAGCTGGCTCTCGGTCTGGCCATGTACGGCTTTGGGGTCATGGCCGTGTGTCTGGTCACGAACACATTCTTTGGGGCTCACCACTAAAAGCTCCCCGTGCCAGCAATTTGCAAGATGGATCGAGAATCTCAAGGTAGGTTTTCGGTTAATGTTTGGATCTTGGGGGCAGTTTAGCCCTGAATTCCTTTGTGCTGTATGTGTTGATCTTCAGCGCCAAATTGATAGGCGTCTTGGCGCAACGAGTTTGTGGCAATGCTTGGGCAGAACCGCATGTTTTTTTTTTGTCCGTTTTGGGTGTGCTTTGTGTTTGGTTGTGCGCCAATTGCAGGTTTTGCTGGATACACTATACATAGAATGTTGTTTCCTTTGGCGGTCTCAATGAGCATTTTCGATATATGCCTCAATCGCTTGGTTGACGTCTGGAACCCCCCGCAGTGGGCGCATCAGCAACCCCTCCCTCATTATCTGCGTCTCAGGGGTGTCGCTGCTTCACTCGGCGCATCAGATTAAGAGCAGGAGAAAAGTCTAACTTTCTATTTTTTTTAGGAGCGGCAGAACACCCACCACAAAGCTTCATGCCTCACAAAGCAGTTGGACCAACTGCCTTCACTTCGAATCAATACCTACCACTGTCTGTATGTGCGGCATCGCGCAGCTTTGTCCGAGTCGTCGTTATCCAGCCTTGTCACCCCGGCATGTTCGGCAAGGGTACCCAGTTGGCAGCAGCAGGTCGACGAGTTTGTCTGCCCTGAGCAAGACGTCATCCTCGTGGGCCGACATACGTGTACCAAGTAAGCAGTAAGCACGGGCTTATTAGGAATGGATCTGTCCGTCGTGGGCCTCTCAAAAATCAATGTAAGGCTGGCCAGCAATAAAAAACAAAAAGAACGGGGAGAGGACGGGCGCCGCGCAAGCCGCAGTGCCACTTGGACCAATCAATCAATCTTGCGATCCACCCCAACTCGAAACGCGGAGAGCCCGCCCGCCCGCCAACCCGACCCCGACCCCGACCCCGCCGATGCCCGTTCGCTCGGTTCCAGGGAACGCCCTGTTACCGTTATCTCCAGGGCTGCCGGGCGTTGTTGCTGCCCCCCTTGGCGGCGGTTCGTGCGTCGCCTCCTTGGCCGGGTTTGGGGAGGTGTCTCTGATTCTATTCTGGTTAATGGTCTTGCCGGAACCCTCCCTTCTTTTTTGTCCCATTTAGTTTCTTCTGGTTATCACGTATCTATTCTTTCATACTATCTGCCGTCAATGGTGCCACTTATACGCTCACCCGAGAAAACCAATCTCTGCCAAACCTCGCCCGGCGTCTTGGTACCTAGTACCTAGCTGCCATCAGTCCCACCAGCCAAGGATCGCCGTCGAGAAAGTGTCTCGGACCGACGACGCCATGAGTGAACAGGAAAGCGCCCGCCTGGCCAGGGCCATCCACCGCGACGAGTCGACGCCGCTGCTTTCTTCTTCTTCCGCCGGTGCCGGGCCCAGCGTCCGTGCTCCTTCTCCTCCTCTGCCGCCGCCGTCACATCAGGATGCAGGCGGCAGGTGGAAGCACCACCACCCTTTCCAGAAGCCGGCGCGCCTGTACCGCCGCAGAGTCCTGATCACGCTCTTCGCTGTCATCATCCTGATCGAGCTCGGCAACGTCGTCATCCAGGCGCCCATCAACGCCATCATGGAGGACAACATCTGCCGCAACCACCTCGGCTCGGGCCGCGGCGGCGGCCCCGCCGCCGACAGGGGAGCCAATGCCAATCCCGGTCCCGGTCCCGGCCCGGGACGCCTGCTGCTGGACGACCCGCGCTGCAAGGGCGCCGACGTGCAGGGCGAGCTGGCCATGGTCCGGGGCCTGCAGCTGGCCTTTGACGTGATCCCCAGCATGGTGGGCGCCATCCCGTACGGCCTCATGGCCGACATGTACGGCCGCAAGCCGGTCCTGGTCCTGGGCCTGCTGGGCGTGTGTCTGAGTTATATCTGGACCGCCACCGTGCTGGCCCTGCCGTCGGTGCTGCCGCTGCGCGCCGTCTACCTGAGCTCCACCTTCACCTTCATCGGTGCCTTTGCGTGTGCGGGGACCGCCCTCTTCTTCACGTGCCTGGCCGACGTCACGCCCCAGCGCGGGCGCGCCGGCGTCTTCTTCCACGCCTCGGTCGCCTTCCTGGTCGCCGAGATGGCCGGCAGCCCGCTCTCGGCCTGGCTGATGTCCTTTAGCCCCTGGCTCGCCATGCTGGCGGGCCTGCTGGCGTCGTCCGCGAGCGTCGTCGTCATGTGCTTCGTGCCCGAGACGTTGGGTCTGAGGCTTGATGACGACGACGACGACAAAAACCAAAACCAAAACGAAGACGAGGGCGACGAGGAAGACGCGCCCCTGCTCGAACCCACTGGCGTCGTCGCCAACAAGCCCGACCCAGGCACGTCCGCCGCCTCGTGGCCGCTGCTGCGCCGCACCCTGACGCTGGCGGCCGCCAGCTTCCGCGAGCTGTGGGTGTTCATACTGGGCAACGCCCGCCTGGCCGTGCTGATGCTGCCGCTGGCCCTGTTCCTGCTGGGCCGGCTGGCGCAGGAGTCGCTGCTGCAGTACGCGACCGAGCGCTACGGGCTCACGTGGGCCGACGCCACCTTCGTCATGACGGTGCGCAGCCTCGCAAACATCGTCCTCTTCGTCGCCGTCTTTCCCGCCCTGGGCCGCCTCTGCCTCGGCTGGCTGGGCATGTCGCCCCTGCGCAAGGACCTGTCGCTCGCCCGGGCCGCCGGCGCAGTGGGCGCAGTGGGTTCGCTGCTTGTTGCGCTATCGCCTACGCCGGTGGCTCTGATGTGCTGTAGGTTTTTCCTTTTCTTTTCTGCCCGTCTCCCTTGACCTCTGCTTGAAGTAACTGACAACTCAAATACATCCAAAAACAGCCCTCGTCCCCTTCTCCTTCGGCTACGGCTTCACCCCCTTCGTCCGCTCGCTCCTCAACGCCCTCGTCGAGCAGCGCCACCTCGCCATGCTCAACAGCTGCATCTCCTTCCTCGAGCTGTGCGGCACCATCTTCGCCGCCCCGGGCCTGTCGGCCACCCTCGGGCTCGGCGTCCGTCTCGGAGAGCCCTGGATCGGTTTGCCTTTCATGCTTGCCGCCCTGGGCTTCGCCTTGGCCACCGCCGTCATCTGCGCGTTTCGCCTGCCCCCGGAGGTGGACGTGGTGACGTCGTCCGAGCCCGATCCGGCGTCGGAGTCGGAGTCAGGGTCGGAGCCGGAGCGGGGGCGGCGTCGCCCTTACGGCACAGGGGAGGGTGAGATGTGAAGAAGAGAGCCAGGGATATTCATATTTTCTTTTGTCACCCTTTTTTTTCCTCGGCACCGCCGGCCGGCTTGGAGTGCCCGCCAGGCAGCTTGGTTTTTCCGACGATAAATACCCATTTGCCTTTTTTTTTTTTTTTTTACTGTATACCTAGATCATACTGCTCCAGTTGCGCATCTCTTTTGTCACCTTTTTTGTTGCTTTACGGTCGGCCGAAGATCGGTTGCATGTACTTGCAAGATATAGATGGTACACAGCATATAACAAGACGTAGGATTCTAGATTCCAAAAACGAGCACATTAGATTCGTCTGATACATGTCCTGCTCGCGTCTGAAATCCGGCCAGCGGGACATTGCGTCCGGACGCTGTGGCTCCCCAGTGGTCTAGACCCGAGTGCCGAACTGCTCTAGGCCTCCGTCCCATTGCACACGGCCAACGAACCCTCCCGCGACAGTCGAGCAAAACGAACACGACGGACGAAACGGGGAACGAACGAACAGACTTTCCACTGTTTGGTCTCTACCGGCCCGGCGGCCATGACGTAATTCGTCTGATCCCAGAAGTGCAAAACCTAGGTAGCTATTATCCCTCATCCAAAAAAAACATCTGAATTCACAGCGACGAACAACCTTGCCCAAAAACATGCACGCCCAGTCAAGCCAGTAACACAAAAGAGGCCCGCAGAGGGATATCATTGCACCGAAGTGATATTTTTTTGGATCTTTTTTTCTCATTCTATAGGGGGTAGGGGTTTTGTTCGACACAGACCAGACCGGAAGAAGAGGTGTTTTTGCTTTTTTGACAGGGATAAGGAGATGGGGAGGGGACAAAGAAAAAAAAAAAAAAACCAAGTGGGTGATTTTGTCTATAAACCCCAGGCAAATCAAACCCCGGTGCAAGTAACAAAAAAAAAACAAAAAAAAAAAAAAAAAAAAAAAACCAGTTAAAGTGTAGGCGGGGATATCGAACACTCCGTATACCGTGATAGAACAGGGCTTGTGGGAACCATTTGTGCTAGGAAAGGGGAAAAAAGAAAACAGCAAAGAAAACAGCAAAGAAAAAAAAAAAAGAAAAAAAAAAAAAAGGAAAGACACGCTCAGGGCCCCCCGTCTCTTCGTTTTCTTTCGTCCTTCATACCAGACAAGCTTGCATCCCCAACCCCGACTTCCCCTCTCCCCCATCCCCTTGGCCGTCCCTTTCCCCTTCGCTTCCCCTTCCCCTTGCCCTCGTCGTGGCTGGCCCCTACCCTCCAAAAATGTCGTTTGCCCCAGCGTGACGAGAAAAAAAAGAAACAAAACAGAAACCGAGGATCCGTTCCAAGAACCGGCAGACAGAAAGAGGATGTTCCACCACCACCCACGCCCTTTTCAGGCGTCTTTGTTGGCTTTCCACGCCTCGCTCCGCCGCCTTGCCTCGTCTGGACTTTCCCCAAACACAGGAACATGTACATTATTTCCCAAGCTTTCCGCAAATGAGGTATTCTTTTTAATGCTCGCTCTCATCCTGATCGTGTTTTCTTCTTTGTCTGCCCGTCGCTCCTGGTCGGGGCCGTGGTATAAATCCGACGTCAGCCGACGTAGCCGCCTCCCTGCCTCCCAGCTCTTTCTATAAGGAAAACCAAACCAAATTCATGATGCGCAAGTATGAAGACAACTAAGTAGAAGATGTATAAGCTGCTTTGACAGGTGGCCCTGGAGCCCATCGCCACAAACCGTCCCCTGTGCTTTTTACCGATGCCTCCGGCCACAGTTGCTGGTGTACCGGTGCTCAATTAGTCGCGGCGAGGCTTCTCGACCTCGTCGCCATCAAAACACATCCGACCCTTGGAAACGGAAGACTCGGCTATACCCTCGCAAAGGCCCGGCCCGTTGGCTCGATTCTCGACAAGAGGCCGGTTCCGAAAACCCCGTCCTCCGTCCTCCGTCCAGCCAGACGAGCGATGCGTGTCCGTGTGCTGGGACGGTTGGTATTGCTTGCTGCACTTGACCAAGGTCGCCGCCCGGGGACGCTGGCGGCCTGCTGCGGCTGTTGCTGAAGACGTAATCCTGAACCAGAATGAAAGAAGGAAATGTCCAACATGACCAGAATCACACCCATCAAGGATCGAGCCGCGTCAGATTCAATGCGTTATCCAAAAAGTCACTGATGATCGCCAAAGGCAGGCGAGCAACCGCTCAAGGGGTCAGAGCAGAAGCGGGCCTAGGATCACCCTAGACATCGGTAAGCAAGCCGCGCTTGCTGAGCCCTTCAGCCACCCTTGCGGTCCGCCTCGTTCTTGGGCAGCTGCTCGCCATGCGAAAGCCCGTTGGTGGGGCTCTTGGCGTCACTCGCCTTCTTCCGTGACTTGGTCTTTTGCCAGCCACTTCCACCGGCGCTCGCGCTGGCACTGGGAAGGCTGCCACCGTTCGTGATGGGTGAGTCGATCCGCGACGGCATGCGTGCTTGGCCCGAGTCCTTCGGCGACCCGTGCCCGTGTCCGTGCCCGTTCCCGTTGACACGAGGCGGCTGAATGCCGTTCTCTTGCCTCGGCTTCGCCTTCGACGCGTCGGCTTGCGCGTCTTTTAACGAAGAAGAGACGATGGCTCCGTTAGTGCTGCCAAGAACCTGTGTTGCCGGGCCATCGAACTTGCGCACCATCGTTGGGGATGGCGTTCGCGTCTCATAGACGGGCGACAGGTGCTTGAAATCCGGCAGGAGGGTGCCCTGGGGAACCGCAAGGTCGAGCGGGGCGATGACACCGTTCCGAGGTCTGGTCGCAGGCGAAAGCGGATAGAGCGGCGACATGCCTCCATCGAATGTGCCCATTACCGTCATCCGTTGGTGAACAGGCGGCGGGACGAACGAGTTCATGGCGGCTATCCTTTGGTTGAACGACTTGGCGTCTGGCATCTGGTTCTGCTGTGCCACCAACGGTGAAGACAAGGGCGTCATCGAGCCGTTGACCACGAGTGGCCGCTCAGGTACCACAGTCGTCGGCGTGCTTTCCACGCTGGACTTGTCCGGGGGTGACACATAACCGCCGATCCCGAGACCTTGCGAGACGTGCAGGGGGGTGTCGATGCTGCATGTCTCGGACGTAACGCTCTCAGACGGCTGGCGGCTCGAAGTCGCCGACGACGGGAGCTTCGAAACCGACCCGTTCACGACCAGTGGCCGTGCCTCGATGGACAGCTTGCTCGCGTTTCCGGTCGTCTGGGTGAGTGGCGACGATGATACCACCGGAGTGGCTCCAGTCCCCACCGAGTAGGCTCTCGCATGACCTAGAGGCGAGGGCGACCTCGACGTCCGCCGCATTCTCCTGTCCAGAATAGACTGCGGCGACTGATCGGTCGACAGCCTCCGCCTGGCCAGTAGGTTCGGGCCCAGGTCGCCAAACGCAACGCCATTCGCGGCGCCGTTCGGGATGCTGCTGCTTTTAGGCTGCTGCTTCTTGACGGGGCTGGTGCCATCACTGATGTAGTATCCCACGTAGCCCGTGGGGCCTTCTTCTGGTGGGGGCGGAGAGTCGGACGACGACTTGGTGTCATAGTCCGTGTCGACCGCGTCATCGCTCGGGACGAAGCTAAGAGGCATGCCGTTGGCCTGTCGCGCTTGCAGGACCGGGACGCCGTTCGCGTAGTCGTGGATGCCGTTGACAACAGCAGCCTGAGAAGACGAGATCGTATAGCCGCCAACACCACCCTGAGTGGTCACTGAGGGCATCGGACTCCGAGACGCCGGCTGCGACTGCGACCTAAGAGTCCCACTGCTCGAAGACCCGCCAGTCTCGCCTGTTACTGTATTCCTATGCAGGCTTCTCCTGAACTCCGTTGTCGCCGTGGGCGGGTTACCAGCCGCGCTTGCTGGAGGCGAGGGATACGTGTAGCCTGATGGGAAATACTGGGCTCCGAGGGGGACTTGCGGAAACAGGTATGTGAACTCGGGGCGGACTGGTGCAGACAGCGGCGGCTGGTCGAACGAGCCTGCCCGTGAACGATCTGTCGACTGCTGGCCTTGCTGGCCTTGCTGCTGCTGTTGTTGTTGTTGTTGTTGTTGTTGTTGTTGTTGTTGTTGCTGCTGCTGCTGCTGCTGCTGGGAAGCCACGCCGCTCAACCTCTGCATGTTCGCCATGACCTGATGTTGGGCAAGATGATGCGAATACAGCTGAAAGCGAAGATTCGGGTCATATTGTAGCGCAGTCCCAGCGAAGAGGGCCGGGTTGAGAAGCGCGTCGGCCGTTACGTAGGGGTACTGTGATGTCGCGACGGGCGATGCGTACCACTGGCCATCCTGACCCATCGTGGGCGCAAAGCCCGTCGTCGGGACCAGGACCGGGTTCGGGTTGTTATCATACGTGACACTCGACGAGGCCCGCCGGTTGTTACCTCGGCTGCGGTTACCACGGTAGTTGCCACGCCCGCCACGGTTCCCGTGCTGCTGAGACGAGCTCCTAACCAGGACTGGCCTTGGTGCGGCCGCGGGCTTCTGCCAGACACGCTCCTCCTCCTTGGGGAACACATACTGCTCGCAGCACTCGTCCAGTTTCGCCTCAGCAACAAGATCAAAGGCGCGCCGGAGCTCCTGGTGGAGACCCCTGAACGACGTGTCGTCGGCCGTGTTGCCCAAGTTGCGCACCGTGTTAAAGGGCTCCTCTACGCAGAGCATGTTGTTGAGCGCCAGGTGCCACTTCTTCTCCGTCTTGGTGATTTTCTTGCCCAGCCGTACTGACAACGCCCACTTGTCGTAATCGAACTCGTGCGCGTAGAACTTGAAGAAGTGAAAGAGCAGCTCGCCGAGCGTCTCCTTGTTCTTCTCGCCGAACCCCCGTAGCTTCGACATGTCGTCGGCAAACTCACTCTTCCGGCCCGTCTCTGGCACCATCTTCTTGTGCGGACTCAGGTGGAGGGATGGTAATATTGGGGGACTCCTCAACTGGAGAAAGGCGATTATCATGCATATCCACGTGTACGAGCTGAGTGTGCCACCGAATGCTGGAGGAGAAGCATATTATCAGCAAAGGCCAGTACGGTGGTTGCACAGGGACCCTTCCAAGGCAGCCAGCCCCAATTCCTCGTCCAAAAGCACTCACCTGCATCGTTGATAATCCTTCTCCGCGTCCAGTGCTTGATGACCATGGCCAGTGGGCGCACGCGCTCGTCGATGTCGACATACGTCAGGACCATACGGGTGTTCTCGAGGGCTAGGGTGTTGTTGACATTCATGTCGCACGCCAGCTGCAGCTCGGGGTCCCAGATCTTCACGATGGGAACCTTGGCCGAGGAAACGCAGACGACCTTATCCATCCCACCTGTAACTCACACCACAGGGTCAGCAGGCCAATCACTGGAGTCTTCGGATTAGGTTCGTCGGACAAGAGGACCGGAACATACGTTTCCGCAAAAGATCAGCAATCATGCAGACGTTCTCCAGCTCCTTCCAGTCCGTCGTGATGCATATGTCCACTACAAAAAAGACGCATATTTTGTTAGTTACTAAAAGAACTGCAGCGAGAGCAGTCACAAAACCGCCGCAGAGGAATCTGTGAAAGCGGCAACATACCGTCAGAATCGTCCGAGCACAACTTGTTGCCCGACGACCCGAAGAGATGCACCTTGATGTTGTGCCCCGGCCAGCCCTCGTTGAAGATCATTTCCAGTTTCTTCACCAGCTTGGCGCGGTTTTCCTTGACCTTCTCCGTCGGTTTTAACCGGTCGTACAGCTCGCGCATGTCTGTGGTCAGCTTACGCTCCTCGTCCTCGGCCAGCTTGTTCTTGATCTTGCTCGGCTCCACCGGATCCAGGCGTTCGCCGCCGAGGCTGTAGGGCATGCGCCTTCTGCCGCGGATCATGGCCGTCTCGAAAACACAGCCTCCCAGGCGTGGCGGGAGAGGCCGCAGCGACGCCATGTTGTTTCCGTTGGGGTCCGAGTATGTCGAGCGGGGCGAGTGGTTCTGTGTGGCCGTAGGCGACTGTTCGCGCGACTCAAACGAGAAGTTTCGGGCATGCTGGTGGGGCGTGGAGGGAACTGAGCTCGCCTGGGCGGGTGGTGGCCGTGGCGGCTGGTTCTGCTGCGGCTGGCGTGTCGGGCGAGACGAGTTGGACGACGGCGGCGGCTGATTGGTGGCGGCGGCGTCGGCCTGTCTCGAGGGCATCTTTGCGGTAACGGCGGGTTCGTTCCCAGCTATAACCGCGCGGTCGGCTTTGTCTGTGTTCTTCGGCAGTTTATTCCCATGGCAGGTTTGGTTGGCGCTCGGTTTGGACGACGGTGCGTCCTTGTTTGACACCTTGGAGGATGACCGCGACCTCGGCGCTGGCCCCGGGAGTGCGTAGCCCGTGGGCGCCGAGGGGGAGTGCGGCGAATTCGGCAGCAGGATGCCGCCGCCGCTCCGCCCTTCGGCAATCAGCTTGTTGTAGTTGAGAAGCTGCGTCTGGTAGACGACCGACTGGTGAGGGAACAATATCGGCAGGAGGTCGAGCGAAGTCGGAAAGAACGGGCTGGCGGCACCCTCGGTGGCCGGGCTCGCCACCGTGTCTGCTCCCGGGACCGTCACGACGGGCGCCAGGTGTGGCCAGGGTGTTGTGGGATAGGGATGCTTGGGCTCTGCTGTCGAAGACCGGCGGTCCATTAAAATGGAACCGAAAATGGCCCCCCTCTTCCTAGCAACTTGTGCAATATCGATACAGGGCTGTAGAGCAATCTCGGCTGGTCTGGGGCTGAAGAGGCGAGGTCAAGAGTATAGGAGGCAGGGCGGGAAACACGTCGGAGAAGAGGGAGGGCGAGGCGTTGGTGCTTGCCGTATTCTTCTGCTTGGCGTCAACAGAGGGACGCAGTGTATGTCGGCCGGAAGCGAACTTAACAGCGGATCGTCGGAACCGAGGAGGAATGCCTTAGGCGCGAAAAACCAAGATGCAGACAAGACCCGTGGGACAGCAGCTGTTGTGGACAGAGGACGGGAGCCGGCCCTCGGCTTTCGAATCGCGTGCTGGCAAGCCCCTTGTTCCGGCAGCTCGGCGAGCGATGACTGTGAGAGGGTGACCCCAAGCTTTGGTTTGCGGTGTGGTCGGAACAAAGACGAAGCAGAGGCCAAACGAAGGACCGCGACGAGCGGTGGGCGGGCAGGGAGCCCTTTCTTCTCGATCGCTGGGTGGGGAGGGGGGTAGTGGGAGATCAGCCAGATCAGGGAGTCAGCGGCGCCGGGTTCTGCATCTGGGTGGGAGAGCGACGCCGGCAGCCGAGGGTGGTGGGTAAAGAAGGCGGAAGCGGTGGTTCGTCTAGGGATTTGGGGGAGCTGGGTGGTGGTGTGGTGGTGGTGTGCTGCAGTGTCAATGTGTGACAAAAATAAGAGAATGGTCGACAGGGCGAATAAAGATGGGAAATTCGCACGGGCTGCTGCAGAGCAGGAAAGACAAAAGGTTCTGGTACCAAAGTACAAAATCGGAGGGAGAGCGAGAGAGGAGAGAGCGCGTGGGGCTCAAAGACAAAAAAGAAAAGGAAAAAAAAAGTGCCCAGAGGGAGTATCAAAGAAACAACAAACGGCACAAAAAGGAGGATAGGTCGCGTTCTGGCGCCGCAAGAGGGAGGCGATTGCGAATCGAGTCTTTGCCTGCAGGCTTGCCCGGCACTGCTGGACGTTCGAGAAATGCAGTTGCTGGCGGGCGAGGTGGAGGTAGGCTGGCAGGGAAGGGTCACGGTGTCGTGGGCCGTGGGCGCCAGGCAGTTCGAAGGCCTGGTCGGGATGCAGCACAGTGAAGTGGAGGTAGGCACTGGGAGCAGGCGCACTGGAGAGCAGCCCGTACTGGGTGACGCTGCGGCGGGCGGGTGGAGCCCGCGAGGGGGGCGCTGGTGGGGATCCCACCCCTACTCGGTACAGGGCATGCATGCATCAGTCACTTTTTGGTAGGTGGTTTCTTCTTTTTCTTTTCTTTTTCTTTTCTTCTTCTTTTCTTCTTTTTCTTTTCTTCTTTTTCTTTTCTTCAGCACGCTCTCCGGCGCCATTTGAGACATCGACGCCGACCGACGGTTTTTTATGCTTGTATCCGGAGCACCAGAACTCGTACTAGTATGGATGTAGCCAAGGTACCTCGGTACCTGCCTCGATGGGGTGCACGGTACCCAGCCCTCCGCCGCTGCTGCCATATTTTTAGCAGGTACACCCCCGGCGTCCACCCCACATACACATTGGCACATTGAGCCCAGGGCGTGCGGGCTCCGTGTCTGCTTGCTCCGCCTGGGTTCCTCCTTCCTTGGGCCACGGCTGGCAGTGCTCAAACGCCCGCCAGCCCAGCCCTTTTTAGCCCATCCGTAAATGGCCTGTGCCGACGGGAGGCTTGGCCTGCGAGAGGTCACCTAATGAATGCCTCGCTTCGAACCCAGCGGCACCGGCCCTAGTCAAGGCTGGCTTTGACAAGCGGCCAATGGTTTCCAAGCCGTGGCAGAGCCCGGTGACAAAATGGTCGTCCCAAAAAAAAAAAAAAAAAAAAAAAAAAAAAAGCTGCTGCTGCATGCTGCCCGGGCCGCCTGTTCGGTGAATTCGATTTTCATTTCTGCTGCAGCTTCAGTGGGGCCACAGGAACCTTGAAGGCGCAAGCGGCCATTTATTGTCCCCCGGAGAATCAAAAGTGCGGCGTTATCGAGCAGCTGCAATCTACCCCCGTTTCGGGGCAAGGCTTTATTCGCGGCACTCTTACCAGCAGGCGCCGCCTCTCGGGCAGGAAGCCTTGGGGGCGCGGCCGAGATGGTGGTGACAACAACGTGAGGCTTGGCCAAACATGGATATAATTGACGCAGTTTGCCCAGCACTCTGAATTGGGTGGAATTCCTTATTTGCCCCGTTTTCGCCCATGACTGACACCTCGAGGCAGAGAGTGTGCCCCGAGGTACCGTACCCAGCAAGGATCCAGCTCTCCCGCGCGTGTGCTGCACTTGGGCCCCTTCCCGGGGCAGGCAGTCAGTCCACTCACCGAGGCCGAGGTCACTTCGAAGCACAGCAGCAGATCATGCCCCGATCAAATTTGGCAAAGGACACACATCTCTTTACAGATCCGGGTGCTGTAGCAGTTCATGCTGCACCACACGAAAAGCAGCCGAGAATCAGAGAAACGGAGGACAGCAGCAGAGAGAGAGCAAAGAGGTTAGCGCGAGCTTGAGCCCAGCCATGGGAAGGGTCCTTCAGGAGCTAGCAAGCCATGCCGCCTTTCTCTGCTCAGACACTCTCATTTGATCCGCGCCTCCAAAGGTGACCAGTCAGCCCCTCTGCTCCGTCATCGTGTCGTCCAATGTCCTGATCCGTCTGGCAGGGGCCGAGTAATTGATGTGATGCGTTTGTGGCTGGCTGTTCCGGAATGGCCCCGTTACAACCTAAGAGCTGAACCGTCACCCAAAAGGCCCGCCCGTCAGGTTCGCCTCCTGGCATCAATCGTCCCAAAAAGGGAGCATTAGGGTCCGTGCACCACCACTGGCAGCTTCTCCCGGGGCTCGCTCCCATTCTGCGCGTCATCGCCAGTGTTCCTGAACGCCGCGACGTGGCTTCTCCCGCCCTGTGCCTCGTTAAGCTTTTGTCCGCATCTAGTTAGCAAGGCAGGCAACCAGACCGCCTTGGTCCGGTCAGCAGGTACCCATCGATCATCATGAAGCAATCTGAGCCATGCAGAAGCACATCCATGCCCGATCCAATGCCTCGGACAGGCGATGGAGGATGTGTGACGGGACTCGGAGGGGTCCGCCGCCCAAAATCCTCCAATTGTTTCGGTACGTTCCCCGAGCATGCACGTCGCCCTATCCGGCCGCGCGCGAATTTCGTGTCCAAATTTGCTGTTGTTTCGTCGATGGGCAGGCAAGGCCATGGATCCCGATTAAGATGAGACAGCTCAGCCCAGATGTAGCTGACGCCCGCTTAATTGCATGCCCCATGCTGGGGGCAAAGCGGGCACGTAGCATAGCGGGCCTGCTGCAGCGTCGCGAGTCTGCATGGGACCCGCCCAATGCACCGTCGTATTGGCCCGTGTGCTGTTCTCCTGCGCATCCGGAAAAAGGGTCGCAAGCGTTCCATGGAGAATCAATAAAGGGAAAAAGGGAGGGCCATGCCGCCAATGAAAACACTTTAACGTCCTGCGCTCTGCACCAAGTATTAATTACCACTTTTGGGTCGTTGCTGGGCAAAAAGAGACTAGAAGGGCGATCCGAACTCGGATTGGATCTTCCCCAAGGCCAGCACCCCGGAACCGTCATTGTCTGGTCCGCCCCGTGATATCCGCACTGCCTGGCCAGATATTCCCCGGCGGTTCTCTGGGTACCCCTCCCTCCAGGCATGCATATCGAACTCGCATATGAGGAGCGCGGCTGTGTCCGATTGTCTCGTGGTCGCTTCCATCCGCGCTTCCCTGGTAGATAATTAACCTACCTATACGGGCCCCACAATGTCCTGTTTGTGGAAGAAACATCTGACGTGCACTTGCTTGGTCTCCTCGCTTGCCCACGACATGACAAACCACCCCCGTCTGCCATCCATCCCCAGCGATTGCGCCCGCCCATCCACCACCTCGCCACCTCCCGTCGCGGGAAAGGAGGACAGGTTTGGGAGGAATGGTGAGCTGGTCACATCACATCACCTTACTGTTGTCTGTGCCGCCCGCCTGCGCCAGCGCCGCCGCTGTGCTCCGCGCAATGGGGTGGAGAGACTTGGCTGACATCCATGCTTTGGCCATCCAGCTGCCTGCTCTGTACGGTTGCCTGTGGGCTAGTGTGGGTGTGTATCTTTTTGCCCGCAGAACGCAAGGCTGACAGGCCACCAAGACGCCGTCCGGGGAAAGGACCGATAGGCGATGTCATCAGCTAAAAATGGAAAAGGAACTGTGGAGGGGGTTGCAAACTCCCCTCGCTACTACGTAATTGCCTGCTGGCGTGATGGGACGACATATGCAGGTGCAGGCGTTGGGCAATTTTTGTTGCTGACGCTTCAATGAGCCTTTCCAATGATGGGAGACCTGTGATGGAGGATTAGCTGGTTTAGGCATTGGTCCCGTTCAACGCACACATACCACAGCTCGATGCTGACCAAGTCTACTACTTACTATACCTCCCGTATCCCCACGCGGACGGTTACTAACGTCCGGCAACGAGACCGGATGCCGGTACATACGGCAGGTCAGCATCACAATGGGTATGGTCGATTTCTAGTTCTTAAGAGTATCGACCAAACGAGCAAGTGCTGACAGGATCACTCTTACAAAGTTGTACAAGCAGATCCCATCAGCGCAGTAGGCGAAGCAAGAAGCTCAGATCTCCTCTCTCCCTTCCAGATGCCGGCCGCACCGTGTACTGCGACTTTAGCCGTTGACTTCAGGTGTGCTCAGCTCTGGGCTTGGCGAGCGGCTTGGCTTCCATCTCTCTTGCTTTCCTGCTTTTCTCCCCTCCCTCACACACCCTTTTTCCCCTCCCATTCTACCACCGCACTCTTTTTTCCCCGATGCGAAGAAAACCTGAATAAACTGCCCATGAAAAACAAAAGTCTATTATCGGATGGGCGCAGATCCCCCAGCAGACATCCCTGACGGGGCCGAGATCGACCCGGGACCGGAAACGTTTTGCATTGAAATTGCGTTGCGGTTTTTCATGTGCCCTATTTGCTTGACAGCCTTGTCGCCACCGTTATGTGCTGGGGCGGTTTTATTCTCCACTGACTCCCTGAGTGTGTCACGTGCGGACTGTCTCCTCCGCAGAACCTATCGCAACAAAGCGCCATGCACCCCCTCCCCTCCAATACCCCGCGGCGTGATATAGGTAGGAACCATGTTCTGCATGTTGCAGAACTCCTCTCCCGCTTTTTGGACGAACGTGGAGGTGTGGGTGCCAAGGCCCTGCTGTGCTTGCTTCTTTGACGCACCTTAGCCAGAGCTGCCTTTTGCCTGAGCCCACCTTTGTTCATCGAGGCCAGCCTCTGAACCAACGTTTGATGAAAGGGCATGGAACACACCCGGAGCAAAAGGGAAAAAAAAATTCAGGCCGTCGGGACTGGATCCAGGGCTGCCCGACAGAAAAAAAAAAAAAAAAACGCTGGCCGCGGCAATGCTGCATTCTCCGGTGACTCAGCACCGGCCGTTAGCTTCCACGGTGATCGGACTAAATCCCTTTGACATTAGCAGCCCCCATCCGAGAAACACACGGCATTAGAGTCGCGTTTGCCTGCCGGGACGGGAATCGTCCAGAACGAAAACAACGCAAAAGAAACCCCAAACCCGGCACCTCAGCACAGCCAAACAAGCCGTCCGTGTTTGTGTGGTGTGAAACAGGAAACAGTGAGTCCAGTAGACGGCTTTCTCGGCCATTGGTCGAACCCCTTGTTTTCCATGCTCCTGACTTGCCGCCTGCTTGGGGAAGAGCGCTGGGCCGTGAAATCAATGTCTCAGCGGCACGCTCTCGCGCGGTTGCTGCAGCGCTCCATGTCCTATAGCACACTGCACCTGCATTTTCTTGTCGCGTATGTTGCTTGCTTCATTCTTCTCCATGGCGGCCGGTTCCTCTTTCTGTGTTTTCTCTTCACACTCCCGAATCGCGCGGAAACTGCCCATCCGACCGCAAAACCGGGGTGCCCTTCCCTGCCATGCCTGCCCATATCAAGCTCAATCGAACATTATGTTGCCTTTGGTGCGGGACCACCTGCCCGATGGAAATCGCCACCCTCCGGGCATGCCCCCGCCCACGCTGCCCGTTTGAAGGGGGCCGCATGGAATCATGCATCGATTGGTCAGGGTTGGCTTTTTTCATCTGACCGTTTTGCTTCTGCTTTTTGGCCTGCTGTGCTTCGCTTGCAGGTTGCACCGTGAGGTGTGGGAGAGACCAGGCGTTGTCCAACCTAACCCACATGCACACACACACACACACGCACACGCCCACATTGGACGACGGGCAATCTGCGCCGTGCCACCCTCGCCAAGTCGTGCTTCGATGACGTCGTGGTAGGTTGTCGGGACGTCCACGAGGGCCACCCGAGAGGCTGGAGCCGCGTGGACAATACATACATATGCTCCCCATCCGGCCTGTGTCGACCCGCTTTCCGGACATTCATGTGCGTCCCGTTCTTGTTTATTTGCTTTCCAGGCACGTAGGGAGGACGGGACCTAGGAAGCGAAGGCAACAGCAATTCGGCTGCTATAATTATCGTGAGCACGTTGACGCGTCTGCTCTTGCCTTGGCATCACATACATATAGCTACTCGCGCGTCTGCCGGCAGCCCAAGCCAGGTTTTACGGCTAATTACGCATTTCTCCATTGCCCCTCTTCCTGTCCCGCGGCGGTGGCGAGGACGGCGGCCAGCCGAGGCTATGCACCCCAAGCCCGATGTGACGGCATGCCGGTAATATAAACCCCAGGAAGCCAAAACCAGGGCGGCAATCAAAGCTGCCGAGTGGTGGAATCATGGGCCTTTTCTTTTTTCTGTGCAGACGGCCCGGCTGGAAAGCCCTGACATGTCGGGGTTGGTTGTGCGATGGATGGGCGAGGCTGTTTTTCCTGACGTAGGCTCGTCCACTAGCGTGATCACCTCGTCTAATTACCCACCAGATCTCGATAGCCTATTTCGTGGGTATATGTTATATATAGAAACGTGCCTGCGGTCGAGCCATCCACCTACTCACTCGCCTCATCCCGACGGCTCCTTTCCCGGTACCACCATGGCGCCTCCAATAAGGCATATTCCTCGTCACCCCATCGGTCTCGAAGAGACCTCCTCAGCTGGTGCCGACTGTGGTACGATGCCGGGCATGGCTGATTTCGTGCTTGCGGATGCGTGGACTTTCGTTGAGTGACGCGACCAGTACTTGCGGGAATTTGGCCGTCTCCTCGGCAAGATATCGAGACATGACGTTGGAGTCGTGCAAAGTTCCAGATCTGGACGAAGTACCGAGTAGTATGTCAGAAGAGATCAGATATCGCAGTTGCCATCACGTGCAAGTTCACTGTCAGCAGCTTGAGGCTAGGTACTCATTTGATGACGTAGTAAAAGAATCTCGTGATCGATGGTCCGACTACTGTTTTGAGATCATGTCATTGGCCAACACTTAAGCGCGGGATCGATAATATAGTTTGGGCCAAAGAATCTATCCGTCCGCGGAGCTGCTGGGATATCAGTCGTACATCCGAGTTCGATCGGACCACAAGCAAAGGCCGCTTGATGCGTTGTGTTTCCATGCTGTTGTAGTTATCCCGACAATACGGACCTCTATAATCCGCTCGCACTCCGAGGGTGCCGATGAGACTACTTAGGGCTAGCTAAAGGTGGCCAAATGCACCGCCGTTCCTACCTGGATGACTTCGAGGCAACGAGGCTGTATTGTATGCTGTCTGGCCAAGTGTTCCTGCATTTGGGATTGAAGTGACGCCTGGCACCCGTGATGCAGCAAAGGGCTTGCCTATCAGTGTGCCGACGCCTCATCCGTGCGCGCCTAAGGAGCGGCCCATTGGGTGGAGGGGGATGTCTAGCTGCCAAAGGGTCAGGCGACAAAAGAGCCAGTCATATTGGCCATCGAGACATGAAGGCCATACGGCAGACACTCGACGGGGGCTCGCCTCCACTGGCTGCTTCATTGTCATCATCATCCAATCTATAAAATCCCGCACGATCGACATGGTTGTACTGCCTCAGTCGGTCTTTAATCCGCCCATGGGATCGAATTGAGTCCTCGGATCTCAGCCTCGTCTGATGTGGGACGGCAGCCGTCCGCGGTGCCAACCTCTGGACTACTTTACTTCAGCCGTATATCTTTGGGCTGGATTCGGGAGAGTGAAGCTTCGAGGTCGCCATATCTGGGTTTTCCCTTCCATGCTGGTTCCATAAAGTACCATGTCGACATCCCTCGTGTGCCTTCGGCCTTGCTTGGCCGGAAGCCTGCTTTAAACACTTTGAGGTATCCGTAAAAGAAGAGTGACTATCCGCCGGTCAATGTTGACGGATTTTTCTCTATGTGGGAACAGAGACCGCAGTCCCGAAAAGCAGTTGGGTCGATATCAATGGCATGAGCAGCGAAGAATACCGTCCCAGCATACCGCCCCAGGAGGACACAGTGTCTACCGCAGGGCAAACCTCTAATATGTGGCCTTATAGGGATTCCTCTTTGGTTCAGTCTATCTAGCGTTGAATGTAGATACTCAGCGTTTGAAACGCCAGCTCGCACGCGCAAGCACAGTTTCTGGCTGTTCCTGAGGGCTAGTTTATGTAGCTTCCATGTCATAGGCAAGCCCCAGGCGGAGAGCCGATGGACATCTCCTTGGCGAGATTCAGGGGTTGACTGAGGTGATGTCGTCCGCGTTCCGCCGGAGAGTTACAAATGATGGATGAGACTCAAAAACCATGCTAAATCTTGGGGCCTGGCCTCTCGCTGCCCAGTAGCACTTGCTACATGTCTCTTATATCTCCTCGAAAGCACTTTCCGAGGCATCGCGGACACCTTATCAAGCACCCAGCCAAGGTCCACCAAAGTCCATCCGCGATGCTAGTCAGGGTCATCGCGTCCTTAAGGGCGGTTAGCAAGTTATGGGCATACTTGAGACATAGGGAGACCAGTCACTGGTCTCTTGGTTTCTCGTCTACAACGGCAGCTGCCATGCTGTCAACATCACCAATCACAACAAGCTCCTACGCATAGCACACTGCCCGCCGAGATCCGGAAACACGGCATCGACTACCCCGTGTGGTCGGTACCGCCCATACACGAAAATTAGCTCGTGACGTCCGTTGTCACTGCGGGGCTGATAATGCTTGGCTGTTATTTTCTGTATTTGGTAGCCCGCTTCGCACAGGCTCCGGCGGGTGGGCGTTGTTGAGGATGGAAAGGACGGGCACATGGGTCTCAGTTTGTTGGCAGTGGGTGGTAGTCTAGGTAAACGAGGACTCTCGACCTTGTACATATGCAGACATCACGATCCGGGACCACCATTAAAGGGAATAGGGACATTCACGCGTATGCGTGCATAACCTTATACAAAATAATGGCCTCGACGTGCAGTGTACCTAGTTGCATCTGATGGGCCCGGTAGGTACGGAAGTCGATCCAGCATGCCTAGTGGTAGAGCCTTGCAAGGCTGTGGATGCATTCACTATCTCGGCCGAGTTAAGCGACCACGAGGCGAGGAAAGTCCGAAGAAGGACTTGGGTACCCGGGGGACGGGACTTCCTAGCCAAATTGCACGAGGCTTCTTGAGAAGTTCCAGAATGATAACCCGGCAGGTTTTTAGCGCTTCCAAACGGGCGTTCCAGGGTGTCGAACAAGCGGCGGGGCGATTTCCAAAGCCCCCGCTTTGAAAGGGAGTTGGAGGGGTCCAGGGTCAGACGACCCTGCGGCGCCCGTTGTGGATATTAAATAAGAATAAAAGAGGAAGTGACAGCCTGTGTCCCGAGCTCCATTCCTCGGGTTCTGGTTTTCCCAATCGGCCGACGGGGACGGGGTGGAGAAAAGGGCGCTTGTCTTCTCTTGGACCTTGGCGAAATTTCGCCCGCTTCAATGGTCACCCTCGCGGGCGCCCGAGATCAAATGCATACCACCTTTGTTGGGCCTTGGCGGGCGCTGAGGTTTCTGCGGTCCAGGTGCGAGATTGGGCTTCTGGGCCCCCTAGCTTTGTCACTTTGCGGGTGCTGCAGCGACGGAGAGTCGATACCGCTTCGGGAAGCTCCTTTTCGCCGCTGTGCAGAGAAAAGACGACGGTGAGACGATGCCCGTGACAAGGCGGTCTAGTATGCGTGCCAATCCCGAGGCGGGAAACCGGGCTGACGAGAGAGAGACATTTGCTTGATTTCGACTGTGTTTCCGGGTTGCAACCATCACACAACCACAAATGGGACCGCGGATTCCGGCTTTTTCTACACTAGGCTGTCTTTGCCTGATTTTGCCTGTCCCACACCCCTCCTTATCCGCAGGTCACCATGTCCTCCTGCAGATGCAGAAGCTGGCTCGTGCCGCCGACGTGCATGGAACGGGTGGACAGCAGCAGCAGCAGAGTGAGCATAGCATACCACCATGGGAGCGCTAGGTTAGGTGCCCCGAGTGAAGTCTCGTTATCGTTCCTCTAGCGTCTCCGAGCCAAGCTGTCTCCATGTCTGGTCGCGCTTTGTTCCAGGGCGGTTTCAACCTTTTCCGACTGCAAGGTGCCGCGGCGGGCAGAAACCCAAACGACAACCAACCCGGGCCGATTACCGGAGCCATGGCGGGCAGGAAATAAAAGAGGGAGAGAGCGCCCGAGTGGAAAAAAGGTACGCTGCGCGGCCACGTGCGTGTATTGTACAACGAGGCAAAGGCTTGGCCTGCAATCTCCGTTTCTCTGCCGGTCGGTCCTGTCTTTGATCAATTTGTTTCCAGCGTCCCGGACTCGCCTCGACCAGTCCAGTCAGGAGCCGCTAAGCAAGCAAAAGGCGGGACCTTGTTCCCGTCGGGCTGCCATTTTCCACTTTCCCTGGTGGTCCGCTCGATTCGCACCTGACACATGGAAACCCACCCGGAACTCGTCAGATGGGTTTCCTCGGGCGAGTCGTCCTCGGCGGTCCAGGAGTCTTGGCCCTGGCTCGGCAACGGGTTTGGTCGGGAAAAAAAGACGTGACACGCAGGGCCAGCGAAACACCTATTAGACGGCCGCGGGCCCGGCACGTTTCTTTCTTCCTGCTTACTTTTGCTTATTCTCTTTTTCTACCTTCGCCACTGGAAACTATACCCCTTCATAGCTGGCACACTAGTTCACATGCATGGATGGAAGCTTCTGGGGTTTGCAGGGGGAGGACGGTTGTCACCGCCCAGCGGGGTTCATTGCTTCGGGGCAGGGCCCTGGATGGTTTCCGTTTGCTAATGGGCGCCACCAACAAGCAGGCCGTCCTGGCCTTTCATGGGTTGGACGGCCCCGATATCCAGATTATCGATCTCTAGCGGGAAGACATCGCAGCCCATTTGCCGGCCCTTCTGAAAGTGGCCAAGACGGGACCGCTCGGGCTGACCGGGACCTCAACGGGTCGCATCCGGTCATATTTGCAACTTCGTCCCAACAACCATGGGAGACCGGGGCGACCCTGGCTCAATCAGAAGCCAATTCCCAATTATCAGTGACGGGGCTAGCATGTTGTCATCCTTATGCGGCCTTACCCGCGCCTCTATCTTGCGCCAAGACTCCCCGTCCTTTTATGGCTTACATTTTCTGCAGCATGTGGGACTCCGAATGCTTCGTTTGGGCTTGCTATTTTTGCTTCTTGCTTATGGTAGCTTGCTGGATTGGGATAATCCGGTGCCCGGTTGGAGACGCAATGCCGGCACATCCCTCGATCGCACCAAGGGATCGTCTCCGTCTCATCATCATCCCCACAAGCCGCCTCCTGACCTGGGTATCATAGACACAGGGCGGGAAACCGGGCTGGTGGCAGCATAATCCTGTTGCGATGTGAGGCGTGCGTTCCAGATCCACGACCAAGGACGTTCTACAAACGGGCAAACTCGCTGCTGCAGGTGATTGGTCACTGGTTGCATCGACGGGAACACATCTCGAATGCCATCGAGGTGGCGACTGCCTCCTGGGGAGTCTGTGGCGTGCCTCAGGGCTGGTGTGCTGCGTGGCAGGCCTCGTGCTCTGGGCCAACTGCATGCCGGGCACGGATAGCGCCTTGCAGCAGTCACATCTCTCCCAGCTCTCGAGCATGATTGGATGATTCCGTCATGGATTGGACCCCTTTCTTGTTTTTGCTTGCCTTTTTCTCCGTGCGTGGTGGTTGCAGCAGCAGCATCAGGTGGTATCGTGATCTAGGTGTTTCCAACAAGGAAACGAATACCTATACCAGCATCTGGACCCGTTGGATTTCCCCTTCGGACCTTAAGGTTTCCTCGCCGTCTCCAACCCCAGTCCCCGACCAGTCCACCCACAGCCGACAGGTCAGGTCCCCGTGCCCAACGGGGCGGCCCTCCATCATCACTGCCTAGGCAAAAGGCGCCATTTGATTGTGGTGTGGTTGGTCTGGGGCAACACAAGGATCACCCGAATTCTCCTTCCCTCTGTGCCACATGCCCAAAAAGGGGCGGCGGCATGGCCCGGGATTCCATATGCCACTGTTGATTGGGCCTGCGGTCTGTCAGCCCGTCAAGTGCGCCTTTTTTTATTCTTCCGTCATCAATCTCGGTAGCCGGTCTGTCGGGAAGCCCATTGCCAGATGCTGTGAATGGTTGGTGGGATCAAGTTGTGACCGAGACAATTCTCATCCTTCCCCTTCCAGCACCCGCCATCGCTCGATTTTGTCGCCGACTAGCCGAAGACGGCCGCCTCATTACCTGTTCACGTCCCAAGGCACAATAAGACCCACAATTAGCCCGGCGCTCTCAATTTTGGGCCCGCTAGGTGCCGCCTCCAGCGCACCCTGGCAGTGTCCCCCACTATCATGTTGCCATGGCTGCTAATTTTTTAGCCCTTCCAGTAAACGTCCACCGCCCCGTTGGAGCCCCAGTTCTGCAGCGACTGGACGAAAAAGAACGGTGAGGTGTGGGAGACGAAGACTCAGCGTCAATCCCCAAGAAATTAGACAAGGCGGCGACACAACGGTTGTCGCGCACAGTGGCGTCGCATCCATCGATTCGCGACCCCGTTGTTCCCGCCCTGACCCCTTTTCCCTCCATTCGTCTTTTTCCTCTTCCATCTGCTGTCGCGACCATCCTGTATTATCGTTTTCTGCTTTGGGGTTTTGGGTTTTCTTTGGCATCGTAGCGCGAGGGTAAGCGCTGGAGATCGATTGTCTTTTTTTCTTCTTTATTTTTCCCCTCGTCCGTTTCGGTAAGTGAGCCCGGCCCCGTTCCACGCAGGTCGATTTTTGCCGAAGAGCCACAGACAGCTCATCGCACCGCACTGCCCCGAGTCCCAAATCTTTTTTCTTCTCCCCTGGATTCTTAGTCGTGCCGGTGCCCGTAGCAAGACACTAGGCCGACGCTTTCACTCCTCACCTCCACCCCTCCTCCTGGGCTAACTGTCGTGGCCTGTTTTTTGTCCTTTCCTTGCTTTTTGCTGGCCATTTGCCGCGACACCGCCCGCAACCCAAGGTGCCCGCGATTTGCTGCCTGGTGCTGCACCGCCCTCCCAGCGCAGTCGCCTTTCTTGGACTTTGCTTGCTGCCTCCTGTTACCGACCAACCAACCCCTGCATGGTTGGATGACGCTGCTGCCGTGCCCGTTACCGCCGGTTCTGGAGGCCTCGAGGCTGACCCGACAGTCACTCTTTTCCCGCCGATAAGAGGCCAGGACACACACACCAGCGACCGACTCCCCCTTGGAGGACCGAGCGACCCATCCTCGGCCGTCGAGTCAGCCAAATAGCTCGCCGTTCCGTCGCCGCCCACCTCCTGCCTCGGCGCTCTCCCTGGCCGTCGTGAGCCTTCCGACACACCTTCCCGAACACCGCCGCATTCCTCGCAAGCCGCAACCCTAGCGCGCCGCCACTCCAAAATGTCATACTACGAAAACTCGCAGTGGTCTGCCGGTGGGCAAACCACCTGGGATCACCAGACTCCCCCCGCCCGCTCAGGTTCGTTTCCCGTCGGTCTCTTAGCTATGTGGCATCATGCTGGCATCACCTATCATATTCTCGCTTTAAAGCCCCAATTGACCTGATTCTTGTACGTTCCAGGTGCCAGTTCTACCGTCCCAAGAGAGGAGGCCGCCGCGTTTGTTTCTCAACTCGAGGGTACGTTTCTACAGCCACCGCCGAAATGGCGGACGGAAGCACGATACACAAAGCGCAGCAGATGGTATCGGGTGAAAACGACACACCGAGCCGCTTTGCGGCAAAATACTCGCATCGCTTCCGTCCGCCTTGTGATCGGTGGCCGAGTGCGGGCGACATCTAGGGAGAGGGTCGGAGGAGTCGAGGATAGAGAAAGAATCGCGAGTGGACGCTGACTAAATTTTTTGCGTCACTAGAGGTCGAAAAAGCGATCGACAACCTCGTCAAAAGCGGCAAGATGTTTACGGTTCCCGGCCGACGTGAGTCGCTTCCCGCCCACCCCCAGTTCCCTACGGGCCCGGCCAGAAAACCTCGCCCAGACTCTGGCAGTAACTCTGCTTGGGCTGGCTGGGCTCAGTCCCATGGCCGCGCTGCGCGGTCGTGAGGAAGATGGCAGATGGGGAAGGAATCGCGCATGCGCGGCGCAGCCACCCCGTCGGCCGCGTCTGCTGGAACGCCGACTGACCATCCGATCGCCCTGCCGCCTCTTCTTGTACCAGATAATCACAACCGTATGCCCTCCGGTCCCGGCTCGCGCCCACACTCCGTCGGCGGCTTCGAAGATGCCCGTGGGCCCCATCAGGGTTCCAACCTCTCCAATTTTTACGCAAATCAAAGACACCAGACCTCGCGAGGCTCCAACGAGGCGGAGCAGATGATGCAGGCGAAGCGGAGGATGGCGGCTCAGCGGGAGCGAGAGCTGCGCAACTATCATCAAGAGCAGCAATACAACCGAAGTAGGCCGCCCTCTGCTGCATAGCATTCGCACGACTCTCCCTCACTTCGCTCTCTTCCATTTATGACCAAAGACATACCGAGCAGAGAGAGAAAAAATGTCAGAAAAAAAGAAGAAAAAAAAGAGAGAAACCCATCTTTCAAGGGAGACGGGATATACGACATATCATGGGCCTGCGCGGCTCCTCTTGTATCATTTTGAATATCGTATTAGAAAGTCAACGGCCACCGGTGGTGTTTCTCCCTTGGATGCCCTGTCTTGTTTCTCCTTGTCAAGTGACTTTTTTCCTATTTGGTCTTCATCACATGTCTTTTCTTTACCCTCTACCAAAAAGCGCAGGAAAGCTAACCACCCCACCTCGTTTCTACCGACACAGCGGCTGTCCTCTCGGATATGAACAACTACAACAAGCCCGACCGCACCCTGAGTCCCGGTAGCAACATGTCCGAGGACGAGCGGCGTGAGCTCATTGCTCGCCAGCGCAGTGCCCTCTATGGCGAGGGGCAGTTCTCGGAGGGTGGCGCCTACGTCGATGAAACGGGAGCCGTACGGCCCGGCCCGCCGACCCACCACGCGGTTCCCTCGGCCGCTGCGGGCCTCCGTGGGCCCTCGCCTCTCGCATATGAGTACGGTCGCGCACCGTCGTCGAGCCAGGGCGATGCCCAGACACAACAGCAGCAGCCTCAGGGGCCCGTCGCCCCCGAGGGGTCGCAGGCTGCCATCGTGGCCGCCAACGAACGGTCCCGCGCCAACTCCAACGCGAGCCCCTTGTCCAACGCTGGCTCGAGAGCCGCCTTCGATGCGCCGCCGTCCCAGTCGCAGCAATCGCAGCAGGGTGGTGCGCCCATCACCAGGGCAAGCACCTCCTCCCCCAACGGGTCGCCGAGTAGCAACAAGCAGTCCTCTGGAGGTGCGACCGTCGCGCCGATCGGCACGAGGCCGTCTGGTGCCGGCTCGCCATCGGCGCTTGCCAACAAGCAGCGGTCGACAACGCCACTGCCCTCGCCGCTGAGCCACGGCTACAGCGCCTCGACCAGCAACTCCGACGACAAGTCCGGCGGCAACGGGGCCCTGGTTACCTCGGTTGGTTCATCCAACACGCCGCAGTCGGCTACGGCCGGCCCTGAGAGCGGCAATGTCGGCATCTCGGGCTGGGGCGGCCGCCCTGGTGTCTGGGGCAACAAGTCTGGCCTCGGCTCTGTGCAGGCCAGCGTCTGGGGCTAGAGTCCCCTGCTGACTTAGCTGTCGCCGGGCTGCTCGGGGCAGAGACCGAGTCTTGGACGGTTCCAAGGACGTGCTGGTCGTTTCATTTATCATAGGTTTCTGTTTTGGTGCATTTGGTGTTTTTGCAGTGTGCTTCGCACTAAATATGGCGTCAGTGTCGCGCTTTATTGCTTATATGGGGCTGGCACGGGCAAAGCAACATCACATATACGGGCGAAGATGGTGGGAAGGGATCTTCTTTCTTGGGCGTGAAACATGGAGAGCAACCAATCGGAGTCATCTTTTTGGTGTTTTGTTTTTCGGACTTAGTTTGGGTTAAGTGGAAGGGAAGACATGTTTTTGTTTTTGTTGCAAAGGAGAACTTGGGAAGGGTGGGGAAAAAGGAAGGGGTTTGCAAAGGAGGTTCAGGTCGTCATCCAACGCTACTACATCTAGGTAGTTTATGCGTTTTACACCCCTGGTAGTAATGGTGGAGGAAATAGTGTGGCCTGGGGGATACTGTTATTTAGTTCCGGACTTTTTGGAAGAGGGGTTATATGGGGGAGTTGCTGCTTTTTTCTGCTTTTCTGCACCGAAACTGGACTTATCACATCATCACCACAAAAATATATCATACAACAGCTGGGAGCAGCAATTTACGGGGATTTGGGAGGAAATAGGAGTTGGCAGAAAACAATCTATTGGTGTTTTGGGCCGATGGGAGGACGAGAACGTTGTGTCTTGGTCTCGTTTCTAGCCGATATTTTTTCTTTGCTCGTCGTGGTTTCCAAGGCACAGAAATGGGCATATTCTCCTTGGACCTAATGTTGGGTTTCTGTAGGACGCTGCTTGGATACCATCGTTTTGACTAGAGGTACATGGTAGCTTATTCGTTTCCTCTTTATCTTACCTGCGGATATGCTTCCGGGGAATCTCGGGTTAGATCTAGGCCTGCTTGGGGCTGGTGTTATGTCCTTGGCGAGGCAGTATCTTCCCTTCCCTTTGCCTGAGCTCAGTCCACCTAGAAACCCACATACGAATCCAGACACATGTCCGTTCGCCTGCAGGAAAGCCTCCGGGAGTAGCCGTGACTAGCCCGAGCGGATGCCCAAAAAGAGCATGTGCATATGCATGGGACGGAAGCTTAATCTCCTGCAAAGCAGACGTTTGGATCAGACAGAGCGGCCGCGCGGCGGTCGTAGCCGGCGGACTCAGTTGGTGTTTCCGTTGCCGATGGACAAGGGTAATATGCAGAGGCTTGGAGGGAGCAGACTAGTGCCAAAGAGGAATGGAGAGACGTAGATCTCATCCGAAGAAGCCGGGCGGGTATCCCTGAGGATTTGCAGCACCAACTCGGAGGCTTGGATAAAGTGTTCTGGCCGCGGAGTGGGAGACGCGGGAAACAATGCTACAAGTGTAATTTTCGGGGGCGATAGGCACTGGATAATAGGTCGCTGGGTAGTAGGTATGCGTGTGCCCCAAATCCATCTGCGTCCTCCTGAGACCCCAAGCACCAGCGCCGTGATCGGGCAGATACATTCCTGGCGGGTGGGTAGCACAAGGCAAAATTCGCACAAGGGTTCTCGATATCGGGAGATCCAAGGTGTCCCGAGCCGGCGGCCCACCTCAAGGGCCGCTGCGCCGTTTTGCCGCCGCCACAGCAGGGAATTCCCAAGGGTAGAAGGGTAGGGGCTCGTTCTGGTGTCGGGCGGCTCCCCGCGAGGCTTTTGCGTGCCCGAGGGAAAGCCCGCGCCTTGGTTAGGACTGCTCACGTGCATCCACTTTGGGGTTATCCTGCTGCAGTTTCTGCCTTGTCGTATGCCTTCATTTCCGGGCGAACTGCCGGGCTGACGGGCTGACGCAAGAGCCTGCAATATCGGCGTCATTTCCAGCGCCTGCTCACTTTTGGCGGGAATGAGATAAGAGATGGGCTGCCAACACGATTTTAACGCTACGGCTGATGCTCTGGGCTTGGCACATAGGCTGGCGCGGGGTAATATCAGCTGACTTCTTGTTTCAGAACCTCCAACGACAGCGTGTCCGAGTGGTTAAGGAGTATGACTCGAATTCCCTGAATTCAGAAATCATATGCTTTCGAGCGCACAGGTTCGAGTCCTGTCGCTGTCGATTTTGTGTTTTGCCATACCAGTCTCCGTCTGGAATTTTTTGCCTATTCGAATTGCATTCAATGGATTGAAATGTCATGTCAAAACGCTAGAAAACACCAGACGCCGCTACAATACAAAGTTTGCTTCCCTTCCCATGCAAGAACTCCAGCCAACAATGCAGTTATTCGGACCCCGTCTCACAATCCTCAAAAGCCCAGGATCTTGACGCCCATGTCGAGGTCCATGACGTCGTCGGCCCTGAGCGCCTTGCCGCCCCAGACAACGGTGCCCCTACCGTCAATGGCAAAGGCGCCGGCCTGCTGCCACTTGTTTCCCATGGCCGTCGAGGGGCCCGTTTCCTCCTCTGCTGCCGGCTCAGCTTCCGCCTGAGCCTGCGCTGCTCCCTTCTTCCCACCCAACAGACCCGTGTTCGACCGCCCCAGCTTGGGCTGCTGCGACGGCCCGGACGCGGCAACGCGGTTCTCGAACGTGCCTTTGCGCTGGATCGACGTGGCGACCGTGTTTCCGAGCCAGCCCTTCTCCTTCCAGCCCTGGATCTGGGTTGTCGGGTTAAAGAGGTACCAGGTGTTGCCCAAACCCAAGCCCCAGGCGGCGTAGATGGCGCGCTCCTCGTCCACGACGACCTGGACCTGCCACGCGCCGCCGAGCAGGTCGAGCCACTTCTTGGTGGCCTCGGGGGACGAGTGCGAGACGGCGATACAGGAGAGAGAGCCCTGGTGGCGGTTTGCCAGGGTTCGGAGGTTGAGGAAAGTTTTTTGGGCGACTGTTTTTTTTTTTTTTTTTTTTTTTTTTTTTTTTTTTGTTT
>PYSS01000029.1:243169-305148 GCA_003049465.1 Magnaporthiopsis rhizophila
TGTTTTTTTTTTTTTTTTTTTTTTTTTTTTTGCGTGTTAGTTGAATGCTGCAATAGATGGGGCTGGGAACGGAAACGGAAAAGGGGAGAGCAACTCACAGGCACAACCGACACAGCGCAGAAACACAATCAACACCCTCCTCCCGCCGCCAAACTCGATCTTCCGGTCGCGGTCCAGCGGCGCCAGGTCGCCGACCTTGGGCACCTCGGCCGCCACGGGCACGGCGGGCGGCGGCGGGTTGAGCCACGCCTGCGCCGTTAGCGGCAGGCTCTTGACCGTCATCCACTTTGGCCAGCCGCCCGCGCCCGCGGCGCCGTCTTCGGGTTCGGTGCCCGGTGGGTTCTTGCGGAGCTTGTTGGGCTCGGAGCTGTTGTTGCTGCCTGTCAGAGCCGACATGTCGAGCGCGTTGCTCGGGATGCCGAGCTTCTTCATGGCGACTTTGCCTGCCAGGCCTGAGAACATGGTGGGCGATGCGTGTCGGTGTTGGTGGCGAGGTTTGGGTTGGTGGCGAATCCGACGTTGGGTGTCGTCCGCGGGTGCAAGAATGGATCAAGCCACGAGCAAAGACAGAGGGCTTTCACAGGATGGTGAAAAGCTATGCAAAACGCGTCTTTGTGCGAGATGGAGCGTGGAGAAGGAAACAGGATGGGAAACAGCTGTGATGTCTGCGCGGCGCTTTCAACCCTGAACCACTTGCAGCGATAAAGGACACCAACGAATCATAACCCGGACGGCCCCAAGCCTCAGGCCATTCTGGACCGCGGCCGGCCAAACGCCTCTGTTTTTTTTTGACCCCGTTTGACACAGGGGCCGTCGCATCCGTCAACCATGATCCCTGGTCTCGAAACATTTTGTCAAAACCAATGGCAAAGAAAAAGGGTCCAGATGTGGAGTCCGCGGCCCGACCCCTGCGCAGGTTGTCGTTTGCAGGGATGGAGCTGCTGCCCGACCCGGCTGAAGTGGAACGAACGGACGGACTCGTTGGCCTCATGGCGAACACGTGCGTTTCGATCGCCGGCTGGGAAAGGGAATATGGAGGATGGCGCCGGACTGTTTTATGCGATCCGGGCGCTCGGTGCAACCCTATGCTGCGTTTCTGCTCGGGCTGTCGGAGCTGAAGATGTAACTACAGTCTGGCACAGAAACTCTGAGGAGTGTCCAATCAGAAGCACTAGATAAATTATCTAGGACGGTGTATTCTTCCTCGAGCCTACTCCAAGTTATATGTAAGAACCAACCAGGAGAGAGAGAGAGAGTATATGGGAATATCGTGTGTAATCATAAAATTAGGAATAAGTGGTGGGCAAAAAGAGGGAACGAAAGGAACCATAGCATCCATCATGAGCAATCCAGCCTCGTCACATCCAATGGTCAATCCGAACATTAACCACTACCAGCGAGCCCGCCACCTCAAACAGCCCGATCCTCACCCTCCCCCACAAGCCCCTGCTTCCGGGCGTGGTTGAGGGCCTTGAGCTTGGCGGTGCCGATGCCCGCGACGCCGTCCTCCTGGTTGTCGCCGAGCCAGGGCTTCTTGGACTCGCCCAGGACGCCGCCGGCGAGGAAGTAGATGACGAGACCCAGGATGATGAGCACGAAGCTGACGGGGTACAGGCGGCGGACGACGTAGCCGAAGACGCTGACGCCGATGAGGACGCCCCAAAAGTTGCTCGTCAGCAGGCTGATGTTGTAAAAACCCGCGCTGGCCATGCGCAGCAGCAGGGGCACCAGGCTGTAGAAGAGCGTGAGCGCGAGCGTATACCCGACCAGGTAGCCGGCCACGGCGGGGGACCACTCGGCCGCCTCGAACTGGGCGCGGTCGAAGATGGCGGCCTGGACGCCGTTGATGAGAACCCCGAACACGCCCAGGAACGAGAGCACCTCGTACACGGGCCGTTTGCTGACGAACCACTCCTCGAACACGTTGCTCAGACCGTAGCACGTCGAACCCACCAGCGCAAACAGGTCCCCCTTCAACATGTTCTCCCCCTCGCCGCCGTTCTGGCCCGCGATGTGGTCCTGCGCGATCAGCAGGCCCATGCCGCCGCAGGCCAGCAGGATGCCCGCGATCTGGAAGAGGCGGTACCGCACCTTGAGCACCAGGAACGACAGGATGACGACGCACACGATGGCCCAAAAGTTGATGAGCTGCGCCGACAGAATGTTTGTGTAGCGGTACGCCAGCACGGTGAAGTAGTTGCCCTGCACGTCCAGGAAGCTGAGGATGAAGTACTTCCAGCCGTCGCGCAGCCAGATGCCGCCGAGCCTGCGCGGGCCGTGGCGGTACAACGTGACGGACAGATAAATGATGGTCAGGAGGACGTAGACGAAAATCGTCTGGAAGGCCGGGATGGACACCTTTGCGTTGGACAGCAGCTGGCTGAAGGTGCTCGTCGCCGTGATGCACAGCGCCAGCACCTGGCCCAGCACCAGGACCGCCCAAAAGTCGAGCGTGGCCAGGTACGAGTACCAGTGCACGCTGCGCGCCTCCATCTGGTGCAGCGCCTGGCCCACAGCCGCGTCCTGGTCCGCGGCCGGGCCGGTGCCCGAGGCGCCGTGGTTGCCCGCCGTGTTGTCCACCACGTCGGCCTCGAGGGCCTTGGTGTCGAGGTCCTCACGGCTGGCCATGATGACGATTCTTTTGCGGTTTGGGATTGGATATCCTCTCAGATGACAATGTTTTTGGACCTCTGATCAGCTCAAGTCCGGTCTTTCTCGTCCCCTGCAGCAAGCGCAAAGACTCAAAGTCGCCTGCTGGTGAATATCAAGGCCGCAGCGGGCGGCGGCACATGTGGTGGTGCGACGCCGCGACGAGGGTGGATGGCAAAGGACCGGAGAGGCACGAGGGCATGGAGAATAGGAACCTAGATAGAAGAAAATGGTTGACGGTCGAGAGCTGCCCAAAACAAGACGGGAAGGGACAGCTGGATGGCGTCACGAGACCTGACCCAAGTCTTTGGTAGTCCTGGTTGTCTTTTTTGTCAGGCGGCGGGTGGCGGGCGCTGCACGAGTAATATATCCCCGTCTTTTTTGCCGTGCTGAAATTTTCTTCAGCGAGTTCTCGACCGACCGACCGACCCGCTCGCTGTGGGGGATTCCCACACCACCAGCCGCCCGATGCGGTGGCCGAGTCTGGTTCTGAGCGGGGCAGCTGAGCGCCGAGACTTGTGCCGTGCCGCCTGACGTGCAGACCCATCGTCTGCTTTCCAACAACCAACACCGCTCCGGCCCGCGCAGGTATGCACAGATTGACAGATTGACAGCTGCATCCATGTCCGTCAAGGCGCCTAGTATTGCCCATCTGGCTCATCCACTGCATCCGGGCGTCGTAGATATCTTGCCCATATGACGCTTTACTGCGGGTGACATCCTCATACCCCGCGCCGTCCCAAGGCCCGGATCAAACTAGGCCCCGGTGGCTGTCCCGGGCATGCTCTGCTATTGGCTTGGGATTGTGATTCGGCTGGCGTGTGGTCACGCAGAGGCGCCACTCTAGCACACCAACTCAAACCGGGCAAGGCCACCGTGATGCCAAGGAACTGTTGACCAAATCCTTTGAGGAGCAGATTACATTATCTATTGACCTAAACGCCAGCCGTGACCCCACGACTATCGAGCAGCTAGCAACCAACCCAACGCCTTTGTATCCTGGAAAAAAATGGGGGTATTGTTGAAAAAAAGTATTGGAATGTGGTATAAACGTGTATGGAATCTCGATACTTTGGCCCGTCGTTCCTCTCCAGTCGTTTCTCGCACGCTATCCAAAGAGAAAAAGGATTTCGAATGGTTGTAAGAAGTCACAAAACATGGAGAAGCCACAAAAGAAAGGAAGCGAAAGGAACTTGGTGGCATGTTATATGAACCGGTTGCCAAACCGATCTGCGATGCCCGTGGGTGCTTCAAGCCCATGGTCGGGTCGGCGCTGGGCGGCCGGAATGTCCGGAAGAGGGCCTCGTGGACCTTGCCCACTCCACGCAGCGTTACCGTCTTTGAAGCCCTGTCTCTCCCTCTCGTAGCGGAGACTCAGGCCCCTAGCCATGCCAATCGTCCCCGAGCCTGCGCCCGCGGTCTTGGGCCGTGGGTCGTCGCACGCCGCCATGGGTGTGGTCAAGCTCCTCGTCGGTGTCAGCGGCGGCACTGTTGGCGACGGTGTAAAAGGCCCGGACGGGATCTCTTCCGCGTACTGCTGTGCGCTGAAGAGGTTTAACGGAGGGGGCACATGGTGCCGTTGCGGCTTGCGCACCGACGACGTCGTGGCCAGGCCGATACCCAACGCATTATTGCCTCCCTCGTGGCCCGGCCCGCCCGCCGTCCGCGGCCGTTGTGGAACGGTCTGCACATTGAGAGTAGGGGCCGGGAGTGGCCAGTTTGGATTGTCCATCATTGCGGGCGTTGTAGGGGCCGAAGCACCACCACCACCAAAGACGTTGTCCTTGTTGGGGAGCAAGGGGCTGGCTAGTGGTGCAGCGAAATCATTGTGCCGCGTGCCGCCTTCCGGGTTCGAGCCCCAGGGCTGCTCTTGCGCATGGCCCGGCCGCAGCTGCTGTTGCTGTGGTCTTGGGGGAGGGTGCAGTGCCTGCATCGACTCTGACTCGTCCGACGGCGTTCGCCGGGACGAGCCAGGAAACGGGATTTCCCCCCTCATCGGCCCAACGGCGGCCCTCGGCGGTCCACGGTTTAGACTTCTGTCCGAGTTGGAGGGAAACACGCCGTACTCCTCTGGAGCAGGCCGGCGGGGTGTGTTGGGTCCCCGAACCATGGGTCCGGGTGCATTTAGCATAGGGCTAGATCTACCGGTGCTGGATTGGGCCGACTGCTGCCGACTGAGGTCGACGGCTGGCGGCGATTCTGCACGGAAAGCGTTCACCTCAGCCGAGGCAGCCACTCCCGTGAGGCTTTTATCCTTGGGACCCCAGTAGCCATTCGGGTTTGAACTGTTGGGCCCGTTACCGCGCTTGGGGAAAACAGGCGACGGTCCACCGCCCATTAGGCCCCCTGCCGGTGCCACAGCCCTCATGGGACTCCGTGGAGGGGGCTCCTGCGCATATGGCCTCGGTGGTGGTCGATCAACCGGACTTTCGGCTCCGAACCTATCTCTATCCATGGGACTCTCGGCCCTTGGTGGCTGAGCAGGAGCCCGTCCCATTGGGCTCTGGGCGCGGGAGCCGGGACCAGCAAACGGCGGAGTAGGGCGTTGCTCGTTCCGGATCTGCGGTGACTGAGCGCGCGCGTCGTAGTCCCTCAGTGGCATGCTTCTCCCAACAGGGCCCCCGGAAAGTCCAGCGTTCGGCAGGGGACCTTGACGCAGGGGACTTTGCGGCCTCGGCCCACGGTTGTCGGCGAAGCTGGGCGAAGGTTTCCGATCATCGGGGTGCATCGGCGAGAGGCTGCTGCCGGCGCCGACACTAACGCCCCATACCGCAGCCTGCCAGTTCATCCCGTTGTTGCGCAGAGGCGCCGTTGCGGTGCTGCCGCTGCGTAGCCGAGAGTCGTCGCCCTGTGGCCGCGCTGCCCCAGCAGCGGCGGCAGCGGCCGCCTTATTCTTCTGCTCCGACTCCTGCTGTGCGCTGACCAGCGACTTTTCAAGCTCCTCAATCTTCATCGACAGGCTCTGCCGTCTTGCGCCGCTGATGGTGAGCGTATCACGCTTTGCGGCCACATCACGGATCACGGGTTTGCTAAGATCAAATGCGTCGGACTCGTCCCAAACATCGCTATCGCCTGCCAAGGTGTGGTAGTCATGGCTGTCGTCATGGTGATCGTGGCTGTCCATGTCGTTGTCGTTGTCGCTATTAGTTATGGGTGCGCTGTCCTGGCTGCCACCGCGTTGTGATAGTGCCGGCGACGGCAGGGCGGTGGGGCCGAAGCCCTTGTGCTGGGGACGCAGGTTTCGTCCGCCGTCGAACTTGTCTCCCACACCATTTACCGATCGCGGAGGTGATGGCAGCGACCCTGTTGGGGGAGATGACGGAGGCCCTAAAGGGGACATCGGCAAGCCCACACCGGGCGGCGACCTGAAGCCAAAATTCGTCGTGATAGGAGAAGCCAGGGTCGAGGCCGAGGCGGCAGCGCCGGCCTTGCTTGTCGTGGACTCGATGTCATCATCACCCATCAGAGACCCCGTTCCGTCTACATCCACCTGCAGCTCGAAATTGCCAAGGGGTGATTTGGGGGCGGGCGGCACAGCCCTGCCGAAGTGCACGTCAAGGGGGTTGACCCAAGGCTTGTTCTTGCGGTCTCCTGCCGGGGTCGTCGGTCGTCCGGCGGACGTGCCCGGGCGAAGCCCCGTGGACGGCGCCGCGAGACTGGTCGAAGATGAGTTCGCCCAGCGCATTCCTAGGTTCACGTCCGAGGCCGAGGACTTCAGGCCGGTGCCAGGAGCCTCGATGGTCCAGCTGGTGCCGGGCATGTTGGACAGATCGCGCATGCTCGTGGCGGCAAAGTTGTGAGTCTGCATGGCGTAGGGCGAATTCCGCATCGAACTCGACGTGCCCGGACGCGACGGGAAGTCATGCATGCCGGAGCTGAGGACAGGCTTGCTCTTAACATTGTTACCAAAGTATTGTCCCTCCCCGAAGGTGTTCTGGTCCACCTTGTTCCGTTGCGCCGGCAAAGGAGCCGGCTTCGGGGGCTCGGCTTTTCTGCAGCGCGTGGGAGATTGCCTGGTCAGCATCGACGCGATGGGAGGGACATGGTGGGCCTGCGTTGGCAGGGCTTACTTCTTCTTCCCAAGCCCAAAAAAGGACACCATCCTGAATGACCGTGACCGGATCTAGGTCGACGGAAGTAGGTATGTGTAAAGGGAAATTCTGTAGCAGACTTCAGGGTCAGTAACAGGTATACCCCTTTTATCTTCAATGCCGTCCGAGTGCGCGGTACGCGGCTCCGTTTGCATTCCAGTCCAGGCCCAAGACACCGACCTGATTCGCCTCGTCCTCGACGGGAACACTAGGTTCCCGAAAGGGCACAACAAATTTGAGGAGCAGGCGCTTCGTGTACAGATAGTCGAACTGGATTGCGTGCCTAAAGGGATGGCTGGACGCGTCGTGGTCGTCGAGCGAGTCGTGAAAAAGGAGTGGCTGCTCGAGCGTAGCTGTCGATAGTGGACAAGGTAAGGATGGGCCGGGGTATGGTAAAATGGAGTAAACGAAACGAGCAAGCCAGCAGGAGGATAATCGGCCTGAGTTTCCAAATAAAGATAATAATAAGAATAATAAAACTGGCAATGCTAGAGTCCCATGGCCGTGGGCGTGAACGCTAATAGGAGGGAGTGAGTCGCCAAAGAAAGCAAGAAAACGGAAAGCAGCTCAGGAAGCAAACACCTCGGCGGGCGGGAGAAAAAAAAAAGTGACGGGACGATGTTGTTTGCGCGCGATGCAAAGTCGGGTCGACGAAAAGAGGCAGGTGAGAAAAAAAAAAAAAAAAAAAAAGGAAAACGCGCTTCCTCCCTTGTCCAACGTGGGTGTGTGCGCCTGCCGAAATGGGAAGATTCCGAGGGGCTCCTCCTGCTATGGAAAGCGTGACCAGGGGGTTAAGTGGGCGGCGATGCGGCAAAGCCTTTGACTTGGGGGTGGGGGAGCCTCTGAATGGGCCCTCGTTTCAGAGCATTTGGGCGCGTGGGCGCATGGAAATCGGCGGGTCGTTTAAGCAATGGCAATTTCGCCGATCGGCTTGCGGATCGTTCTGCCCAACTGCTGGAATGTCTGGTCGGGGATGCCGCCGCAGCCGACGAAAAGAAGCAGGCAAATGCGAGAAACGGTCCAAATGAGACGAACAGCCGGGGCTGGATATTTAATACGCGAGAGCGACTCAGCTGGGGACCATTGGGAATGGTTCATGTTTTCCATCTTGCATCTCTGGGTGCGAAAGAACCTTTGCAGAGGAAGGCAATCTCAGCCCAAGCCCGCATCAACGCACGCTAGCGGCCAGGGGAGACTTCCTAATTGGGACAAGGGAGGTGCCCACAATAGCAAGCTCCGCATGCAGGTCCCGCCGTGTCAGGGGTAATCTTAGAGAGAGTTGGGGTGGGAGGCCAGCCGACGTCAGAAAAGGGGCTACCGGTAAGCTTGTGCTCACATCACGGCAGCGCCAACAGCGACACCACACCCCGCACTTCGTTGCATTTGATTGCGTGCACAATCTCCCGCGCGTAGCATCTGCTCTTTATCCCCCGACGCAGTCGACAGACAACTGTGGTCCTCCCGACCGGACAAGTCGGCAAGACGCGACGACCAAGCCAAGACAAACGAGGTCTCGTGCTCGTGGAAAACGACTGGAACCCTTCCCGCCTGCCAAGCGAAGACGCCTGAACGGTGGACCGTGGCCCCAGGCCGTTTGTCTCTGCCGCTACCCGAAATCCCTGCGACGGCGTGACTGTGCTTTTTGCTTGACTCCAGATGCCGTGTTGATCTGAATCAGTCCCGCTGCTTGGCGTCAAGTGCTGTGTCCACGGCGCTCTGTTGGTGCAGATATCACGGCTCCTCACAGCGTTCCCATCGTGAGGGCGCTAAATCTGAGGACGCACTCCAGCGGCCGCCGTTGGGGACCATCTCGTGCTAGCCTTTTATGCTAGGCCCACAATTGACCAAATCGATACCCAAGCTCGCTTTTTGACAGCTGAACCATCCGCACCATATTAGGGCCCTTGTGAGTCTTTCGATAGCTCAGGTTAGGCGGGTGAGAGTCCAGGCCGGTAGCGAATTGCCCCCTGCTTAACCCCCGAGCCAAGGGCTGAGGCTTTGGGGCAAGTTTCAGCTCCAGCTGAGGAACGGCGGAGGCCTGTAGCGAACAGCTAAAGCATTGAGCAGCGCCACACACAATCTCCTGTTTTGCCGTCTGTCGATATTGTCTTTGGAGATATCCCATAACCCCTGTCTCACTCCATTTCCGGAGGCTTTTGGAGCCCGTGTGACGATTCTGGAAACCAGGAGGTCCTCTGCGAACGGGCGGGACCGGACAGCCAGCCCAACGAGCCGTTGGATTGGACCCTTTCGACCCGAACTGCCGTGCTCGGCAAGCACGAATGTGTCCAATGACAGCGTGTCCGAGTGGTTAAGGAGTATGACTCGAATTCTCCGAATTCAGAAATCATATGCTTTCGAGCGCACAGGTTCGAGTCCTGTCGCTGTCGATACATTCTTTTAAATTTTTTTTCCAAATGTGTTCCTTCTTTCCCCATTACGTTCCCGAATCAGGTTTCCATTTTCGCATTTGGATTTTTGACATCCTTGTCAAATACAGAATCGACGCGAGGCAATCGGATGCAAACTTTAAAAGCACGAGGTGACCACCGTCACTGCCGAGGCGATCGCTGACAACCCCGCTCGCGATATTATATCACCAGCGGGGTCCTTACCTAGGGACCTACTAAAACAGACCGAGTTGCCGCTACCATCATTAGCCTTGGAGGATTATCTCCGGGATAAAATCCAAATGGACAGCGTACCGGTGTGGTAAAACCTACATGTATCCATTGAAAACACTCCTTATCGTCGAGAGGGCTGTCATCCCGCATCTGTCCGGATCCCGCTGCTGTGCTCAAAAGCCATCAATCCCAGTTGGGCAGGTCGTTGTGGCCAACGGGCTGGGCGCTGTCACGTCATCGAGACTAGTACGGATCGGGCGGCTATACCAGCTGGGGCTGGCCAGCCAAGCCCTTAGATACAGACCCGTTCGCAGTAGGAGGCTGACTGCTGGAGGCTGTTCTCTCCACCGAAGACTGCCAAAAGCCCAGCCGCCAAGTACCACAAATTGCCCGAACCGCCGATGGGCCTTTTCACCTTCCCGTTCCAACCGATTTGCGCCAAATCGACCGGCAATGGCGTGCCCAGACTGGTCTCGTCCTTGGGATGTCCATGGACGTTTCCCGCCCGTATGCTTTTCTTGGCCGCCACACCACCACCACGACCTCCCTCCACCATGCACCATCCCATGTGCCATGCTGCCGCTGTTGCAGTCGGCGGAGTCAGACGGAAATCCGGGGTCAGATGGCGTGCGCAGACTGACAGATGGGTACACAAATAAATACAGCCATCTGCGCTTCCTCTGTTTCCCCGCCCACTTCGTGCCCAACTGCTCCGTCCGTCTGCCGTGACCATCTCCGCGCTGGCCATCGAAATGTCCAAAAGAGACGGCGACGATGGCGTCGTGCCCGCCGTCAAGGGCGACGGCTCGCCACATGACAGCTACGTCGCCAACGACCCCTCCGACGCAGAGACGGCCGGCGTCCAGTCCTACGCCTACGACGAGAAGCAGAAGCTGGGCGTCACGGGCGCCGTCTTCCTGATCCTGAACAAGATGATCGGGACGGGCATCTTCTCGACGCCGTCTAGCATCTTCGCCGCCACGGGCTCCGTCGGCGTCAGCCTGATGCTGTGGGTCATCGGCGGCGTGCTCACGTTTGCGGGCATCAGCGTGTTTATGGAGTTTGGGCTGGCCATCCCGCGCTCGGGCGGTGAGAAGAACTACCTGGAGCGCGTGTACCGGCACCCGCGCTACCTGGCCTCGTGCGTGCTGGCGTCGCAGCTGATCCTGCTGGGCTTCTCGGCCGGCAACGCGCTCGCGTTTGGCCGCTACGTCCTCTTCGCCGCCGGCGGGCTGGGCCAGTCGTCGCCCGACGGCTGGCAGGCGCGCGGCATCGGCGTGGCCTGCGTCACCTTCTCGGTGCTGCTGCACGTGGTGCTGCCCAAGTGGGGGATCCGGCTGTTCAACGTGCTGGGCATCTTCAAGGTGGTTGTGCTGCTGCTCATCGTGTTTTCGGGCTTCGCCGCCCTCGCCGGGCGCCGGCTCGTCGACGACCCGCGCAACTTCGACAACGCCTTCGCCATCGAGGATGGTGACGGCTACGGCAACGGCGGCGTCTACGGCTACGCCAACGCGCTCCTCAACATCGTGTACAGCTACAAGGGCTGGGAGAACGCAAACTACGTCGTGGCCGAGCTCAGGAACCCGCGCAAGACGCTCGCCGTCGCCGCCCCGCTGGCCGTCGGCGGCGTCACCGTGCTCTACGTGCTCGCCAACGTCGCCTACTTCGCCGCCATCCCCAAGTCGGACCTGGCAAAATCCGAGGTGATCGTGGCCGGCCTCTTCTTCCGCAACGTGTTTGGCGCCTCGTCCGCCGTGCGCGCGCTCCCCGCGCTCGTGGCGCTGTCCAACCTGGGCAACGTCCTGGCCGTCAGCTTCGCCCACGCCCGCGTCAACCAGGAGTTCGGCAAGGAGGGCCTGCTGCCGTTCAGCCAGTTCTGGGCCTCGGTCAAGCCCTTCAACACGCCCGCCGCCGCCCTGTTCCTGCACTGGATCGTCACCGTCATCGTGGTCGTCGCGCCGCCCGCGGGCGCCGCCTACAACTTCATCATCAACCTGTACACGTACCCCGGCGCCTGGATCAACGCCTTTGTGGGCGCCGGCCTCATCTACCTGCAGTGGAGCAAGAAGGAGAACTGGACGAGCCCGTGGCACACGTACCTGCCCGTCAGCGTCCTGTACCTGCTTTGCAACATCTTCCTGGCCGTCGTGCCCTTCATCCCGCCCACGAGCAGCTGGAACGAGGATGGGTACCCGTACTACGTCTTCCCCATCGTCGGCGTCGGCGTGCTGATCCTGGGCGCCATCTATTGGGTCGTCTGGACGCGGCTATGGCCGCGTCTGGGCGGCTACCGAATCGAGGCCGAGCGGGTTATTGATGAGCACGGCGACGAGGTTGTTCGGTACCGGAAGGTTCATCTACACTAGACGTAATCGGGATTTCGTTTTTTTCTCTTCCTTTTTTTTTTTATTTTTTATTTTTTTTTTTTTTCTGTGGCTCCCTGAGAACTTTCGTTGCTCCCGAGGTGGAACACGGGACTCAGTTTTCGATAGTTTGATGAAAGATGAGGAGTGTCGCTATGACCCCTTTTTTGATGGCAGAAGAGATTGCTTGATGGGAAAGTCTTATGCGTGCTTATAATACCCGTCAACGCTTTTTCCTATTGTGTTTTCATCATCGCCGTTAAATTACGTCGCAATGCATCGCGAGGGGTCCCCTGATATGATATCGGCAGTTGGTGCCCGCTGCTGTCGGTGAGAAGGCCGGAGTGTTTCGGAAAGTGGTCAATGTCAGTTGTCACGGCGTGTAGAGACAGCTGTAAGTGCTGAAACCCATACCCAAATACGATACAATCTTGTAATATACTCTACTCTAATCTCGGTAGGTGCGTACCTACCATAGGGTGACATGAAAAAAAAAAAAAAAAAAAAAAAAGGGAAAAAGAAAACAAAAAGAAGACGCTGATCAAATTATGACGTGGAGCTCTCCGAAACCAGAGCCGCAACCTTGCCAAGCACCAGACAGCAAGACTATTGATGCTTGTCTAGCGCCCGACGCTACGCTGCGCTAGCAAAACCGCGCGGAGAATTCGCATTTGGCTTTTCTCGCGCGCCGTCATAGCCCGTAGTACGCCCGACCGTTGCGGCTCCCCTCCCGTCACTAGCACAGCGGGTTCCTTTGAGTGACGGGCAACGATCGACATGCACCACGTGTGGTGCCACATGCTTTTGCTGCTAGACGCAAGCGAAGGGGAGATGAGGTGGTTAGATATTTCTTTTCTTTTTGGTTATCGTCGCCCATAGGTTTCGATGCGTCCTGCCCTGCCTTGCATAAGATGACGAGACACTGACCGTCAGCCAGACAGATACGGATATCTCCGCGATAAGCGACGAGCGTGGGGACGGGCAAGGCATGCCCGGCCTTGGTTGTTGGCGCCCTGGGGATTGGGTTTATCGGCCCACCACATACCACCTACAGTACCATCTATACGCTCGGATATCGCGGGGGATCCGACCCGACGCGACACGATACGGACAGAGTTACGTCGGTGAGGGAGCCGCCAGCCCCCAGAAATGGCTCGCGGGACCTTGGGGCGGCAATCGAAGCGAGGTGGCTTAGACCCAAGATAGGTACGCCAGACCAGAAGCGGCGACCGAAGGGGTTAGACGATAATTTCGACGCAGCCGGGCATGCCGTGAATTGCTTGCAAGACGATTCGCAAGAGCCGCCCCGGCTTCTTTTTTGCTTGCTTTGTCTCGACAGGGGCCTGCCCGCTGGTCCCGGATGAAGCCGACTGGGCGCCTCAAACACAGGGCTAGCTAACCTGGCCATGTCTCAGCCTTACTTTCTTGTTTGCCAGACTCAGGCCATGTCGGAGAAGCGCGATTTCGATCTCGCCTGCTCGATGGAGGTCTGTGGTTATGGCATGGCGTTTTAAAACACCGCCCTTTTCCGTTGGTGGTGGCGAGCTGTGCAGCTGCTGCTGCAAGTCCACGACTCGCGGTGGCAGGTACGATACCCGGGGAAGGAACGAAACAAACAAAAAAGAGGCGGCAGTTCGCTCCGAGATTATCGGTCAGGCCGGGGTGTCCCCGCCCAGGTGGCGGGACACTTTGAACTTTAAATCTGGTCTCCGTATATGGAGTAGCAGTGGATCAGACGAAAAGAGAAACACTCTCATCCTGAGCACCCTGCCGTTCGAACTCGGCTGTTTCCTTAACTTTTTCCGTGTCTACCATCCTGGATCGTCGACTTCCCCGCAATGGGTGCCGCCCCTGTCGTAGCGCGTGTGTTGAGGCGTAATTTTCCTTTCCCATTCGACCTTCTCCCCGTCTTCGAACACACCTTACTAATAGTCATCGTCGAGCGATGGCAATATGTTATGCTTCCCGTCCGTTCCGCCGTATTACTTTTATACCTTGTTGTTGATGCTGTGTTTTTTTATTGACCACACCAGCCGAGCCAAGCAAGTCACGAGGACTTGACTCGACCGACCCCCTTTCACCGCCCCCGAATCGTCTGCTCAGCCCTGGATATCTAGATCTGGATCTGGATCTAATAATAATAATATCAAGCCAAGAAACAAACAAAACTAGACCCCGATCACGGACAGATCGCGACGGTTGTTGGACATCCCCAGTTTCGCCAAGCAAAAACGGAACGTCTAAGTGGCCCGCTCTTTGAGACGCGAACCGCCGACTCGGGACGCGACTATATCCCGCATCATCAAAGGTCGCGAAAAAATAAACGCCGACGACAAACTGGCTTCCCTCGCTGGTCCTCGCCTTTCCTCTTTCTCTATCACGCAAACATGTCGACTGCGACCGCATAGCAGCCTTTTGCTTCTTAGGACAGCGTAGCTGAGCACGCTCCCAGGGGGCACGGGGTGTGAAGCGGAGGAGGCGGGGGCTGGGGAGAGGAGGGTAGGAAGGGGAAGAGGGGAGTAGAGACAGAAAAAAAGGATGAATCAGGGCGGACGTCTCGACCAATTCCTGGCCCGCGACCCAACGTTTCCCGGAGAGCTCTGGACTTGGTTCTGCATCGGGACTACCGTCATGATACTCCGGTTCGGCGTGAGGCTTCGCATGGCGGGAATTGTTGGTCTCGCGGCGGACGACTACTTTATGGTTCTAGTGAGTGATCATGGCGTGCCCGCTTGCTGTTGCTTGTCTTTGTCCCCCCGCCCCGCCACGTCTGGGTGCTAACGGTGCGGTGCCGCCATAGACTTTTGTGTTCCACGCGGCCCTAATCGCCATGGGCCTTTTGATCTGTAAGTCCCGCTTGTTGTTTGTTGGGGAGACATGGTATGGAACGCACGCGCAAGCTAACAAACAGCCATCATCGCAGACCAGTACGGGACAAACGTCGACCTCGGGCAGAGCGACATCGACCAACTTTCCGAGGGAGAGATAGTACAGCTGATGGAGGGGTCGAAATACCTACAGGCCTCGTGGTATATCTACACCTGCTTCCTGTGGTGCATCAAGGCCTGTGCCCTGTCATTCTAGTAAGCGAGCAAGTGTGCTACCTACCCCTCTAGTCGAGGCGGGCGTTTTGGCGGGCTAACAGACGATAAAACCGCGATAGCCGTAGATTGACCTTCAGCCTCTGGCAGCACACGTGGGTGTTCAAGACGCTGTGCTGGGTTACGCTCTTGTCGTTCGTAGCCGTGATTCTCGTCGTCTCGCTGAGTTGTCTACCGTAAGAGCTAGCCCGCCCTCTAGAGACTGACGACAAGCTAACCAAATATCTGAACTGTTAGTTACGAAGATAACTTTTTGGTCCGACACCTTCCGCCTCCAGAATGTCTCTTCCAGAAGCAGAATCTCGTGTCAGTCGTGGCCTTGAGTAAGGGACAAAGCTAAAAACAAAAAGAGCCAAGCAAAACGGAAAGCATCCATGGCTAACCACTTGTGCAAAAAAAACCTACAATAGACGTTTTCACCGACTCGGCCATCCTCATCCTCCCCATCCCCGTGCTCCGGGACCTTCGGCTGCCCTGGTTCAAGAAGCTCGTCATCTGCCTGCTCGTGTGCTCGGGATTCTTCGTCATCACGGCGGCCGCCATCCGGCTGGCGGCCACGCTGGACGCGGCGCCGTCGGCCGTCACGATTGTGCGCTGGGGCATACGCGAGTGCGAGATTGGGCTGTTCGCCCTCTGCGCCCCGGTCCTCCGCCCGCTCTTCTCCCGCAGACTCTGGGGCGGCGCCGACGCGAGCCGCGGCAGCCGCACAAACACCGGGAGGAGCTGCTGCTTCTCGTCGCGTTGGCGTGGAGGAGGAGGAGGATCGGGCACGAGGATAGGGACGGGCACGTGGGACGTTGAGGCAAACCGACGCTCGAGCGCCGCCGACTCGCCCAGCGAAACGCCACGGCGGCACCAGCGGCGGCAGCGGCAGCAGCAACAAGAGTGGGAATTTCAACAGTACACAGGGCGGGGGCGGCTGGATACTGGGGAGGGGAGCTCGTCGCGGCCGGACAGGGAAGGGGATACGGAAAAGTCGCAGGAGCGGGGCAGGAACGTCGTCGGATTAGTGGTTCCTGATGTGGGCTTGGTGGAGCAGAGCGGCCCGTCGTCGCTGCAGCCCGTCGACGTTGATGATGTCGTCGGCGACCCCATGGCGGTCGAGTGTGTTGTGGCTGGGAGCGCCGAGGACCGCATGGAAAAGAGGCTGCCTGCGACCCGGGCGTTTTACGGTGTGGATGATGATAATAGGCGGGAGAAAAGCCGGCGGGGCTGCTGACACTTGTGTTTGCTTGATAGCGCTAGCAGTTATCAAGATGATGATTATGAGCCGCAGAGTGGTGTCGTGGGATGGATTACCACGCACGTGGATGTCACAACGCGCAAGCAGCAGGCCAGGCACCGCGACAGGTCTTCGCGGAGCGTTGTTGGTGTGCCGAGGAGGTGGGTTTATCGGGAACGGCCGTAGCGGCACAGCCCCCGGTTGCAGCCCGGTACGGATACCACTTGCAACCAACATCCTCCCAGCCACGACGGCAACAGGTGACTGCGGTAACTAACCGCGAGTTTCGCCGGGTTGGACATGACGAAGACCCCAGGAAAGTCGCCGACGACGTCTATCTCAACGTTCGAAAAAAAAAAAAAAAAAAAAAAAAAAAAAAAAAAAAAAAAAAAAAAACAAAAANAAAAAAAAAAAAAAAAAAGAAATGAAAAAGAACTTCCAATCATTCTATAGCGCTAACAAAGGAGTGGGTAAATCACCCACCGCGAAATGCTCGTCACCAACACTCTCCCAGCGACAGTCCAAGCTCTCGCCGCTCCGCCGTCCAAAGGCCGGCCACACCATCTCCAGCCACAAAGCTCAACACGCCCGATACCACCACTGTCGGGGACGCCAAGACAGGGGAACTTATTCCTCGCGGACATGATGCTGCCTCAAGACGAACCACCGGGCTGCAGCCTTGTGCTGCCTGTAAGCACCCCGAGCGTCGATGTCGATCTACTAGCGCAGAGCGGGCGCGCGCGGGGTAACGGAAACGGTTCGCGTGGCTGGATATGGCTGATGCTCGGGTTTTTTTGGGCGGCGCTGGCGGGAGGGGTTCCGGGGAGGGCTGGTTCGTCTGCTCAAGGGATGGGGTGGGTTTGGGCAGGGGAAGTTCTTTTTTTGGCAAAGGAGGAAAGCAGGTCTAGGCGAGGGGCGGCTACGCAGGACTTGGAGCTTTGCTTGATGGGGGTTTTTGTTTGCTTAACGTATGAGGTTTGGGTAATGTATTACTGGATCTTGAGGGTTATTGTTTATCTTGCTCGTTTGATTGTGTGCAAGGAGGAAGGCTAGCCTGGGCGAGGAGCTGTTGCGCATGGCTCTGTAAGCTGCTTGGGGATGTTTTTTTGGTGCTTTTGACAGATGGGGTTGATTGATCTCGTATATTTATTGAAACTACTGGAAGATGAACTCTCTTGCTTCCTTGTTTGTATCGTTCTATTCGGGTCCGTCGCTGGTCAATTTCGGTATCCTCCTATGCCGCCCCTCACAACTCCGCCATCATGGTGTGCACCCAACCGCCACCAACTAACAACTGTATACAACATCAAAACACCGCCTCAACCCCATAGTTCTCCCTCACCTCCCTTCGGCGGCCCAGGCCGAGGCACGCTCTCAAACGAGCGCGGCCCAACATTCGGCCGCCGCAGCACCTTCTCGTCCGGCTCGCCGGCGTCGACCCGCCGCGCCAGCTCCTCCGGGTCGACATCGACCCCGAACGGGTTCTCGGCGAACTCGGGCGACGCAAAGAACCGCGTGGCCTCTTCGGGGGTCCCGAACGCGTCCACCTGCATCTCGACCTGGTTGCCGTCCGGGTCGACGTAGTACATGCTCATGGTGGGGCCGTGGTTGACGGCCCAGACGGGTGTGATGCCCAGGTCCTTGCGCTGGCGGTACGAGGACACCAGGTCGCGCAGCGTGGTGTAGGTGAAGGCGATGTGCTCTAGGCCGGGGCCTTTGCCTTTTTGCTGCCGGATCTGGGACGTGGGGAGGCTGCTGGTGATGGTGGGTTCGGGGAGAGAGACGATGGCGATGCGGTGGTGCTCGTCGTCGTAGGTGATAAAGGATAACGTGTCTGTCTCAAAGGGCGAGTGCCCGCCCAGGAGTGCCTTGTAGAAGGCTACCATGGGCCTGAACTGGGTCGTGCTGAGGACGATGTGGGCGAGCTTGGCGGGAGGGAGGACGGAGGGTTTGTTGGTGGCTGCCATTGTATCGGGGCGGGAAAGGAGCTTCAATGTATGGTTTGTGTATACGGTCGAGATGCTGGGTGTGATGGAAAGGCGTTGCTGGATGTTCCTAATAGTGACGGACTTGTGGGTTTTATATACATCTTGATCTACGGCCTCCTAATAGTCTGCAAGCCCATCTTCGTGTCTTCATTGTGGACCGCGAGATCCCTTCTGCGACCATCGAGTGGCCTTGGCGACGATGCAGCTTCGGACCAACGGCTGCAGTTGGCGTGGCGTGTTAGGCCGAGCTGGTAGTGCAGAGAAATTTCTACACTGTGCGCAATGTGAGTTTTGCTGTCTGACAAAACAGTGTTTTTATACGCGCCGCACGTTGTTGCGCGCGCGCCGCCACGCTTTCGCGTGACGAGAATCTGCTGGGCGATTTCTCGACTTTTGACGATGAATAATATTAGTCTATACTCGGAGACTTTTTTTTACGTATGATAACGCCCTTCAGCCCCTATTCTCGACATGCCCCTCTTGTGCTTGGTAATACGGGTGCCCTGGCAGGCTCCCCCCAGCATCCCATACAACAATCATCATATGCCCGAGTCCTGCTGCCGCGCCGCCGCCTTTTGCGGGTAAAATGCCCGCCAGGCCTCGCAGTTCTTCTGCGTCGGCCCCAGGTCCATGGCGCCCGCCACCTCGCCCGGCCGCTCGAGGTACTGCACGCTCAGCCCTTGCGACACGTGCCAGGCGAGGTGGCAGTGGAACAGCCAGGCGCCCGGGTTGTTGGTCTCGAACGCCAGCACGATCCAGCCCAGCGCCGGCAGCATGGTCGTGTCGCGCCGCGTCGGGTTGTCGGGCCTCAGCGTCCCTCGGTCCTTTGCGTCGTCGTACGCCCGCGGCCGCGACCCCTGGGACGTGGGGTCTGCCGGCGGCTCGGACTGGCCGACTAGTACGAGGTCGTGGCCCTGGGGTGGTGGGTTAGTCGAGGTTTTGCGCGCGGGGAGGATAGACAGCGCGGGGCGACATGACGTCTACGTACATGGAGGTGCATCGGGTGCTGAAAATAGAACAGCCACGCACGTGGCGTGGGTTAGTCCGTTCTTGGTCAGTTCTGAGCAGATCCTTTTTTTTTTTTTTTTTTTTTTTTTTTGTGTGTGTGTGTTTCTTCCAAGCAAGCCCACTTACAGGGACGGGCGATGTGTTTTGCACGATCCAAAAACTCCACTGATGGCAGGTCAACATGTCAGTAAGGAAGACAAACACAAGAAGAACACAACACTTACACTGTCTGCGGTCGGGATCTTCACCACGTTCGCCGACGTGCCCAGCCGCTCAACGGCTCCTGCCTTTATACGCGACAGCGTCGGCTCGCTCCACGACACGTTGATGGCCGACTTGTTGACCGTCCAGAACACGCGCGCCGCCTTTTCGTCCACCTTGAGCTCCAGGTTGAGGGACGACGACCGCTGCTTCCCGGGCTCGAACCGCTCCAGCGGCACTTGCCGCTGCACTATGGGCGCCAGGTCGCGGAGATCTGTGCAGTGCGCGTCCACCGCCTCGGCGTGCTGCGATGTCGCGGGTGTCGGTTTCGGCACCGGGCTGGCCTCTGCTGCTGCCTCCTGCGAACCCGGCTGCCCGGCAACGTAGCTAAAAACGGCCGCCGGGCTCGGGTTCTTGGACGAGCCGCAGTGTGTGGACCGCGAAAAGGTGACGTTAAGAAAGTAGTCGCCGGGAGCCTGATCGGCACGGATCAGCACGTCGTACCGCTGCCCGACGCCCACAAACAGGCTCGACACGGACCGCGGCGCCACGGGCACGTAGTCGGCTGCCACAACCGTCAGCGAGTGGCCCGTCAGCGACACGCTGTATGAGTTGTCGACCGACGGGTTGATCAGCCGCAAAAGGTGCACTTTGCCCTTCCGCAGCTCCGTGCGTGCGTATTTCCCGCCCCCGCCTTGCGCTGCGACGTTGGTCCCGTTGAACAGCACGTTGTCGCTCGGCGGCGGCGACCCCGGCGCACCGGCCACCCCCGGCGTCGACGGGTTCGCCACCCGCACCGCGATCTCGTCGGCCCCGTCGTAGTACCAGTCTGCGATCGTGTACGGGCCCAGGTCGATGTCGTAGTTGGCTGAGGCTGGGCCGCGCACCAGCATGGCGCCCAGGACGCCATTGCCGTACTGCGGAGCGGACCCGGTCAGTCGAGATCAGGATGGATCGGTCGGGCAAAATACCTACCTGGACGGAAAAGTGGCTGTGGTACCAGCCCGTGCCGTACTGCGTCGCCAGCAGCTCGTAAGTGCGCGTCCCGCCTTTTGGCGGTATCGGACACTCGGTCACGCCACCGACGCCGTCGTTGATGTTGTTGTTTATCTGGAACATGCCGTGCCAGTGAATGCCCGTCCTGGGTTTGACTGCTGTCAGTCTAGTCGTTGCAAGATGGGAATCGGCGGGACATACCCGTTGGTTCGCAGGTTGTTCACCACGTTTATCCGTATCCTGTCGCCCCAGTCTTGCGGCATTGTCAGTTACTGTCTGCCCAACTGCTTCAGCAGTGATCGTCTTACCTGCTTCTATTGTTGGGCCTGGGAACTGGCCTGGGGACAAGTCAGCCAACTAGACCGGAATCCCACCCGTTCTCCGCCATCCACAGCATCGGCTCCCTACCGTTTACGAGCATCGCCTTCTTCTTCACCCGTCCGTCTCCACCCACGAAATTATCCACCTCTGTTATCGTAAAGTTATACTGCCGCGTCGTCAGCTCGTTTCCTTCCTGCTAGAACAAAGCCAACCGCGCCTTCATATGACTCACCTCTCTCACGACCCCCGTCTCCGGAAACCTGACCGACCAGTCCGTATGTATGTCGAAGCTCGGGTCCAGGATCCAACAGGACCTGTTTGTCGGCGTGTTGCACGACCCGGACGCACCCGCCGTCATCTTGATGCCGAGTGTCGGCGTCCGCATGCTCGTCTCCGTTGCCTGCCCTCTCCTTTCATGGCCGTGCTGCCCGTCAAAAGGGGCTGCGGCTGACGGGGCGACGGCAGACCACGCTAGCAAGACCGGAGCGCAGTAGGCGGCAGCGCGGCCAGGCACCTTCATCGCTCACTGGCGATCCTCTTCAGTCCAGGCTCGTCAACCAGGGACTGTCAAGGAGCTCTGCTGGGGCTGTGATGCAAATCTCAACCGACTTGGTGACTCGTAGTCGTGATGTCTCGATGCGTTGCTGTTTCGCGGCTTGCAACTCCCCGAAGAGCATGCTGCATCCACAGGAAAAGCACGGCCGTTTGCTTCTTATACATATATGCGCAGTCGCTGACATGCAGCAACGGCTTGGCCAAGGCGGGATGCCGGTGGTTTCAACGGTGCTTGGCACGCCGGGCTGACCGATTGCCAGATCGGGAGGCGAGGAGAAGGGACGAAAGCAAAATATGGCAGGTCCGTCAAGTCATCACGCAACTGTTATCCCTTTCTAGGCCTAACGGTCGACTGGCAAGCCCGATTCAGCCCCGTTTCTTGCCAAGTCGGCAGAAGAAAAGCCAGGCCAGTCACGGGGCTGAATATCGCCAAGCACAGACGCATATGCACGCTTTGATGCCCGATGCCTCTGCGTCAGCCGCACGACCGAGAGACATGTCACAGATGTACGTGCCAACTCTGCCAAACACAGAGTTGCGCAAGCAGGGGAGAGGTGGAGAGTCGGGCCTAGCCCCGGTACTCACGGAGTTGCCGTGCTTCATCGCTGTGGCTTGTTACCTACTATCCCACCTGGCTCGGAGTTTCTACCCCGGCTCTGCTCCAGGGTCCATCGTACGAACTCCAGCTCAGTATTCATCCCAGGAGACGCGCGTCTTATTTACCAAAGCTCAGCTTGGCCAAATCCAGCCTGGCACGTTTCCCGCGGCCGAGGGTGCCGTGTTGTCTTATATCTGCTTTTCCGTCCTATGGTTGCCGCCCGAGAGGAAGAATGGAGACTGAGAGGCCTGCAGAGAAGCGTTCCTCGAGCTCGCCTGATGTTCGGATCAGCCCATCGTCGGCGCAGGCAAAGTTTGCGCCCGAGCGGGAACGTATGGGCCTCCGCTCGGCTTTGCTGGGGTCACGGGGGAAAACCGTAGGCCTCAAGGATTATCGAAAATGGTGTCTGGACCCGATCTTCCCCGGTCTCTGCCAAGGAGAACGAGATGCATAATCACCTGGACCTGGACCTCTTTCGCTTTCTGATCTTAACGTTCTTGCGTCGGAGGCTGCAGCACAGCCCTCTACGGATCGAAGCGGAAGCGGCGAGGTTTCGTCCGCCCTGCTTTGTCGATGGGTTAAATCTATGCTTCTGCAGTCAAACCGGCGCCGGAAATCTCGGCTGGGCGGTTTGTCTATGGCAAGAGACGGCAGGGGTTGTTTCAGCTTACAGAAGACCAGTTAGTGCGCAACGAACGGCTCGCTCTGCTGTGTCCCATCGCGCACAACATAAAGAAAGCAATACACCAAAGGAAAAGTGACCTTGGCCAAAAATTTTGTTCTTTCCAAAAGGAAGTAGGAAAGGAAACAGGAAAGGAAGAGAAAGGTTGGAAAAAGCTTCCTGTTTGGGCTGCATGCCCATCTCCCATATCCCAGCACAGCCGCGTCCCTATGCAGAGGGCCCAACGCCGGCAGCGTGGCTGACCGGACTCTCCTCTGCATCAAAGAAGACATCTTGCTCGTCCATATTCTCGTCCGATTCCGCGCTGCCGTCTTCCTCCTCCCCTTCCTCCCAATCCTCTTCGTCTTCCAACTCCTCTTCTTCTTCCCACTCCTCTTCCGATTCCGATTCCGATCCCTCCTCGGGCCAGGGCTCCAGCGATGCCCGGGCGGCGGCGGCAAACAAGCGCTCAAAGGCTTCGCGGAGCTCGTCCGTCGGGGGAGGAGACCGGTTTCCAAACCAGGAGCGCATATATCTCCCATTGTAATTGTCACTGCTAACATTGAAGCCCCTCAGGTCCAGGCTGGACACGATATCCATTATCGCGGCGTCGCCATGGTGAGCCGCTATGTCTAGGATCGTCCTACGACACCGCCCCGTCTTCAGACGATGGTCGGCGCCGTACTCGAGAAGCACCCGGAGAGACGCGTGCGAGTTGTAGTGGATACTCGTGTGCAGAGGGGTATAACCGCGGGTGCTGCGGGCATCGATGATCGCCCCGAGTTCGCAGAGTGTTCGGATAGCATCGGGAGCGTTGAGCAAGGCGGCGTGGATTAGCGGTTGCAAGTCTGAGTCTCCACAGGACGGAGACGCACCAGCTTGCACCAAGGTCCGGATCGCTGCCACGTTGTTTCTGGATGCTGCGGCCAAAACGGCTACGGTCGAGCGCACATCAGCCCCAGCCTTTATCAGGGCGATTATGATCGAGTCGCTATAGGCGGCGCTTATGATCGCGTCTCTCAGAACGTGTTTGGAAGAACAATCCGCGCCGTGACGAATGAGAGCACGCACCGAGGCTTCGTCGCCACGGCGGCAGGCCAGGCTCAGCGCAGTCAGATTCAAGTAGGTTACATTTATGTCGAAGGATGGGTCCTGTGCCGAGCTTGAAAGAAACCCGTCGATGGGCATGGGGCAAATCCCGCTGACGACCTTGTGCAAAAACGGTATCTCCGAGTCTTCCAGATAGTCGTTGATGTTCAACAAGCGGCCGATTTCTTCCCATGCCGCCCGTTGATGGTGATGCATCGACATCCCGAGGAGTGCCCATGCCGCCATGTCTCGTGCACTACGGCCGTTGATATTCTCCTGATCAAGATCAGCACCTGCAAATAAAAGATACTTGACAGCCTCGGCAAGCCCGCAGCCGAGATCGTGTCTGACGATCCATAACCCAAAGGCGATATGCAGGCTGGAGCTTCCGTCGGTCGGGTCAATGTCGCGGGCCGCCAACGGATCCAGATCGAGCAGCCGCCTCACAGTGGGCAAGTCACACCTGATAAGGGCTTCGAGGAGTTGGGGGCGGGGGCCGCCGTCGGCCCTGGTGTGGACAAGGGCGATTTTGAAGCGCCAATGACTCGAAGATTCGACCAGGAGATGGAGTGGCGGCAGTGCGCACCAGGCCGGAAACGCGTACGAGACCTGGACGTGCGCCTTCCCTTCCTTGGCGCAATGGCGAGAATCACAAGTCGCCATTGTGGCTGGCCCGCCGTTGTAGCCGACGAATAGGCCGCCAAGGTAAGCCTTGAGCATGGTCGGGATCAGGTTGGATGCCCTACCACCGCGGGCAGGCGGGCCATGACAACAGCAGGGGCAGTCGTCGGCGCAACTGGCTTTGGAAGGGCGGAGGTTGATGAGAAATAGTGCGTGGGAGGAAAACGAGCCTTCGCGTCTACCGTGCTGGCTTGCAGCCGAAATCGGTCTCTGCTGGGTGCTCGGTTTCGAGTGGGTGGAATGACCGCCCCTGAAGCGCGTTCTATACATATCACAGCTCCTTTCGACCGCCATCATTTGCATGACCATGTATAGATCATCCAGCCGCTTTGTGTTTTGCTCGGTCTTGTTCAAGACGGACTCTACCGCCCCGGACAAGACGTCAACCTTGGCTTGCGTCGCGGCGTGGCTCTGCGGTAGCAAGACTTTGATGTCGGCCAGCTCGAGCTGTATGCGCGAGGCGGAGGCCGACGTTGAGGAAACAAGGACGTCGTTGATCTTGGTGCGCACCTCACGCAGCTAGACCCTGAGGCTGGCGGCGTTGGACTCTCGCAGCACCCACTTGACGCGCTTCCAAGACCCCTTTTCCGCCTCGAGTTTTTTCGCGAGCGAATCCAGCTCCGCCAACCTCGCCTTCGCGTCGCCGACGAGGCCCTGCAAGCTCTGCAGGGACTCGGCTGCTTGAGGGGTGCCCAGTTTCGAAAGGGCATCGCATGCGTCCTGCACACGCAGAAGCACGGCTCGAGTGTCGCCAGCCTCGTTGGAGAGCGCCGCAATCAGATCCGGCGCGTTCTTGAGCGACGAGTAGAGCTTGAGCAGCGCGCCCGACGTTTCGGCGCTGGCCTGGAGGGCGCCGACGACGAGCCCGGCGATTGACAAAGGGTCCGCCATGATGGATGGAGATAGCCGATTGATGGCAGTGGGATCCAATGTTGGCGATGCGAGGAAAGAAAGAACGGAAGAGAAGAAGGAAGGCAGAGCTGAGGCGCAGTTGAGGGCACTGCCCCGCGACTTCTTCCATTTGAGAGCCTACCTATCGAGCTGGCCAATGGCAATGGCAGCTAACCGCCGCCACATTGAGGTTTTGCCAGTGATGGAGGGCCACACAGCCTGATCTCTCCGCTCGGGCACTACGCAGAATCCCCAACGAGTTAATAGAACAATACATGGATTGACCAACCACACCTGCCCAGATTTTATGCTATTTAGACCTTGTAAGCGCCGCCTCCCTCCACGGTCTATGATCCAGGGTATCATGAAGCCGCAAATCCTACAGAACAGGCTACCGTGAGAGTGCAAAAGTCGTAAAGAAACCAATCTAAAAGACACGGCCAACACAGTACAAAAGACATCAGAGGAAACGTCTATCGGGGAATAGCCATGGTGAGAGGGGAAATGGTGGTAAAAAAACAAAAAGAAGAAAAAAACGAGGGAACCCGAGAAAAGAGGTGCTGTTGACCGACACGCTTTACACATCCTTGGCCTTGCCGCCCCGGGGCTTCCTGGGCGGGTCGGGAACGGCCCTGAGGCCCGGGACGCCCTTGAGGCCCATCTTCCCGATCGTGGACTTGGCGAGGCCAGGCGTCTCGGGGGCGCCGAGGCCGTCGCGGGCAAAGATGTTGGCCTCCTGCACGAGGCGGGCGTCGTTCCAGCCCAGCGCCTTGACGAAGGGCCTGTAGAAGCCCAGCCAGGCCTGGTACGTCTTTGTCTGCCGGGCCTCGTCGAGGCGCTCGGTGACGTAGTCGACGTCCTCGCGCGACGACAGGTCGGCCTCCTGGTCGATGAAGGTGATGGCCTTCATGACGCGGCGCGGGAAGTAGGTCTCGTGCGATGTGACGATGAGGGTGCCGCGGCCCTCGGCGCCGGCGCGCGCGGTGCGGCCCAGCCGGTGTATGTACGACTCCTTGTCCGATGGGATGCCGGCCTGGAACACGTTGGAGACGGCGGGGAAGTCCATGCCGCGCGCGATGACGTCGGTCGCGATCATGACGCCCGACGCGGCGCGGCGGAAGTCCTCGGTCACGCTGGTGCGCTTGGACTGCGACATGCGCGAGTGCAGCGTCGACACCGCGGGGAGGCCCGAGATCTTCTCGAATACGGCCGCGTAGAAGTCGACCAGCCCGGCGGTGGGCGCGAACACGATGGCCTTGAAGGAGGCGCCCTTGTCGGCCGATTGGTCGAGCTCGTGGCGGATGGCCCCAACCAGGCCGGCGGCCATGTCCGCAAAGGTCGGGACCACGACGAGGTGCTGTGGCACGCGCTCGTGCGTGTTGGTCTCGCCGGCGGCGATGGTGGAGATGAACTTGTAGTTCGGGGCGAGGGCGATGCTCGCCACCTTGGCAACATGGTCGGCCACGGTGGCCGAGAAGAGCATGCCCTGGCGGGGCACCTTGTCCCTGCGCGGCAGGCAGGAGACGATCTTCTTGAGAGACGGCAGGAAGCCCATGTCCAGCAGCCGATCCGCCTCGTCCAGAACCAGGGTGTCAAGACCCTGCAGCATGGCGCGGACCTCGCTCTCGCCGCCGTCCTCGGCGGTAAGGTGGTCGAAGATTCGTCCAGGGGTACCGACCAGAATCTGGCAGCCTCTGCGAATTTGCCTCTCCTCGGTGTTCTTGTTGGTGCCGCCGATGGCGGTGCAGACCTTGATGGAGGGCAGACGCTGCAGCAACATCTGGGCCTCCTTGGCGATCTGCAGCGCGAGCTCGCGGGTGGGCGAGATGGCGAGGAGTGAGATGCCGTTGCCGCGGGACGGGTCGCGGTGCAGGAGGCTCTGGATGGCAGGGAGCAGGAAGGCAATGGTCTTGCCGGTACCCGTCTTGGCCTGGGCCAGCACGTCGCCACGATCTGTAGCCAGATGGCGGATGGTTGCGGCCTGGACGGGCGTCATGCGGTCGAACTTGAGGTCCTGGATGACAGTGTCGAGGAGGACGCGGTCGAGCAGATTCTCGTTGGCGAGGTCGGCGAAGCGCGGGGCGTCGCTGTCGGGCGGCGGGGTAGGCGTCCTGGCAGGCGTCGGGGCGGGAGACGACTCGATAGGCTCCGCCGCCGCCGCCGCAGTCGACATGGCGGCGGTTTGGCCATCTCCATGGCGCGGTCCTCGCTGCTTGAAGCCGCGCGGCCGCAGCGAGTACTGGCCCGGTTGCGAGTCGGGCGTGCTGGGTGCCGCGGACCGCTTGCGGCGGTTATTCCTGGGGCGCCTGTTGGGGTTCTCGTTTTCCATGGCGTCGATGCTGAGGAGGCTGCGTAGGAAGAGTGGTGATGGATTAGCCGCAGTTGACAAGAGTCGCGATGAAGTTGGCAAGAGTCGTAGTGTAGAAAGTCGTGGACGAATGGAGAAGCGCAACATGGCGACTAAAATATGCATGGGAAGGGGTGAGGGAGGGAGCCTACCTTTTGACAATCAGCAGTCGAGTCGAGCGCCGGATGCGACAAAATTTCTGACCGCCCTTTGGATTCTGCCGAAAGCGGCTCTAGTGGGTCGGCTTTGTTCGAGCTGTTCGAGCCGCTAGTACCCTAACCCTAGATATGGCGTCTCTTCTTGTTGGTCGTTGTTGCTCGCCTGGCGTTAATTAACAAAGCCCAGATGCACCAGGGCAGTGATGAACTTCTGTTTACGGGATGCTGTATCTCCGGTCAGGATTCCACAATTTCAGCTTGCTTCAGCCACGACGGTTTGTTAAACGTTGGAAGGCAGACTTGAACTGTGTTAAGCCACAAAAAAGGTTTCCTGCCAGCATCTCCGAGTCGCACTCTAATCCCATCCTATATCTCCGGTGCATCGAGATGGTAGCTGGGAAAACATGGACTCGACGGGTTGGCCAACATTCAGTAAGAGAATCTAGGTGGTTTCCGATTTTGTGCTTCCGCGAGAGAATTGAAGGAATACATCCCTATAGAATAGGAAATCACCGTGCCCAACCTATGCGGCAATTGCCAGTAGAGAAACGACCTTCCAACAGGAGTAATGCTCTTTCCAACTGGAGATATGCTTTTTCCAACTATAGGAACGTCCGTCTCAACGGAGAAACATCCTGCTCGGCTCAACCTTGAATCCAAAATCCCAACCGGAGAATGGCCGTAGCTGGACGTATATAGCACCACCCGTTCCCTACCTTTGGTCAGTCCATTCAAGTGCCAATCCAGTTCATAGTGTAGTAAATCTATTGCTGTCACATGACATATACCATATTCTAACCTTACACACCTACCTTCCCTTCTTTATTCATCCCCAGCCATCAAAGACAACAGCGGGTTACCCAGCCAACCTGAACGACCTCAAGCCCACAGAGCTACCTATCAGCCAGCCAATCAGCCAACCATGTCCTCAAGACAAGAAATGGACGCACCCATGGCCGGGTACTGCTCCCTCGTCGATGAGGTCGAGCGGCTGCGGCAGGCCAACGCGGCGCTCAAGGCCCTGCTCGAGGCCCAGAGCCGGGGCATGGCCAAGAAGATGGTGCAGATGAGGCGCGAGCGGCAGCGCATCCGCCTCTACACCCGCGAGGCGCGCGCCGCTGACCGGGCCGCCGCGGCCGAGGTGCGGCGGCTGCGCGGCAAGGTCAGCCAGTTCGCGGTGCGCGCCCGGGCGGCCGAGGAGCGGGCCGAGGAGGACGAGATCCGGGCAGACGCCGGCGAGAGCCTCTACCTCGAGGCGGTCGAGCGGGCCAAGAAGGTCGAGGAGGAGGCCGAGGACGCGGCGGCGGCGTCGGACGAGGCGCTCAGGGCGCTGCGCGACGCGGCCGCCGACCGCGAGAGCGCCGAGCGGCTCAACGCCTACTACGACGCTTCTGCCGCCGCCGTCGCCCGGTCGCGCGCGCAGTGGGCCGAGATCGCAGTCGACAAGACCAACCAGCTCGCGGCGCAGCTGCGGTGCCGCGCCGAGCAGGCCGAGGCGGAGTTGGCGCGCACGCAGCGTGCCGAGGCCGAGGCCCGCGCCTTCGGCATGGACATGTTCGAGTCCAGCCTGGGGTGGCGGGCAGAGTGCGAGGCAGAGCGAGCGAGGGCCGACGACCTTGCCGTCCGCGCCCGGATGGCCCTCGCCGGCCTGGAGCGCGAGAGGGCCCGTGCCGACGGGCTCGAGTGCTACGCTGCCGTGCTCCTGGAGGAGCGCGACCTCGCCGACAGGGCGGTGGGGTCGGCGGCGGCTGCTGCTGCCGGGTCGCCAGGACCGGCTGGCGGCTTCAACGCCGGTCTGGCGGCGCCACGGCGCCAGCCGCAGGGCAGCGAGGGGAGTGACGACTCCACCAGCTCAACCGGCACCGTTGTCCGTTATGAGATGGACGACGACTGGGTCCATGACTTTAAGCTGGTCCGGGAGTAGGGCCGAGCTGAGGCCGGCATCGTGGTGGTGCTGTCTCGCATTGGCGAGGAGAGGGTTCGTTTTGTTTTAAAAATTATCGCTTTCTGTTTTTGCATTGAGGCCGTAAATGTTTGCTGTCCGTCGCTGGCTTGGCAACGTTTGGCATGGTGTACTAGAGTACAAAGGAAGAGAGGGCTTATGTAATCCCCGTCCACTCCCCATCAACCCCGCCTGAAATCGCGACGCGCCTGGATGGCACCAACCCGAGCCACCACCCTTCCATCCGCTCCGTCCAAACCAATGCCCCGGAAGCGCCCGGCCGCTCCGTCCCGGTAGCCAGCAAACGCAGCCAAGCGACAATGTCGCAATCATCAGCAACCCTACAGACATACGGCGACTGCGTCACATCTCTACGCGCCTCTCTCTCCTTCCTCGAGTCGTCCGTCCAGACCATCGACGCCGGCGTCGCCGACTTTCCCCGCCTCATCTCTGTCCTCAAGACCGTCCGCGTGCGTTTTTAGTTGTGTTGTGTGTCCCATACCACAAGCCTAGCCTGGGCGCTCGCTGACCTGACAGCACAGCACTACGAGCTCATCCCCGCCCGCACCCTTGCCGCGGCCGAGGCGTCGCTCCGGTCCGAGATCGGCCCGTTCGTGGAGGTGCTCCTCGACCGCGCCGACGCCCACCTGGCGCGCCAGGCCCGCCGCATCGAGACGCTCAAGGCCAAGGCTGAGCTGCAGGCCGGCCGGCTGTCGCACGACGACGACGACGGCGGCGGCGGCGGCGGCGGCGCCGCCAGGAAGAAGCAGCAAGTCGCCAGCACCGGAGAGAAGAAGAGGCAGCTGAAAGGCGAGGCGGCGTTGCGGGCGCGCATGACACGGCAGCGCAAGGAGGCGCTTCGCTACGCCGTCGACCGCCTCGAGACCGAGGTTGCGCAGAAGGAGCGGGAGCTGCGGACGCGGCTAGGCGAGTGAGGTCGGAAAGGTCTCCATTCGCACCCGCGAGGGGGCCTTGGGACCCTGCTCTGCTTCAGACGGACCAGATTCTCGACCTTTGACCAAATGTCGCCCCACCATTTGGGGTCCCGGGTTCATGATTTCTCTGTGCACCCTGATGTGCCCGGCACATGGGCTGGTATCTCGGCTATCCCAGCACGCAAAGTGGCACCATCTGTTCGTCAAGGCGTCGGTATCTCCTGGTCTGGCTTGATCCAGATGTCATCGCTTCGGGCCGTTGTGCGTTGCATCAACAGTTCTAGCGCGACCCTCATGTGTCGTATCCGGCATTGATGACTCGTTTTTTACTTTCCTATTTAGCCAAGAGCGTGACATCTTTCTCGGCACTCGGCAACTCTGCCCCTTGCTCGTCGGCTCTAACTTTACGTCAATGACCTACCTGGAGTCTCGAAATCGCAAGAGCAGATGCGTGGGGGGCATGATTTGCGCAGGTCAAAAGACGTCACGTGGGAAACAAGTCAAGGGACTCGACTGCCGAGGTTAGGAACCGGGCGGAATGCATGGAAGCAGTCCTGGCGATCGACGCTCCCATGCACGCCGCCGGTTCAACGCCCGCGTGCTTTTTTTTGGGAAACAAGCTTAGCCATGGCGGCCCAGTGGTGTGGGCCGAGGAAGCTTGGGGGTACGATGCGGGCCTGAGTCGTGGTCGGATGCCATAGCCGGAGGCATGGATCGACGGTGGTGATGGCCTCGGTGCGCGCACCTACATATCTATATAACCGCCCCTTTCTCCAGCAATGCACTTGAGAATTTTCCCTTTCCTCATGGCGGGCGCCATGGCCATGCCCGTCCTCAACCCCGCCACCGACAGCCTCGAGGCCGCGGATTCTGCGGCCGACGTCAACACGCTCGAGGCGCGGGCGTGCCTGGCGTGCCTGACCGGGCGCCTTACTCTTCCAAAGCCGCGCCAGCGCCCCGCTCCGGAGAAAAGCCGAACCATACTCACCGCGAGATGCGTATTGGGGGAAGTAAACCCCGCTACTCATGATGGGACCACTCAGCCCGCGCACTGCGCATGTTGGAAGGGCAGCCACGGGTCGCGCGAGGCTGGGCAGGAGATATTCGACGCGATCCCGAGGGCCGGGGCCTCCGAGACGGAAGCAACGGGCTTTCCGCCACGGAGGGTCCGCCAGGGAGATCGCCGGCTTACCAGGGTCATGCACGGAGGTTCGGCATCTGACAGAGCAAGGACCAAGGAAGGGACTTGTTTCGTACGATGCCCCAATTTGACCGACGGCATGAGGCTATATCTAGTAGGAGAGGTTCGCACGTAGGAACCCCGTCTCTGTTCTTGTTCTGTAGACCAGACCTACCAGATATCTGGGCAATAAGAGTATCATGTTCCCACCAAGACCGTTGATCAACGACATGGGGAGCGTTTAGGTCGTCCGAGGGTTTTTCGTGTTTTTCGTATAAAAAAAAAAACAAAAAAAAAAACAAAAAAAAAAAAACAAAAAAAAAAAAACTGTTGATGGGGGCGTGGCGGCGTAAGGTAAGAGGATCGATGACGATCCTCTCGTCCCTGAGAGGAACCTATTTAGGTAAGTAGAGAAGTGGGGCCGACGTGGGGCGGCTCGTGACGAGCCGAGCGCCAGGTGGCGATTAGGGCGGATCACTTGACAAACGAAAAGGGTACGAAAATGAGGGCGTTTTCAGTACCTGTACGATCTTTTTAAAATATATATATATATTTTTCTTTTTTTTCGGTCTTATTTTACCAGCCGTACTAAGAGCGGGGTGCTGGGTTTAAAAGTGTAAATGAAGAGGTTGAGGTTATCAAGCAGAGGTGCGGGCGGAACCACTTGTTTGTCCCGCTTTCTCTCCGTGTCGTTTGTCCTCTTTCTTGACGTTGGTAGTCAACGTTAATTTTTCCGTATTAATTGGTTTCGTTTTTTTTTTTTTTTTTAAATGCCGTTTAATTTTTGGAATTTGGCTAGTAAATGGTTTTTAGGTACGTAAGTCCGGATATACAAATAGGCTCAGCGCCGAAAACGATGTAGCATGGTTTGTTCGGGCCGCGCGCCCTCTCCCCGATGGCGAACAGGCCAGGCCAGTGACGTCGGGTGGCTTCCATGTTTTACTCCTACCGGGTCAGAGGCCTACATTATCCTAATGCCAGCAAAAGCTGTCCGTATTCTACGCAGGAGTTTTTGCGACTCGCTACTTACTGTTGCTCGCCCAGGATGTACGGTTGGTGTGCAACATATTTATTCCTGCTTTAATTAATCCCAACGCTAAACTTATCCCTGACACTCCCTCCCCTTCTCGGCAAACCTCCGCGCGGGCACCCGCGTCTCAAACAGGTGGTTGATGGTATCCTGCGTCAGCCCCTTGAGCTCGGGGAGCCTGAAGTACGTCCACACGACCATCAGCAGCGTCAGCACCCAGGGCAGGAACGCAGCCCTGCCCTTGAGGTTGAACTGGGCCGGGTTGAGCATGTAGGGCGTGACGATGGTATTGGCAATGTTGAGGACGTAGTACATGTTCCTGCCGATGGCGATGGTCTTGGGCCGCAGGCTGGCGGCGCCCACGTTGGCGGCGATGCCGTAAGGGACGGGCCCTATGCTGGCGCCGTAGACGAAGAACCAGACCAGCAGCAGCGAGCACTGGCCCCAGCGGACGGCGTCGCTGCCGGTGGCGGCCAGATCGAGGAAGGCGACGAGGCCCATGACGGGGATCATGGCCAGCAGGCCGCCCAGGTATATGGTGCGCCAGCCGAAGCGGGCCATGAGGGCCCACGAGACCAGGTTGCCGACGAGGGCGAGCCCGGCGTTGCCGATGGACAGGTAAAAGGAGCTGGCCGTGGGCAGGCCGGCCAGGGTGAAGAAGTAGATGATGTAGTTCTGCACCACGAACCCGGGCAGGGTCTGGCACCCCCAGCTGACCATGGCGATCTCGGTCCGGCGCAGGTTGGTGCCCCTGAAACAGTCGAGGTAACTTTCCCCCGCGTCCTTGTTCTGGAGCAGGGTGGCGCGCTCGGCGTCGACGGTGCGCCGGATCATGGCGAGCGTGTCGTGCGGGTCGGCCTTCTCGCTGGCGCCGACCACCACCAGCCGCTGGAGCGAGCGCAGGGCGTCGTCGTGCCGGCCCTGGCGCACCAGCCACCAGGGCGACTCGGGCGCGAGCCAGGTGGCGATGGCGAGCGGGACCGGCCACACCCATTGGATGGCAAAAGGGACGCGGTAGGCCCACTCATTCTGCATCGAGAGCGTGCCGGCGAGGATGGAGTAGGCGACGAGCCTGCCGATGACCCAGCACAGGTTGACGTACACGGTCATGTAGCCGCGCAGCCGGAGGGGAGTCACCTCGGCGGCGTAGGTGGGGGTGCCGGACGCGAAGAAGCCGCAGGGGATGGCGCTGTTTTGCGGGTCAGTACCTAGACAAAGTAGTGGCAACGAAGAGGGAAAACAGACCACCACTCACAGAAACAGAGTCCCAATCATAATGGTCTTGATATCCGGCGCAAAAAACAGAATAAACACAAAGGCCACGAGCGACATGTGGCTCGCAATCATGACCCTCCTCTGCCCGAACCGATCGGCAAAATACCCGTTGCTGAACGAGCCCCCGATCAGCCCGGCGAGCCCGGCCATGGAGACGCCGACCTGCCACTGCGCCGGGATGGAGTACTCTCCACGCCCGCCAGGCAGGAGCTCGCCGAAGCGCTGCTGGAACTGGGGCTGGGCGTAGAACGAGCCGGTCAGCAGCAGCATGTACGACTCCATGATGGTGGCGTTGGACACGCACACGGACCAGGCCACGGCCTTCCAGTACAGCCGGAAGGCCTCGCGCACGCTGATGCTGGTCTCGGCAGTGTTGGCCCGGTCCGCGGCCGCGTCGTCGTCCCGGCCGTCGGGCGCGGCCTTTTCGACCTGGCGATTCGACACGTCCGTCTCGATCTTCTCCATCGTGGCCGGGTTGCGCGGTTTGGGAACAGGGTGCGTGAGGAGCAAGCTGCCGCGAGCCTATAACTACTACTACTACTACTACTACTGCTACAGCTACTGCTACTGCTACTGCAGCGCCGCCCCGTCCCTTTTGTACCTTCCCCAGCATGTCGCCACGGGTGCTGGATTGGCGTGCTCTGTGGGCTCGACCGCGATAAAGAGGAGGATACCCACTCCCGCAGCAACCCAACCCAGCAGACCCCGGGTAAAATAACTTGTTGTTTATGCGTTGAAACCAACCTGTCAGCAGCGCAAAGGCTACAAGTTCCCCGCGGGGTACGTAGTACAATGGATGGGACGGGACAAGGCCAAGAATTACTGTCTAGGCGTTGTAACCAACTGCCGAGACAGAGGCTAAATGTCACCTTGCCGAGAAAATAAAAGATGGCAGGTTTCCTCCAGAGATACCATTTATGGGGCCATCACCTAATTCCAGCCAGTGAAACTTCTGTCTCGGCTGAGAACTGCCATCTTTTTTCCTGGGCAAGGTGTTAATGTTCCTCGCGGGGTACTTGGTACAAGGGTGCTGGGACAGACCAATGATGCCGATTGGCCATGTGCCGTTCCTGGGCATCCAGTTTATTGACGGGGACGTTCGCCGATTACCGTCCGCCGTTCCTCCAATCCCTGACGCTCGCTCCTTGTTTTTCCTTGCGCCCCCTCACGGGGAAGTGGGAACCAATACTGCCGATAGCCCCTGGCAGAAAAGTTGCATGGTTTTCAATGTTCTGTCTGTACACACAAGGTACGTCCCCTCAAGTGCGGTTCGATGCATACCGGGAATAGGTCCCCGATTTGATCCTTGTGTGCCGATTATGAATGGCTGATCGCAGGTGATTTGCGGACAAGCATATAATGGTCACTTGAAGAGTAGCAGCACAGCAGGTGTAACCATGTTATCGGCAGTCTAAACAAAAGACCCCCGCAGCGGATGCACAGGCTCGTCCCCAATCTCGAGCATCTTGGCATCCAGCATCCTGGTCATGCGCTCGACAACATCGGCATACCTCGGGTCGGCGTAACAATTGAACAGTTCCAGCGGGTCCTCGAGGTAGTCAAACAACTCCCACTCCTTCTCCTGCCCTCCCGGTCGCGTGCCCTCGAGCCCGAGGTCCTCGTTGTACCAGTAGATGAGCTTGTACCGCTGGTCGCGCACGCCGTAGTGAGCGTACGCCTCGTGGATCACGTCGCGGTGCATCCAGTACCGGTGGTAGGCCACCTGCTGCCAGCCCTGCGGTGCCTGTCCCCCCCGCAGGAGAAGCGGCGCGAACGAGACGCCCTGCATGTACGAGGGTATCGGCACCCCGGCGAGCGACAGGAAGGTCGGCGCAAAGTCGACGTTGCAGACGATGTCCTTGCACACGCTGCCCGCCGCCACGAGCCTGGGGAGCCGCGCCAGGAACGGCATCTGGAAGCTCTCCTCGTACATGAAGCGCTTGTCGAACCAGCCGTGCTCGCCCAGGAAGAAGCCCTGGTCCGACGTGTACACGACCAGCGTGTTGTCGGCGATGCCCTCGGCCTCGAGCCAGTCGAGCATGCGCCCGACGTTGTCGTCGATGCTCTGGATCGTGCGCAGGTACCGCTGCATGTAGCGTTGGAACTTGAACTCGGCCAGCTCCGCCTGCGTCTTGAAGCTGAACTGCTCGCCCGTCTCCTTGCACCGGAGCTTCAGCCCGGCCAGGCCCGCTTCGTCCTTGGGCGCCGGGATCTTGCGGTCGGTCCACAACGGTGAGTCGATCATCTTCTCGCCCACGATCGAGGCCGGGCCCTCGGGCTGCACGAGCCCCAGGTCGGTGTACGTGATGTCGTCGGCGATCCTCATCTTGGCCACCTTTGCCGCCTTGGCCCGGTTCTTGTAGTCGTCGTTGAACGTGTCGGGCAGCCGGACCGGGTCTTTGTACAGGTCCTTGTGCTTCGGGTCGTACTCCCAGCTGCGGTGCGGCGCCTTGTGGTGGCACATGACGAAGAAGGGCTTGGTCTTGTCGCGCTTCTTCATGAAGTCGAGGCACTTGTCCGTGATGATATCCGTTGCGTAGCCCGGCACCTTCGTAGCGCCCTCGGGCTCGATGAACGCGGGATCCCAGTACTCCCCCTGGCCGGGCACAACGCTCCAATAGTCGAATCCTGTCGGCTCCGACGCTGTGCCCTCCCCGAGATGCCACTTGCCAACCATGGCCGTCTGGTATCCGCCGGCGCGGAGCTGTTTGGCCACGTTGGGCAGCCTCTTGTCGATCTTGGAATCGAGCACCCTGACGCCGTTGACGTGGTTGTGCGTGCCGCACAGAATGGCGGCGCGCGACGGGGTGCAGATGCTGTTTGTCACATAGCAATGGTCGAAGCGCGTCCCCTCGTTGGCCAGGCGGTCGATATGAGGCGTCTTGTTGATGCCGGCGCCGTAGCACGAGATGGACTTGGCGGCATGGTCATCCGCCATGATGAAGAGAATATTGGGCTGCTCCGGGGGCGTCATGGCGCCTTTGGTTGTGATCGTGGGCGTGAGGACTTGGCAGTGGTTGAGGATATCCAACCTTTGAAGTTAGCTAGGAGGAAGTGGCTAGAAAGTCGCATCATTATCACTTCTGCCTCGAACCGTCGGCATCACGCCGAGTGCGAAAAGCCGCCATCGGTGCGGACACGAGTCTCCGCCAGGGGACCACCTTTCCCCTCACTACCCCCCGCTGTTTTCTTCGGGGACGAAGCTGAGATGGTCTCGGGATAACGACTTGGCAAGGTACGCCCAAGCAAAGGGCCCCTCATCCACGGCATAACGCCGGTAGTCGGAAAACCGACGATTGCCGACTACCGGGACGATCCCCGCAGCGGGCCCTGCCGGCGTGGCTGGGTTACTGCTCTGGAATGCTCGGTGAGAGCCCAGAGTGGATCCACGTTCTCCAAATGAAGGCCGGCACTCCGTGTAAGACGCAAATGCGTGTTAATAAAGAATAGACGTAAAAGATGAGAAGAAAAGAAAATGCAGGAAAATGAAATAAAACATGGGAAATAAAATAAGATAGAGGAAGCAAAACAGGGTCGGGCAATGGGGTTCCAATTACCAGCGTTGTCGGGAGTGCGTGTTTGACCCGGCCGGCGTGGCATCCTAAAAGAAGTCGCCGTCGGTTTGCAAGCCCCAGTCGACGAGGTCGGTCCCGCCCTGCGTCCACGAGATCCAAGAATCCGGGCTGCCGAACTGCGCCTGGCCCATCAGACCAGGATGCATCAGGACCATCTGGTGTTCCCCATAAATAGAGGCGGACAACTGCGAGTAGACGCCGGCGATAGGGTCTGCGGGTGCTTGATCCAAGCTGCCGGCCATGACGGCTTCCCCCGTAGTCGAGTGCCCCTGACGGTGGAGGATGCTTTCCAGGGCTGGAGAGTACGGGAGCCCCTGTTCATTTTGTTGTTGCTGCTGCTGCTCAACGGGCGGGCGGTTGGAGCTAGAAGTCGGTGACGGCAAGTCACGGCCCCCAACGCCCGATCGCTGGGCAGCCAAGGCGCTGTCGTCGAGGAAGCGAGCGTTCCTCAGCACGCTGTGGACGCCCAGGCCCTGCCGCTGCTTCGCCACGCGGGCGTAGCGGGGCCGGCGGCGGCTCCCGCCGTCCTCATCCGAGTCCCCGGAAGAGTCGCGGCCGTGCTCAGACTGGCCCGCCGCGACCGGATGGATGATGTCTCCCAGCACCTTGATGATGACGTTGTCCATGGCGGCGCCAGGCCTCTGCTGCTGCTTAATGATGTCCAGGACCGATCTCGCCTGCGTCAACGCGTCCGCCTCGGTGATGCCCGTATCTGGGGGGTTCTGCGGGGAGCTGCTGATGAACAGCACCAGGCGGGCCGCGTGGTAGCCGCAGATCGCCATGTCCGGGGGAGCAACCCGCAGCCGCGGGCTGAGAGCATTGGCGTCGTGCATGATTGCAATGATGGCTCGAGCGTGGTCCAGGCAGGAGGCCACGCTCCTGGCGACGTAGGTAGGTGGGGCGCCGTGCACGACGGCGTCGGGGGCAGCCTCTTTGTACCCGGAGAGGAGCAGCCGGTAGGCATCACAGTGGCACTGGTGCCATGTCAAGTAGACGGCCAGGTACCTTGCTAGCCAGCGCGAGCCGGCGTATCGATGCAGCTCGGCAGTTGAATACCGCCGAGGGAGTATCTCGTCCAGGGAGGTCGCTATGCCGTCCATGGTGGGGACGAGCAGCGGCGTCGGCTGCGTCATCGTCTGCAGCTCCCGTCTCAGCCGCATCAGATCCCTCCGCACCTTGCCCAACTGAACATATGTCGCCAGCAGACCACCCTCGGCGACCCCGTCCAGGCCGGGATCCAGCGTCGTGAGATCCGTGTCGGGGTCGCAGTCCGCGGTAAAGGCCTCCTCGGGACCTGGCAGCCGGAGACAGACGGTCTCGACGGGGCAGACTTCGCACTCGGGCAGCCCCGTGGCGAAACCGATGTCCATCGTGACCAGAGACCACATCAGCCTCCGCCGGTTCTCCTGCGCCAGGGGCGACAGGTCGGTCCGCTCGTACATCAGCCGCAGCGCCGCGGCCGAGCGCGAGGCGAGCGAGAAGAGCATGAAGCCGCGCCCAAAGTCACCGACGAGGACGCGGTACTGGATGGCCAGCAGCAGCGCTTGGATCTTGAAGATGGTCGGGTGCTCCAGGTTGGCCCAGACGGCCGTCTCGACCGCGGCCACCCATGCGGACGTGACGACGGAGTGGTACCTAGCGTGGCCGAGCAGGAGGGCAGAGACGGCGCAGATGGCCGATACCAGGGCCTCGTCTATGGTCTCCTCGAGGCACCGCTGCGTAACGCTCTCCTCGTTCAAGAAAGCAAAAGACGGCAGGGGGTGCACGTGCCGAAAGAAGTCGATGACCAGATGGAGCCGGTCGCGCAGCGGCGGGAGTGGGTGTCCCCCATCCGACGTGGGCGATCGAGCCGCGTCGTGCCGGATGCTTGCGGCCGCCGTCGTAGTCGGGGTGTCGGAGGCGGCCGGCGGGGAAGCCTCGGGCTGGCGGGCGGGAGTGCGTTTAGGCTCCGGGTACGTGCACGTCTTGCCCCTGCGGAGACAGGCGGCGCAGCTGGGCAGCTTGCCGGTGCACCTGCTCTTCAGCGAGCGGCACTCCAGACATGCGCGGGCGCCGCGTCTCATTTCCACCGCCGCCGAGCCGGACGCGGACGGCAGCGTTGTGGCGCCGCCATCGTCGAAGCTGCAGTCAAAGTCGAGTCGCTGGCAGTTGTTGCAAGGAGGAGGGCCGCCATGGCATCGAACCTTTGCTCCGCCGTCAGCCAGGTCGACGAGCAGGTAGTGGAGATGTGGCCGAGCAAACCTTCCGTGCTCTGCACTGGTTGCATGTTGTCTTGGATCTGGGTGCGGGCATCTCCAGGGTTTCGGAGAGTTGATGGACGGAAATGGCAAGGACCAGATCGCGGTCGCGGGCACTGGGCACTGTGGACATGAGCAGATCGGTGTCACGTGCGGGCCGTCGTGCACCAGACTGTAACTGGTATTAAGTCGATCTATGCCCATTCAGAAACAGCTCGCATAGAGATCGGAATAGCAAAATATTCCTACCTAGATAGATAACGTGCGCAGGTGCCCAGCTCGGCGGGATGCGGTTGCGTGAATCCCCGATCGTCATCAGTCGGGAATCGGCAAAACCGACTACATCCACGTCTAGGCGCCTCGTGAAGGACGACGTCAACTTCTGCACGTCTGCGTCTTGGCTTTGCGATCCGAACTACCCCAGTTGACTCAGATGTGCAAAATCCATGCTGCTTTTTTTTTTTTTGTTCTTTTTTTCAGGTGTTCGAGATTGATATTTTGATACCAAAGCTGGTGGTGCCGTTGTGTGCACATAAAAAATCCCAGAAAGAAGAAAATCAAGACGCAAGAAAAAAAGTATGATGACATATCTTGTGGTAACGAAAAGAACAGGGTGATGGTGACATGAAAAACGTGGGAAAAAAAGACAAGCAAAAGAAGGGAAAAAACAGCCGTGCTGAAGTGCAAGGGGAAGAAGAAGGTACCAAGAAAAAGAAGGTACCAAGAAAAAGAGAGCCGCCTTTGCTTTACTCCAACACGATCCAAAATGTAATATCCCCCAGTACGAAAAATCCATGTTTTCCAGGATCCGTTTCTTTTCCTCGGCGAGGTCAATGATAGACCATAAGCAGCTCGGAGACATTTTTCTTTCGGAAAAGCTGCGTGCCTTGAAAATGGTTGCCTTACACCATGGACACCAGGAAGCAGCGAGAATATGTGCAGGTGCCGCTGTCCGCAAGAACCCCTAACCCGCTCTTCCCGCGCCCGTCTAAAGGCATAATTTCAGGCGATGACTTGTATGTCATCGGCTGTAGGTGGTGTGGTGTTGCTCGAGGCAGAACGATCCGGTTGTGAGATGTCCACCTTCCCTCGCCACTGCTCCGGGGCGAGAGCGTCGGGCGAACGTCGAGAGCGAAAAGGGCCACAGAAAGAGAAGAGCCCGCGAAGTATTGGGGTAGTCGTCGTCATCATGCAGTCGGATTAGAGAATACAGAAAAAAGAGATAGTGTGGCGAAATAGGACGGGGGTATAACAGCAACGGCGAGCATTCGTCTGATCGATCGTGCGCGGGAGGCGGAGAGACCTCAATACGAGAAAGACAAAGAGATGGCCGAAAAACTGGCACTCTAGCCGTCTCATAGCAGAATGAGGTAGTTGCTTGGGGCAATACCCGTCTCACCAGTCTCCTTCTTCGCCTGCCACCACCTCCCGCTGACGTCGCTAACCTCGAGGATCTCGTGCTTGGAAAAGCTGATCTCGTTGGCGTCGTCTGGATTCGCCTCGTAGCTGTAGATGGCCTTGGCCCGGTACGGGTAGTCGGTCGGTGGCACAATCTCGTCCGTCGCGGGACCGACGGCACCCTGAGCCGGCGGCGTGCCGCTCTTGCCGATGCCTGCCGCGCCCCCTGCGCCGAACCCGGGGCCGCCGAGTGCCGAGTTACGCTGCGCGCTACCGTTGGCGGGTGAAGGGTTCTCGAATCCGTTGAGTTGGGCCGAGGTGTACATCTGAGGCGGCTGCACCGAAGTCGAGGTCTCGGGGCGGCCGATTCCGTAGCCGCCGTTCATGGTCTGGCGGTTGCTGGTCGACTCCTTGCTAAGGGCGAACGAGTCGAGATAGGCGCGCGGCATGGCCGAGGGCGCTGAACCGAAATAGAAGATCCAGACGATCTACGAGCACAGTTGTCAGCATCGTTGCGTCGCATGGCGTACAAGACAAGCCGGCGCGGAAAGACACAAGAAATCGGCAGCTGCACATACCGTAACCATGGACAGAAGGATGAAGCCGGCAGCGGCGGCCTCTTTAGCGCCGTTGGTCGAGTACACCAGTCCGTTGACCGACGAGGTGGTCAGGACCAGGCCACACGACAGGTAGCCCACCAGTGCGACATGGTAGGTCTGGATGGTGTCCGAGGCCACAACGACAAAGATGCCAGGGATGAGGAAGAAGTAAAAGACGACGGACCACCAAGTGTATGTGGGGAAGTTGGCGACGGTCTGGACCTGCGCGACGACGGAAGATATGAAGGAAATGACCCATGCGAGCTGTGCGAGAGGGAACGATTAGCAAAGATGGACGGTATCGAAAGCCCGCAGCCATCGAGTGAGGAGAGAACAAAGAACGTACAGCAGCGATGGACAAGGTAGCAAGAGCGAAGGGGTCGCCGATAACGTTCCCGAGGCTCATGCCTCTGCGGCCTCCTCCGTATTGCCTCGAGTTCTCCATTTTGCGCAGGGATGGCGAATGGAGCGAACCGTAGGATGGCATAAGTAACAAGTCGCGGTTTCCTCTTTTGTTCTCGGCCGTCCGTCGAGTCGGCCGATTGTTGCAGGCGTTTTCGAGCAGAGAAAGAGAGAACTTGGATAGCAATCAAGCAGCAAGGGAGGACATGCGAAACGGAATGGAGGCGAAGTCGTCGAAACGGATGATTCTGAAGCGAATACAGGCGCAGGAGTATTAAGCGCGGGTCTCCTTTTCGTGGCTGCTGTTGGCGGATGCTCGGTGGCCACAGGCGCTAATTCGTGTGTTGGAGCCGGTGAAGGGGTCCGGTGCTGTCGAACGGCCGATGGAAGAATTCTAAAGGAGTGACTGTTGGGCGGAACGGCCGGCCGAGAGTTGTGGGCGACGAGGTGTGCCGGGCCGAAGGGGAAGGAAAGAAAAAGGGCGAGGAATAGCCAAATTGAGGGAGGCGACGCGGCTGGCGGATGGTGTGACTCGAGCGTTCACGAGTCCCCCTTGACCTTTGTTCTGGTCGGGCGTCAAGCAAAGGTTGCTGGCAGAGTCGGGCGAGCGTCGGGACCTGGCGTGGAATGAGGGTGGAATTTCCCTGGCCTTTTTGCGTGTTCCTGCTTCTCCTTCTCTTACAGAGCCTGCGGCTCTTTTACCCCGTGTCTCGACTGCGGCTGCTCGAAAGGGGGGGAAAAAAAACGGGGTCGCAAGTTCGCGATTGGGTGAGGGCGTGCGTGTCTCTGGCAAGCACAGAAGAGGTCGCTCGACGGGTCGATGAATCCGAATCGCGAATTTGCTCTCTGGTCCGATCGTGCAGCGATGCACGGGATTCTGGGCGCTTGTCGAAGAGCTGGGCTGAACCGTAGGGATTGAAGCTGACGAAAGAAGAAAAAGCGAATAGAAAAGAAAATGGTTGGGAGCCCAGAACTTGGGTAGGTGGAGGGGACCAGGGCCAAAGAAATGAGGTCGGGTGGGAAAAAGAGGAGAAGGGGAGGCGGAGCACCTTGCTGGGTGTGGTGGGATGGTGGACGGACCCGTTACTTGGGGCTGCCTGGTCGCTGAAATCCGGACGCGGAATTGGCGCTGGGACTGGCCAGCGAGCACGCAGCGCGGCACAGTGGAAATGCACAGTCCAATTGCGTGAGAGCTGATGCGATACTTTTTGCGATTGATACATCCATGTGTCCGCCCTGCATCCTGGACCTGGCCGTTGCGCCGTCCCCTCGTAACTGCAGCCCGGACGAAGAGGAAGAGAAGGAAAAGCAAAAAAAAAAAAAAAAAAAAAAAAAAAAAAAAAAACCCCCCACAAACCCCNNNNAAAAAAAAAAAAAAAAAAAAAAAAAAAAAAAAAAAAGCCCCCACGAAAGACCCCCTGATCTGTGTTGAATCCTGCACCCAGCCAGTGTCGACCTGTCGACATGACTCCCGCATCCATCGGTTCGAAGAGGAGCAATTGAGGGTTTCTTGAGCGTGCTGAAGGATTCCCACGCACGAGCTGACAGAGAGTCGTGGGAGCCTGGCTGAACTCAGCTACAAGGGCGGGCGCGCGGACTTCCGAAAGACACGAGGACAACTCATTCCATGTCCGCGCTGCGTCTGGCCCTCGGCCCACAAGCTGTGGAATGAACGGCGGCCTGACGCGGCCGTGCACCCAGAAGGAGGGGACCTGGCCGCATTCCACGCGCATGCATCAGATGGCCTTGCACGGGCGAGGAAGTCTGTTCTTGTCTCGACTGCGGAGGAGCCGAGGAACGAAGAAGGCTAGAGACAAACTGATCCCAAATGCGCCTCCTGATGCCATCGAGCACCGTGTACATGGCGTACACTGCACAGTCCAGTACATCACCCAATTGCGCGGTCCACACACACCTGACGTCCTCTGTGGATGGCCCCTGACACTCCGCAGGGCTGGAGATCTGATGCTTGCCGAGCCGGGCGTGTCGCTGGAGTCTGGCCTCGCCACCTGCTCGACTCGCACATTACATAGGGTCCGAGAACAAGGAAAGCAGCCTCATTAGCGGGAACAAATGAGGTATTTTGCATTTTTTATTTTTTTGGTTGTTTCTCGCGGCGGCTTCTGCGCTGGCAAGTCAATCATATCGCAGAGACGTTATTCAGAACAGAGTGTGTGCGTGCGCGCGCGGCAGTTTGCGCTCGATTGGGTGGCATCCGTTTGATGTTCGCGGGTGGCTCGGCCAAGCGGCGAACAAAAAAAAAGCCAGGGCACCATCGACTGCCAACAGGTTAGGGAAAGTGCCAACTCGACTGTTGCTTGTGGAAGGAAGCACGCACGCACGCACGCACGCACGCACACCCCTGACTGTGCCATCAGCAAAGCGACCCCCTCCAACCAACCCCCGTCTTGTTTGAGGTGCGGGCGGCCCAGGGGTGCGGCGATGGTAGGCGTAGATTGGGGTCGTGCCGCGATTGGCTGAGCCCTTGATTGGGTGCCCAACCTGCAGGATGCCTTGTGCCCCCTCTCCTCAAAACGCTTTTTCGCCAACCAATGCCCTCGAGCCAACCAACTCCTGACGCGGCCGGGCCACACACACTAGGTACCTTACCTTATTTTTTTTTTCTTCTTTTACCTTTTCCCTCCGCCCCCATCTCGTGCAGTGCGCGTTTCACGGATCATGCCGGCGGCAGGGCTCGGCGGGATATCAAGGGCGGGCGCTCCAGGGCACGTACGAGGCGGTCAAACCAATGTGTTGTTGGTGACACTACCTATTCCAATCGAGTTGCAGCCGCCGGGAATTTCGAGGGGATCTGCTTCTCGACCACCAACTCGGCCGGACTGATTTGGACCTAGAAGCACCGGAAACGGCGGCTGGAAGACACACAAGCCTAGAGTCTGGGCGGGCGCGCGCCAGGCTGCACGTTGAACGAACCTCCCCCTGACTTGGGCTGCCGCTAAGGAGGGCAAGAAAAACGGTGGTCAAAGTCCAAGGAATCAACCACACGTTTGGCGTGCGGGCGAAAAAGGGCCGTCACTCGGCCCCTGTTGCGATGCATCTAAGCGGCAGAATCGAGGGCCGCCCGTAACCGAAAGGCACAGCGAGCACAGGCGCAGATAGCCCTGGCGTTGAGCCCCATATTTTGGTCAAAACAACGTGTCTCGTCTTCTGCATCTTGATTTGCATCGCGTGCTTGACTTCTTTTTTTTTTTTTGCTGCAAACGGGCAGTTTTGTTTTGCTCCAGACGGAGACATGGAAAAAGAGGCTGGGGTTAAGAGGGCTCCCCCGCTTGATGATCCCACAACGTCAGTTCCGCAAACAAGGGCCACCCTGGGGCCACGGAGATGGGACCTGCCCGGTGCGCGTCTCGGCCCACCGAACCCGCCCGAGGGAGATCGGCGGCCGAGAATGGATCTTACGCCACAATGTGGCGCGGCTGACGTGGAATGGAACGTGGCATGCGTCTGCAGCTCCCGTTGCAATTGCAGATATTTCAGCAGGAAATTGGACGCAACCGAGCAAGTCGCAGCACTGTCTGGATGTCATGCTCTTCTCTCGGCAACCCGCTGGATAGGTTTTTGCTCTGCTTCGCTTCGAGTCGCCGAGATATCCCCTTGCAGGACTGGAGACCGGAGAGAGGTTGTTATTGCTTTTCGCGTTCCGTCGTCGCGCCTTGGCTGACGATTGGGAAGTGCGCGTGCAGCTGAGTAAACAACCTAGTCCAGCCGGCAGTCGTGACGGCGGCGCACTGCGCGCTCCCTGACTGGAACCACGCAAGCTGCAGCAACCAAACCTCGGCCGCACCGTCTAATGCCGGGCTGCCTCCCTACCTAATTATTCTTTGTTGCTGTTGTTCTTTTTTTTTTTTTCTTTGGCGGCTCCTCTCCTGCGTCGTGCATCTGGTGGTGCCGTCCGGCGAGACGCGGGGTCTCCCATGCCCTCTGGAGCCTTTCAATTCTGTTTCATTCAACCAAACAAGCGACCACGACATGTTCTGGCTCTTCCTGCCACCCAATCATCCACCATGCACCGTTTAGCCTGGTGCGGGCAGGGGATCTCCAACCACTTTTGTTTGCAAACAAATGAAACGAGCTCCTTTCTTTCTCCTCGAGTAATTCCCGTTCGGCGGTGAATGCTCCTAAAGTCCGTGTCAAGCTCGACTGGTTCCCCGGATTCGAGGGCGCTTCCAGGTTGGATGTGGGGCTACGGCACTCACTGGCTGGCGCAACGCGGCATTCCAGCCACCAAAGAACGAACCATCACTAACGCTTGCGTGCCTTTCTGTCTCCCTACCAGGCGCGCCCCACACATTTTATCCACAACCCATCGCTTCTATCCAAAGGCGATGGCACGGGAGCAACGGAGTTGAAGTTGCACTCTGTCCAAAAAGAAGGAATGAAAGAGAAAGGCAAAAAGCAAAAGCAAAAAAAGCTGAAACACGGAGTCGCCCATCCCGGTTCCCTGCCGCCGACCACCCGCCCGCACGCACGCTCCCCCACATCCCATGCAATCGTCATCGTCTCAAGTTGTGCCGGGGCCGCCCTGCCCCAGATTTGCCCATAACGTCCATGTCGGATGGGAGACAATAGACCGGCCGGCAGACGACCAAGAACAAAGAACGGACGACGGTTGGACACCGGGAAAGCTTCTCTTGTCAACGTGTCCGTCGCAGCGACGAGGCCAATGGGTTATAGCCGGCCATGGCGACAAAGCATGTTTCGTTGCTGTCGAGTGGTAATCGCGCCTACCTATCTATGCCCGGGCGCTTGTTGATCCCGCTCGTCCTCGTTCCGCTTGGCAAGGCGGACGGTAACTTCCGTCAACACACATCTGTCGCACTGATTACAGTCGGGGTCGAGCACGCTATAGACGCCTGCGACTAGGTATTCTGCACACTTATCCACTGTAGGCCCCTGAACACTCCTTCTCTCTCTCTCTCTCTCTCTCTCTCTCTCTCTCTCTCTCTCTCTCTCTCCGCCACGCCACGCCGACCAGCTCGCAAACTGGACCAACCATGCTGCTTGGAGGGCTGCCTGGTGGCGCGCCTCCTGCTAGGGCAGACAGTTTCTTATAAACCTCCATGATGTCACTCTTTCTCGACGGCCCCCCATGGCAACGGCCGACGAAGCTGGTGTACGAGAAGGCCATGCCGACAAAAGGACCGGATCTCTGCGCAGGGAGCTACGACATGCGCCAGTCGCGCATTAGCCCGCCAGACGGCATGAGCTGTCGGGATCTGCACCCCGTGTCTCACATGCGCGCGAATACCTCGCCGTCAGTCAAGACTCGTAGCCAGCCTTGGCTATAGAGAGCGCCACGAAAGCTGCGCGCGGTCATGGGGCAGGATCACGCCGCCCGTGCGTTTTTTCTGTTCCAATGTCTGGCCTACGCTGTTTGCTGTGTGGTCGCCGGTCGTTTACAGATATCCGTGGCGATGTACCTGGCTGCGGTTGGTGGTAGCTATCCAATTGCGCAAATCCTCGCTGTCCCAGCTGTTGTTGTCTGCCAGTCCGGGAATGACAGTGACGTTGGGAGGGGCCATCTTTGCGATTTCCGCGATGGTAGGTCCGCTCGTCTCTTGAGCAGCGGAGAGAAGGTAAAAATAGAATATTCAATACCCTATCTGTTTGGCCCTCACGATGGCGGTTGTGCCGTGCGCAACGTCGTGGTTTTTGAACACGTTGGGATCCGTATCTCGGACGAGGCGGAACAGGCCGACCTGTTGATCGACCACCCTGAGAACCAGAGACGGCGTCCCATCACTGCTGCGGCCCCTTATCTGTGATTCAGGGGTTGCCGTCCAGTCTTTCTCCCGGTCGAGTCTATTGTGCTTGGAATCGACGGGCGAGCCCCCAAAAGTCATAGAGATGGAAGTGGCCGAGGACTTGCAAAAAAGTATTTATGGTTGTTTTGCTGGGAGATTTCGCATGTGAAATGCCTGTTATTCTAGAAAGGCTACCTACTAAAGTATTCTCCCAGGCCAGAAGCGCCGCATCGTCCTTTCGTATGTTGTCCGTGTTGTTACGGAGCTTGTCACCGCCCAGATGTTGGCGAGGTGGATACCGAACGGGAGTCCCTCCGCCATGTAGCTAGTGGTATACCCAAAAGATTCTCTCGTGCGGGCCGTCGACCATGGCATTGGCGGAAAGAGGCTCCGTCATGTAGCCGTGTTATGTCCGCAGGCGGCTTGCCAGCATCACCTATCCTCCGCCAACATGGTCACTACCTAGGCGTCAGGGGCCGCGAAAGACATAGTTTGTATCCACTCCGATTTGCTTGCACGGACTTGGGGAGGCCGGCATCTTCCCATCTCCCGCCCCGTCACGGGAATCGCTCCCTCGGCGTGAGCATCCTCGCCCAGGAGGCTGTCCAACTTAAAGTAGACCAGCCAAAGCTAGATGCTAGTGCTTGACCCCATCCGCCTGCTTTTCTTTCTACAGCACGTCAGCGGGTTCGTCATTGTGCTCAGCGAACAGAGTTTATAGGCTGCAAGGGGAGGGATACTTGTGAGATGAGGAATCCGACAGTTTCTCGAGGGGCTCGCTTGCGGGAGACGATGATGGCCACACCGGACGACTTCATCATAAACAAGAGGAAATGCAAAGAGACGAGGAGAAATGTAGGCTGTAGACCTTAGCAGCAAGACTTCACCTTGGTCTGGAGATGGCTCAGGGGTGACACCTGAATCACCAACACCCGCCTCCAGGAAGAAGAGATTCTTCGCATCGGGGGTGGGATTAGGCACCACATTTGCCAAAAAAAAAATTTCCTCATGAGCAATTTCGCACAATTTGTGGTGAGGCAACAGGTTCAGCCGTGCCTGCGGCTTCCGTGGTAAAAAGTGGCCAGCACCCAGTTTCAGGGGCTACGCCTTTTCGTTCCATCTGGGTAATTCACGTCCTAAACACCATAGTAAAGCCACCAAATCAGGCACTCGCAGCACTCTGTTTAATCATGTCTGCCGCCTTCTCCCCAATCATGATGGTGGGCGCGTTTGTGTTCCCCGAAACCACGAGCGGCATGATGGACGCGTCCACCACCCGCAGGCCCTGGCAGCCGTACACGCGCAGCTCCGGGTCCACGACGGCCGTGGCGTCGACGCCCATCTTGCAGGTGCCCGCCATGTGGTGGTACGTCGAGCACGCGCGCCGGATATAGTCGCGCAGCTGCTCGTCCGTCTGCACTTCGGGTCCCGGATGCACCTCGCGTCCGCGCCAGCGCGCCATGGCGTCGGCCTCGCCGATCTTGCGGCAGAGCTTGACGGCCGCCAGCAGGGCCTCCATGTCGTACGGCTGCGACAGGTAGTTGGGGTCGACGGCCGGCGGCGTGTTCGGGTCGCTGGTCGCCAGCTTGATGGACCCCCTGCTCGCGGGCCGGATGAACCCCGCGCAGAGCGTGTAGCTGTTGGCGGGGGCTCCGAACCCGGGCACGTAGTGCGGGATGTGCATAAACAGCGGCTGCAGGTCGGGAACCGTCAGGCGCGGGTCGCTCTTCCAGAACAGCTGGCTCTCGAGGATCTGGTGGTTCGGCGGCGGGATGGCCTCCTTGCCCTCGTATATCACGCCGACCAGCAGGTGGTCCTGCAGGTTCTCGCCCACACCCGGCAGGTCCGCCACGACGTCGATGCCCAGCGCGCGCAGCTCCGCCGCGTTGCCGACGCCCGACAGCTGCAGCAGCTGCGGCGACTGGACCGCGCCGGCCGAGATGATGACCTCGCGCGCTGCGAAGACGTCGTGCGTCGTGCCGTCCTTCTCGTAGCGGACGCCCACGGCGCGCGTGCCTTCGAAGAGTATCTTGTGCGCGGTGGCGCTGGAGTAGGCGACGAGGTGGTCGCCGCGCTTGAGGGCAGGGTGCAGGAAGCAGCGGGCCGTGCTGCACCGCTGCCCTTCGGGCGTGACGGTCACCTGCGTGTAGTTTGCGCCCAGAATGTCGTCTCCGTTGCAGTCGTCGGTGAAGGGCAAGCCGATCTCCATGCAGGCCTCCACCGCCGCCTTGCAGACGGGGTTGACCTGCTTGTTGATGGTGACGTGCAGCGGCCCGCCGACGCCGTGGTACTTGTTTTCGCCCTGCTCGTGGTTCTCCGACTTCTTAAAGTACGGTAGCACCTCGTCGTACGACCAGCCGACGTTCCCCAGGTACGCCCAGGTGTCGTAGTCGCTGCGGTCGCCGCGGACGTAGATCATGCCGTTCATCGACGAGCAGCCGCCAAAGGTCTTGCCGCGCGGCCAGATGTGGGACCGGCCCGCCGTGTGCTTCTGAGGCACCGTCATGACGCCCCAGTCGCTTTCGCTGTGGTGGATGGCGGGCCAGCCCGAGGGCAGGTGAATGTTGGGGTCGTCGTCGGGCCGGCCGGCCTCGAGCACCAGCACCCGCACGCCCGGGTCCTCGGTCAGGCGGCTGGCCACGACGCTGCCCGCCGAGCCCGAGCCGACGATGATGTAGTCGAATCGGTTGTTTTCCTTGTGCCCGCCCATCTTGGGATTTGTTTCAGGAGACGGCCTTTATCTCCTTGAGATGCGAGTTGGGGTGAAGTCTCCCGAAATGGGATCTTTTCTTGTTCGGCAGGGCTAGAGTAGGCCAAAATCCATCCCAAGTCTCATTTTTTCCTTAACATAAGTTTGCCGGTCGTATCCTAGGCGGGACGGAAGATCGACCATGGGGATGCGTAAGCATATTGCATGCATGTGCAGGGTGTGCCAAGTGAGACCGGAAACGGAACAGGGTTGGCCCCCTTTTTACCCGGCGTTATCTCGGGAACGGCAATGTGTCCGTCTAATGCCGCACTGTTACCCCTAATGCTGCGAGAACGTACATTAAATAAGGGATGAAATTAGCTGTGAAAGCCCCGTCGCTGACCTTTGGAGTAGGGACGGGCCCGCGAGGCGTAAAGGCTTCGACGGGCCAGGTTTGGGGAGCGGTGGGTGTCGTCGTCTCTACGGTTGAAGAGCCGTCGAGGGCAGCGAGACGAAAAATTGGAGATGCGGATGTCAAAAATTGGCCTGATCTACGCCTTTCTGCGGAATGTAACTGCGATCTTGCCATAGCTGACCCCTATTTGCTGATCAGATTGACGACATCCAAAGGTCGCCGTGGTACCCTGGCTTGCACGAGCACTTGCCGCTGTCGCTTGGAAGACCGGAAGTAGCTCTTCGAGCACTTGGCGGGACTCGCCCAAGGCCTTCTGCTCCATCGCACCCTGGTTGGTGGCGCTGGCCCTGTCGGCTTCCGCGTCGCCACCGTTCGGCCTTGCTAGGCAGAGTGCTCCCAGCTTGGCGCCCATCCGACCCAGTCGCACATCCGCTGCGGCGGGCATATTGGCGCCGTCTCCTTCATCGATGCCGTTGTTCAGACCGCTTCCGCCGTTGGGTCTGCTGGAGAGACGTGGGGCTGTCTGCGAATGCCAAGGACGGCGGGGACTCGTCAGGACAGTGTTCCATCCTCGCTGTGCCAGGTCCAGTGGTCGAGCGAGGCTTTGAACCGCTCGCAGGAGACTTTGTAGAATCACAGTTTCCAACTGCTTGACGACTGGTTCGCCCAAAGGCCCCCGCTGGGACCCGACATGGTCTGGATCCAGGCGAGAGCAAGGCCAGCGGATTCCAGATCTTTGATAAATATCTTCACAGCGTCAGGTGCGTCGACAATGCCCGTATGCACTTCCTCGGCTGTTGACGTAGCAGATTGTTGGGATAGCGATTCTAACGACGCGGGTGGTGGCGCTCAAGGGGTCGGTCCATTGCGGCGCCCTGGTTTGAGGTGGATTCGCAAGAACAGCCGCCGGTACTACTTACTTCCCGCAGGCTGAGCAGAGATTCCGCAGAAGCAGCCGGCATAAATTGAGTTGTAGCTGAACGGGCAGGCTGCTGCTCGGTGACCCCGAGGGACAGCCGTTAGCTTCATCCGGAGGCCATCCCAGCTTTCGAGACACATCATCGAAAGGTCGGCTCCTTCCGCGGCAAAATATTTCCAGCAGCTACGCCAATGATACGAGGCAATCACCTTCAGGTCTGGCAGCCGAGGCATGCAGGTGGGACAGAACTCCGGGACGATGGCCGCAGGGTTTCGCTTCACGCAGGGCGAGTCAACACCACCCACCCACCGCCGGGCCCTGGAAGTCTGGGAGACCATAACTGCTCCGATATTAGCTATTACCGCCTCCAGCTGTAGACAGAGCGACCGGTAACCCCTCCGCGGCCATCCCCTCCATGCCCTCACTCCCCCGACAAGCCCACAAACTCCTCCAGATCAGCAAGCAGCTCGCGCGGACACTCCAGGGCGGCAAAGTGGCCCCCTCTTGCATGGCTGCGCGACCAGACCAGGTTCCCCGTCGTCGCGACCCAGCTCAGGGGCACGGGCGCGACGTCGAGCGGGAACCAGCTGAACCCTAGCGTCTTGGGTGCGCGCACGTGGTACTCAGGCGCCGCGTGGCTGCTGCGCGACGGCACCTGCGGGTCGGCGCTGTACGACTCGCGGTAGCTGTACAGACAGCGATGCGGCGTGTCGGTGAGGAAGTAGAGCGAGACGGAGAGCAGCACCTCATCCATCAGCCGGAGGCTGATGGATGAGGTGCCGGGATCGAGGCCGAGGAGCGCCTGGTCGGCTTCCGACGAGTCCGGTGGGAACGAGGTCGGGTCCGTCCAGTCGAGGAACTTCTCGGCCACCCAGGCCAGCAGCGCCAAGGGGCTGGACGCCAGCGCCAGGCCCACGGTGCCCGGCCGCGTAGCGTGCACGACGGCATAGCCGACGCCCTGGGTCTTGAACCACTCCCAGCGCTCCAGCCCCGCCGCCTCCTGCGCGGACACGCGATGTTCTACAGATGACCGCGGCGGCTCGGGCATGGGGCTATAGTTGAGCAGCGCGCCACGACAGCTTGCGTACTGCGCGGCCAGAATGCGGCAGACGCGCGAGCCGATGTCGCCGCCCTGGCAGTGGTAGCGCACGTCACCGAAGCCGAGGACGGAGACCATCAAGCTGTCCATGATGCGCGCCACGTCCTCGAGGCCGAAGTCGCGGTCCAGTGGCGGCGAGCCGGAGAAAAGGTAACCTGGGAGGGACGGGACGATGACATGGTAAGGCAGAGTGGCGGGAGTGTATTTCGCCGCGAGCTCGTCAAGCATCGGGAGGAACTCTAGGAAGGAGCCCGGCCAGCCGTGGAGCAGCAGCAGTGGCTTGACAGGTCCAGAGGCGCGCGAAAACAGAGCGACGAAGTGAATGTCGATTACCTCGCCGTTCCCGGTTGGGACTTTGGCGATGAAGTGGCTGTGGCGGTTGAGAAGGGCCTGCTGCTTGTCCCTGCGAGGCGCGTCAGCGGCTCAGCTCAGCGGGTGGCTACAAGCAACAGCGTGCTCACCAGTCAAAGTGCGTCTCCCATCTCTTTTTGGCGGCGGAGAACCAGTCGCGCCGCAGACCGAACTTTCGGCTGCCGCCAGGCGGCGAGTTCTCGTAACACGGGGTCGGGACGGGCGAGAGCTCGACCAGCTTCCGCATCCGTTGCACCTTGTCGCTGGCGATGTTGATGTCGAACGCCACAACGGCGTCTGTGTCCACCGTGTCCGGCAGTTGGCTAAAGATCTTGCTCTCCATAGCGATATATCGACTGTTTGGGTCCTTGTTTCCATCATGTCGGGCGCTCGATCTGCGGATTGGGGCCGACCTGGGCTCTTAATACGGGCGGGTCCTGGGCAAATGTCCTATGACGCCATTCCAGGCTGCAGTGCTTACGAATTGGTACCCCAGGGGAGGCGCCCTGCCAGTGACAGCGCTGGTGCATGCAGCGGGATAAAGTGAATCCTTGCGATTTAGCCAGTCACCAGCAGCGGTCGTGCGGGGTGGCCATCTGCCAACCTTGGCGCTCGCCGTCTCCTCCGGCGGGCCTTGACTGCCCGCCCCAGGCGGTTCCTTGACCACGGGATACTCGCTCTTCGCCCTGATCCTCTTCCCTGACCTGCACGGGTGACGGTACTCGCGCTAGCGGTGCCGGCGCCGCTGTATCTCGACAAACTGGGGCAACAAAGTCAGTGCACCCTGAGTCGGCCCGTCTATATACCCTAGCTGAGGAGGAGCTGGGGTCGCTCCGTGACAGCTATTTCAAATACATCTTTTCCTAGATTGATAGGGATGAAAGAAGGGTGCCCACCAGGTCCACGAGACCGAGTATGAGGAAATGTTTTCTTGAAGTTTGGCGCGAGACGGGAGTTTCGTGCTGTTTGGTGCAACGGTGCACGAGCGGAGGCCGAGTGTGGGGATGACGCATGGGTCCTTGAAGCTACAGTGTCCTTGCATGCCAGTTCTCGTATCTGATCCACGTTGTCTGCCAGTCTGAGACCCTCAACCAAGTCCGCATAGGAGGTGCGCGAGATGTTGTAGGCTTTAGCCCATGCCCCAATGGCGAATTCGAAAGTTGACTGACTAAAGGGCTGTCGTCCCGTCGAATGTGCACGTGTTGGGTTAGACAGCCCAAGTCTATCTGCTTGTGGGAGGGACCTGTGGCCTGTCGAGAGGACTGCTATGGCGGGCGATGTTGTGTGGATAGGAGCTAAAAGGGGCAAGGCTATGGACTCGGACACCGTAGCCGATGCAGTGTCGGTTATGGTGTCAGTGTCTAATTGCGGATTGCTCTCGATAGCGGGCTCGTCGGTAATATCAAGGTCCGCACCGTCTGGAAACATCTCAATATAGGATCGGAGGTATGCCGAAGGAGGGACAATATGCTGAATGCTGGCCCTGGTTGTGATATCGAGTCCTCATCCTCTTCCTCCTCTTTTTGGCATGCGCCATTGCCAATTACGGAAGGGGTCATTTATCAAGCACGTACAAAATGTTATTTGGCACGTAAAATATAGGGCTCACCTTGCGACATTAAAGCCCATCTAACACTTGATAAGTCGGGGTACCCCCTGTTGGCCACCCCCACTGTTGGCCACCTTGCACGGGCCCGATCACCACCAAACCTAGTGCATTCAACTGCAAATTTATACCTTTAGGGCTTGTCCCAGAGTAAATGTTTTTTTGTTTTTTGGCCCCTGCCTGTTTTTTCCATGCAAAATAACCTTATAATAAGCTTAACCGGGGGCTTTATAAAAAAAACATGTACCTTTTTTAGTTTTATTTTTAACGGTATCAAATTTACAAACGAATTTCCTNAAACATGTACCTTTTTTAGTTTTATTTTTAACGGTATCAAATTTACAAACGAATTTCCTAATTCGAACAGATGGTAAAAAAAGAAAATAAAAAAAAAAACAGGTTGGTTTTATCTGGTTTTATTTATATGTACCTGTTCCCCTGGGCCCTTTAGCCCTTTAGCCTTTTAGGCCCCCCTGATCCTTTTAGCCTTTTGGGCCCCCCTGATCCCTTTAACCCCTTGGCTGTTTCAGCCCCCTGGGCCCCCTAGCCCCCCTGGACCCTGGCCCTTTTGGACCCTGGCCCCTTTGGCCTATTTAGCCCTTTGGCCTTTTGGCTTTTTGCCCGTCAAGATTTTTTTAAATTTAAAGGTGGGAGGGTGGCCGGCTTTATATATTTATCGTGCTAGGCCCGATCACGTGACCAAAACACGTGACCTTTTAGTTATAATTATTTACCGGCCCTATAAATTACAGCTATTAAAAAGGTTATAAAAAGGTCACGTGTTTCCCGGTCATATAACCAGGGCTTATCCGGACCTTTCAGACCATATTATACCTAATAGTAAATTTTTTGCAAGTCCGGCTTTTAGCCTGGCTTTTTTTTTCGAATACCATCCTTTTACCTGCCCTTTTAATATTTTTTCATTTTGGTTAGGGGGTGGCAAAAGAGGTGGCCAGGGGCTGTATTAACTGGCTTAAATAAAAGATACTTCTGGCGGGTCTTTCAAATGATTTTCACAAGGACCTAAAAGCTTATTACCCAGATCCACAAACAAAAAACAAGCGGTTGGCAAAATTAGTATGGAAAAAACAAAAACAGCATTTACTCTGGGATATGCCCTTATTTACCTAACCACGATGCAAGAGTATATTGATTCCTGATCAGAATTTCCCGCTTTTTCAGACGCTATATCCATTACCTTCTTAACATTACCCCTCGCTTTTGCAATTCGGTGGATATCTATAAAAATTTCATTGGGATCCGTGGCTACCTTTTTTTTTTTTTTTTGCAAGGCCGTTATACTTCCAATTGGGCCTTTAACTGCCTAATTTTTTGATAGGTAATTGTTACAATCACAGGCCTTCTGCTCCTAGGGTAGGGCACCTAGGGGCGGTGTTGAGCAGTACTGGGTTGCAAGGTTGCCTTGCACATAATTTGGGGTCTGGTAGAACAATTATCTGTTATTGCTTGCCCAAAAGGGTATTTTGGAGCTAATTTAGGTTGACTGATGCCAAGGCCTTAGTTAAAATTACCTTTTACCTAAAGGTCCTGCTTTTATTTATAAGTGGGCAACCTTTTTATTAAATTCCCTGATTTGTGATTTGCGAGGCAGATTATAAAGCACCTTTTTTGATATTTTATTGGAAGAACCTTTTTGTTATTATTTTATTATTCGTTATTTTTATACCTTTGTATATTTATTATTACGAGATTTTTAAATGCACAAAATATAAAGCCTTTTTTTAAAATTTCTTTTGTTACATAAAATATTTTTGTATTAACCGTTTTGGATATAATATTTTAGGCTTATCCTTTAACCAGCTCCGTTTTATTAATTACTAGTACCAATAATTAAAAGCGGCCGTTTGGGCCGTGGAGGATAAATATTAAATTTTTAATAATCGATTGGAATATTATTACAAACGGTTCTCTGCTCCTAGGGTAGGGTACGCTAGGAGAGGTGCTGAGCAGTATAATCTTCACAAGGTTGCTTGTGCTTGGGGAACTGGAATAGTAACAAAAATTTCGATTGTTTGCCCAAAAGGGTACCTTGGAACTAATTTAGGTTAACTAATACCAAGGTTTCAGTTAAAGTTATTTTAACACGGTAAAAAACCCTCGCCTTATATACCGACAACCCTTCCATATTATATTTGTGCTATATCTGCTATATTACATAACGGACATATCACTGTGCTATATTTATTATATCATATAACAAATATATCACCCGTGCTTAAATAAATACCTAATTATATAATTTCCTTCCCAACTTAGCTTTAATTATTCGGCCCTTAGCTTTTATAACTGCAGGATAAAAGCATCCCGCTAGGGATTAGCCCCAGCCCTTTTATCCTTTACCAGCTATAATTATAATATCAGGTTTCCCTTTTTAAACCAAATCCTTTTGACCAAAACCTGCAGTCCCGTTTTTTTGTTAATAATAAATATTTTCCTTTTTTATTATTTTCCATTCCCTTTTTCCTAACAAAATATTTGGTCGGGTACAAAAACGAAAAACTATTAATATATAATCCACCGTTTGCTATAATAACCTGTTTATTATCCTTTTATTATTTTCCACCGAGATACTTTTTTGTTCTGTTTATAAAGCGCTAAAATTTGCGCGCTGCGCTATATTCCCCCGCAATTTTTTTAGATACATTAAATGCATTTGTTAAAAATATTTTTGGTGCAACGTGCTAGGTTCTTTTTTGTCCCAGCTTAAAAAGTTTAATTATCAATATTTTAAAATAAGGATTAAATTGGAAGCGGCAAAAAAAAAGCATTATTGCGCTAATACCAAGGTTAAGCGTTTGCGTAAGCAGAAAAAAATGTGGTTTGAAAGGAAAATATATGCAATTTGTCGTGGGATTGATAGCATAAAAAAGCTGGAGCGGGTTAAACAAAAGGAGGCCGATAAGGCGGCCGCACAAGCCTTTGTTGTACTTTTTGATTTATTAACCCCCGATTTTCTTTTATTATTTTTAAACTGGGCCGATTATAGGGTTAATCCCGACCTTAATCTGTTGGTTTTATTTTAACCAGGTAAATTATTTTGGTATTGGCGTTCCGAATTAAAATCCAAATTTTGGCACTGGTATTAATTTTTTTTAAGGGTTTTTTTGCCGGTATTTTTCGAAAATTTTTAATACACTTTTTAGGTTTTTTTTTTTTTTAAATGCTTTTTTCGATTTTATATCCTGCCTATTTAACTAAATAATGCTTAATTTCGTTAATAATATTTTTGTTTAAAATTTTTTCAATTTTATATTTTTATTTTGGGTCGATTTTTATTAATTTATTATTTTTAAACCCTGGTGGTGCTGGTTTAAACAAATCGATAAAAAAATTGGGTGGTTTTTTATAATTAGTAATAGCTAAAATTTGTAATTAATATTAAAAATTTTCCTTAGGATTTTGAATGGTTCCAATTTTTTGTGGTTTAATTTATTATTTGGTCGTTTTATTTTAATATTGTATCGAGAAAAATAAATGTTATTCCTTTTTTTAAAGGTTGGTTTTTCGATTTTTTTTTGTTGGCCTGTATAAATATGCGCTATTGTAATTTTTTTAGCTTTGCTTGGAAATTTTTATATAGTTTGGTAAATTTTTTCACTTATATTTCTGCTGCTAAAATATATGGTTCTGCTTTAAATTTTTTATATATTATAGGTATATATTTGTAATTTGTATAAAACGGTATAATTTCCGTGCTTTTGTGCATTATATTATTATATGCAAATTGCGCTATAAAAAATAATTATATTTAATTATTTTATTTATAATTAATAAAATAATATAAGTATTATTTTATAGTTTGGTTTGTTTATTTTATTTGCTTATTTATTTAAGGATAATAAATTATAAAAAAGGCATATTTTGCGCTTAAATTTATTATAAATTATTTTCAAAATTTGCTATTAAATAATTTGTTTCGGTTTAAAACTATACATTTTGGTATTCCATATTTTGCAATTATATTCCGGATAAAAATATAAATTAGGTTTATAACTTTTGCATTTTTCTTAAATAACAGGTATATGGCATATTTGATAAATTAATCGATTATTATTATAATATTATCGTACTGGATATTTATAAAGGATTTATTTAATTTAAACAGCCCTGTAACAAAATTTGCCGTAACTTTTTGCTATATTTTGCTAAATACTGGTAAAGGTTGCAGTAAATTATAAGGTTTGTGCCTATTAGCTTTATTTTTTGCACAATTCTTATAATTTTTGATTACATTTTATATTTTGGCACAAATTTTTATAAACCTGTGATATTACCGAAACCTTTTCCAGGTTTTAATAACCTTTTAATATTTATTAATTATCTGGTTATAAATCTGCTGAATTTTTTCTGGGGTTCAACTTTTTTGTCGGGTTATTTTGGCCAATGCTCGTTATGCCGGAATCAGGGATCCGTTTAGTTTTTTAGCCAAAACTGCGCGTATTTTTGGTGGTATATCCATCTAATAATTTAATTAACAGTTTAAAGCATTTGCTCGGCCGTTTTCTGATCCTTTTTTAACCTCGATTCGAAAATTATAATTTTAAAAAAATTGGCTTTATCGGATTTATTTTTTGTTCAGCGCTTGGTTAATGGTAAATTGTAATAGGTTTTTATAATCGGTATATATTATAATTTGGTAATTGGTTTTGCCCAAATATATTTTTCATTTTTTTAAGGTTTTAATAATAGCAAAAAATTTTTTATCGTGGATTTGATAATTTAGCTTAGGTTTATTTAATTTTTGCAAAAAAAATGCATAAAAGTGCAATTTTTTTTGATCGTTTTGTTATTCCAGCTATTTTTTAATAGCAAAATTTGATGCATTAATTTTAACCTCGAAAGGTTTTTTTGGGTTTGGTATTATTAATACCGGTATTTGGATAATAATTTTTTTTAGCAATTTAAAAGCTATTTATTTTTGTATTCCCTAATAAAACTGGGTATTATTTTTGGTAAAATTTGTAAATGGTATAACTTTTTTGCTAAAATTTCGGATAAATTTTCGGTAAAAATTTAAAAATTTTAAAAAATTTTGTACTTTTTTAACCGTGATAAATATAGGCTAATTTTTTACCGCTTATACCTTTTTGGGTTTTATCCGAACTTTTCCTTATTTAATAATAAACCCAAAAAAAACCACCTTTAGGAAATGCTATATATATTTATCCGGATTAACCAGAAATTTTGCATTTTGCAACTTTTGTAATATTTTATATATATATTATTTATATTTTTCCAGTATTTTTAAAAAAATTAAAATATTATTTAGGTATGCAAAAATAAAAATATCGAAATATTTTTGTAATATATGGTTAATTATTTGCTAAAATGTGGCTGGTACATTGGTAAGCCCGAAAATTATTACCAATAATTCGAAAATTTTAAGTTTGGTTCGAAAAGCAGTTTTTTATTTATTCTTTTTTTTAATTTTTAATAAACCATAAGTTTTGCATAAATTTAAAATTATAAACCACCGGCTTTTTCCGAGCCTGTTTTTAAATTTATTAATTAAAAATAAAAAATACCAATCCTTTATTATTTTCTAATTTAACGAATAATAATCGATATATATTTATTTTTTCCCGTTTTTTTTGGAAATAAACAAAATTTTATATTTTATAAAAAAATCGGAAAATTTGGTAAATCCTTTCCTAATTTCTTCCTTAAATTATTTTTATAATAATTTTTTTTATTAAAAATTTAATTAGTACAGTTTTTGATATTTAAATTATACTTCCGGTTTAAGCTTGATCTTATAATTAAACGGTCCATATTTTGGTAATACCATTTCCAAATTTTTTTGAAACAGTTTCCAATATTTGTAATATTTTTCAGGAACATTTTTAAATCCTTTTTTGGTAATTTTTTGCTTATTGGGTTCGTTTGTGTTTATATTTATTAATATTTCGGTTAGTATAATTTGCCAGGGTTAATTGCCAAATTTTGCTGCTATTATAATTGCCTTTTTTGGCGTTCGTTTTTTATTATCCGGAACCCGTGGCTATTGGGCTTTTTTATTAATTAATAGCAATTTTCTCTATTAAATTTGTTCGGTAATCCAATTTATTAAAAGGTTATACTTTTTAAGTTATAAAAGGTTTAAAATCAGGTTTTCCCCTTTTATATTTATAATATTCAGGATTATTTTGCAGGTTTTTCCCAAAAATTAAAATTTAAATTAATCAGTTTTAATATTAATCTTTTTTTTATTAAATATAATTGGCTTTTATTTTATTATTATAAGGTTATATGGTTTTTTTTAATATATCGGAATGTTATATTTTTTTATTATTTTTGGCAAAAAATAGTTTTTTTGGGCTCCGTAATCGATTATAATTTTTATTTTTCGCTTTTTCCAGTATATTATTATCCTGATATATTTATACTGGTCGGTGATCATTATTATTAAAAATTTTGCTGGTTATTACCTTATTTGTGCCCTATTTTCGGGTAAATTCCCTAATTTTTTGTTTGGAATACCTGTTTTTGGGCCTCGATTATTCCTGTTAATCGGATAAATTTATCCGTTTAAATTTTTGCTTTTTTTTTATATATATTTTGCATTTTAGTTTTTTGTATATCTGGTATATAAGGATTTTTGTTAAACATATTATAAAATACGCTAATAATAATTTAAAAATTGCTGCAAAATTTTTATAACCCATTTTTGTTATCCATTATTTCGGAAATTAATATTTTTATTATAAATATTATACTGGTCTTTTTTTTTTTTTTTGTAAAAAAAAATTGTGCTTTAGCTTTTTGGCTATATATTACCGGCAATTGTTATATAAGCATTTGGCTTAAAAAAGTTTATTATAATGGCTTGTATCAGGGTTTATATTTTTATAATTTAATATATATGGATATATTAACCGCTAATTTAGGTTCGGAATATTTTTAAATAATGCCCTATAATAAATAACCGATTAATTATTTTTTAACCAATCCAGGGGTTTTTTTTTATTGTTTTGCGCCGGTTTTTTGCATATTAAAC
>PYSS01000003.1:0-19672 GCA_003049465.1 Magnaporthiopsis rhizophila
GTCGGATGGTCCTGGCCGGCTGCTCGGCAGGCCGGAAAAGCAGGACTTGGGCCAGGCAGTAATGTACAGTGCTATTAGTGCTACGACAATACCACCTACGGACACGTTGGCCGACGCAAATGTGCTCATGGGATGGTGTGCGTGGCTGGGGGCGAAAAAACGGCATATCGAACCGAGGTCGTGAAACTACGACCGTGATGGCCATATGCACGACGATGCAAACACGGCGGCGCTCGACCATTCACCACCTCAACCGCTGCGGGGTGGCTGTCAGAAGCCCGATTTCCCCCATAGGTCGCCGGGACTGGCTCCAATCCGCGCCCATGCCGGGGCTGTTTTTCAAAAAGAAAAAAAAAAAAAGCCGCAGCGTATGCGAAGCGGACAACACTATGTGTGGCCGCCGACCGGCTTCGCCTTGATTCTGGAAAATTGCCTGGTTCTGCCATCTGCATCTGCAAGTTCACTGCGAGGGTAGGGAGCCACCTGGCCCGCCCCAGAGGCGGTATGCCATGTAGGGTTTATTGCGGTTCGCCCACCCGCATTACTGGCTATGACAGTGTTCGCCACATCCAAATTATATCCAGCCGGTAAACTGTAGCTTATTATTCAGGTTTGAAGCTGCTGGCGTGTGTGTTTCCGTCCACATGACGCAAAAGAAAGAATAGGCTCGACCAGCAGCGCGTTACGCAACTGTCGCATCGCAAGACGCCGAAGCAACTGTAGCGCCAGGCGATATCGGGCAAAGAACCCAAGGCGCTGATGGCACACTATGGATTGACCTGAAGCCCGCCTGTTGCGCGGGCACGACCCTGCTGGCGACGTTGCCGCCCTCCATGTCGCTGCTAGCAGGCCTAGCGCAGGACCGGGTCGAGTCCAAGCGTGGACGAAATGCCTGCCCGCCCGCCCATGTCACGATGTGGTGCTTCTCCGCGACCTGAGTACCAGGGGTGGTACGTACCAGGGCGGCCAAGGACAGGGCCCCGAGCAAACAGCGGCGACAGGGGTGAAAGACTATGGTGGCTCCCCTGCCGACTCCATTTTGGGCAAGACGGCCGTTCCTCTCGAAATGAGCGCGTGCAAAGGCATGTATTGTACCGACGAGCCGAGGCGAGCCACCGAATCGCGTCCACCACCTCGACCCTTGGGCATGTACTTGGGCGGTACATACACCGTCCGTTCATCCTGCGCGCGCCCGCCTCCCTGGCAGAAGCCTTTCCGAGTCCAGGCAAGCGACCCAAAAGGTACATACCTGGGTGCCCTGTTCTGACTTGCAGGTACAGGCGAGACAGGGACGACGACCGCCTTCTTCTTTGGGCTCATGATGCTCGTCAAGAACGCGGAGGACCCAGTGGGCGCGATGATGGCGCGTGCGGGCCGGAATTTTGCACAGGAAGAAATTACTGCTTATATGGTAGCTTTCTTCCGTGGCTTGTGAGCTACCAACCTCAACCCGCCTAAAAAACCTTGCCTACATGCACCTCCATACAACACATCTACGTACCCGTCTCTGAATGGGCAGAATGATCTGGAGACTGCCTGCCAGCAGCGGTGGATGATACGGTTCCAAGCTATGAAGTGGTGGTCAATGTGATGCATGCGACAAGGAGGGTGGTGTCCATGGCCCATGTCAAACATGTCAGAATTGGGGACTCCCCGCCACCGCCGAACCGTGTGTTCGACGTGACTGCTAGGACGGCGACTCGGAAGGAAAAAAGGAAGGAGGAGAAAAAAAGGGAAAGAAAAATTAAGATAAAATAAATACAGGGGGCTAAAAACAAGATCTGCCTGGTATGTATTGGTGGTGGTCCGATTGAGAACCTAGTATACAAACAGGATTGGCGCCCCGAAATTTCCCTAGCCTGGATTTTTTTTTCCCTTTTCTTTTCTTTTGAGCTCCCTCTAAACACCACCCCCCAAATTCCTCGCTCCCTTGCTGGTCGGTCGGCAACTCTCCCTCTTTCTCACTTTTCTCCCACATCTCTCGTCTGCTCATTCCCCCCGTCCTGCAATTCCCCCTTCGCCCAGATCCGCCTGCCATCCCGTCGCCGGGCTTTGCTGCAGGTCAAGTCAAGCAGCCTGCTTGTTTCGTATTGTGGATTCTGCATCGCTAAGCCGAGGATTCTCCAACCGCGGTGGGATCAAGCGCGACGTCGTTGTTTATTAGAGGGCCCACGTTTTTTTGCTGGCTCGTCCCCTTCCTCGATCCACATAAATCTTCCACCACCTCCCGGTCGGTCCACTTCGCCCACTTCGCCCACTTGCCTCACCGTCTCCACTCACCCACCACCACCGTCGACGGACGACTGGAGCCATTTTCGTCTTCGTTCTCCCGCGTTTGCGATCAGGACCACACGTCACCCACACGTTGGTACTGTCATTACTTGCGTTTTGCGTACCTGGCGGTCTCGTCGACCTCCTGATATTACCACTGTGTGTCGCGGACAGGGAACAAGAAGGAACAGGGGAGACCCAAGGCACGAACTGCCGCGGCATCTTCCATCACCACAATAAGCCCGAGCGAGAAGAAAAAAAAATCACTGGGGTCTCCACTCGTCCCCTCCGGCGCCTTTATTTTTTTTTTCTTCACACCCTTCGTGCTCCTCAATCAGCCAAATCCACAATCCTAAAAAGCACCCACACCACCCACAAGAACCGCCTTTTTTTTGAGCCTCACGTCGCCCACATCTTTTCATCTCCACTTCAAACCACTACCCTTTCACCAACGCCGACAAGCTACCCACCTCAAGCCTTGAGCCCCGCGCGAAAAGAAAGACGCGATAGAGTCGACTTTCTGCCCGGCATAGGCACAATACAACCGCGAGGGCGCTTGTGGAGGAGGAAATCGGGACCAAAGATCATCGCGACAAGCAGCATCCGTCCGCCGTCGCATATCGAAGCTGCAGCTTTGCGCGCGCGCAAGAACCTCAGGCGCAAGCAAGCCCCGTCCCCGGGACTGTAATCGAGGACGCGCCCTTCGCGTCACTGCAATCGCAACAGCCCAGGAAAGCTACTGGATCGAGCCATCGAGTCCTCTGTCACCAGGATCGATCGGATGCTTGCCTTCCGTCGTCCTAGTACAAGCCTGTTTTGAGAAGGATTATGGACCACCCCTCATACTCGTCTAATGTGGTAAACACTACGACGACATCCTCGTACCCGTCGCCATCCTCGACCTCGTCGCACAGTCTGCAGAACCACGCCGCGGCGCCTCCGCAGACTCTGCCTCCTCTCCAGCCGCAGGGCCATATGATGCAGCAACAGTCCTCGGCGCCCTACGGAAGCTACCCGCACACTCCACGAACACCAGCTACGCCCAACACGCCGGGCTCTAACGGCGCCATGAGCAACTACCCGCCCCCGCCCCCGCAGCAAAACGTTGCGCGAGCTCCCTACCCGATGATGCCGAACAACCAGTATCAGCAGCCTCACCAGGGGTACCAGACGACGCAGTCGATGATGCCGCAGGCGTCGACTTCGATGGCTCACCCGCAGCCCATCGCTCCGGCGCCCGCTCCGGGAGGACGCGCTCCACCTGTCTTGCGCCCCATGCCGGCTGGCGGGGTCATCCCGCAGCCCGGCATGTCCTCACCTTATGCACAGAGTCCTCTGATGCCTCAGCCGCAGATGATGCAGCAGGAGGGCGAGCAGCCCACCCACGTCGTTGGCTCTCAGGGAAGGCGCGGCATTCTGCCCAGCGCTCCGGGACGGCCGCAGGCCCCCGTGGCCGGAAGCGTCGCGGCTAAGAACCAAATTCCCCAGAAGGATGCCGATGGCAAGTTCCCTTGCCCTCACTGCAACAAGACGTACCTTCACGCGAAGCACCTCAAGAGGCACCTGCTCCGACGTAAGTGGAACCCTCCAAAAAATCAAACCCCTCCCAACTTACTTCCCTTTGGCGTCACTTGTGTGTTACTTTTTTCTCCCCCGAAGCATGCGGGCGGTATCTTGACGATTCGTTATCTCCTTTTTAGACACTGGTGATCGCCCGTACATGTGCGTACTGTGCCGCGACACTTTCTCGCGCAGTGACATTCTCAAGCGCCACTTCCAGAAGTGCTCAATCCGCCGTGGCAACCCTACCGGAGCCAGCCACTTGTCGCACCCCCACGCGCACGTTAAGAAGAACCAGGCAGCACAGAAGGCACTGGGCAACGAGAATGAGCTCAACCCGATCAACGGCATGGGCAACATGGGCCCGGACGGCATGGTCCACCCCTTCGGTCTGATACCGTCGGCCGATGGCATGGGAAACATGTCCAATGACCAAAACCACCTTTCCAGGCAGGCGAGCATGAGCCGCATCGATGACCCCAACGACCGCGACCGGAGAAGCGCCTCGGTTATGGGACAGAACGGCCGCCCACAAGATTTCAACCAGGGCTACAACGGCGGTGTCCCGCACTCGATGGCTGCAAACATCAACCCTCAGCTCGCCAATTACCCGATGCAGCCGGCGCAGAACGGCATGCCGTTTATGGGCCAGCAGGCGTCAAACCAAACGTCCGGTGGTCTTGACTGGTCCCAGATGTTTCAGGCTGGTGCGCAAAATACCTACGTCAACCATCAATTCCCGCCTAATATTGGACAGACGCAGATCGCAACCACCAAGCCCGAGCCTAATGCCGGCCCCGAGCGACCGGACGGCGCCCCCGGCGGCAACCACCACCCCGACCCCGACGACCGATGCCTCTTCTTCGATTCTTGGGCGCCGCCTTCCAACGACCTCGGCCATTTAACCCGCGACCCTTACCAGCAAATATCCGATCAGCTCACCAACTTCTTCCGACTCCCCGATCCTTCATCCAACCCCCACAACGCCCGCCTTCACGGCTTTCTTGACCCCGACAACATCAAGTCTTTCCTCGGCCGATACACCCACTTTCACCGACATTTCTCTATCTTGCACATTCCCACTTTCCGTATTCTCGATGCTTACACCGGCCTTTTGGCGGTCCTCTGCTGCGTCGGCGCGTGCTACTCCGATCGCGTGTCGCCTGACGAGGTCCGGGAGGTGATGAACTTCCTCAAGTTCGCCCTGGAGCGAGACTCGCAGCTGCTAGCGTCTCTAGATGACGGTGTTGATCCTGAAATCAAATATGGCAACAACTCTTTCGACTCGACAAAGGAGATTGAAGAGTTGCAGGCCATCGTGCTCATGAACATCCTCTTCATCTGGAACGGCACGCCTGATCAGAGGGAGTCTGCCCGACGTCTCTTCCCGCTGATTGCTGCCGTCACACGCAAGGCTGGGCTATTGAGCGTCTCGCAGGGCCCCTCACTGTCAAGTGCTCTGCACCAGCCGTCCTTCTCTCCTGCAACATTCGATCCTTCATCTTTTGATTGGTCTTCTTGGATTGAGCAAGAGAAGAGGAGCCGCATCTTTTTCCTCACGTTCCTCTGCGATACTGCACTCGGCCTGTACATGAACTCGCCGCCATTGTTCGATCCTCTGCAGCTCCAGATCCCCTTGCCTGCAGACGACGCGGCCTGGGACGCCCAGGACAGCGAAACATGTGCTGCAGCCCTGGGACTGTACGGGCCGGACTCGGCAACCGAGCGGAACCCGCACGGAACAAGACGTCCCAAACAACCAGAGACCAATCTTGTGCTGCGGGCACTCCTTCACAGCTCGTACCAGATCCAGCCGGGGACGACAAACCTGTTTGGAAAATTCATCCTTATCCACTCTCTCATGGCCCTCATGCGCAGGGCCCAGAGCGAGGGCCTTGGCGCAGTTGCGATTATGAATGGTTCCAGCACACCGCTGTCGCATGCCGACTGGGTGGTATCTGGGCCACCAAGCGCGACCACAAGCGGCCGTGGCACGCCCGTGGATGGAGCTATGCGGCCCGAGGTTCTTGGCATCTTCGCGACTGCACTGGACAAGTTCAAGCAGAACTGGGATGCCGACATGGCAAGCCAGTTCCCTCCTGTGTCATCACAGGATGACATCAATCCGCAACGACAGGGGTTCTCGAGGGACGGTGTGCACTTCTACTGGCTCGCCAACTACTTGCTGAAGAACACCAAGCTGAGCGACCTGCAGATGCCGCCAGACCAGCGGTTAATGAAGACCATGCATCTTCTCAAGTCGGTCAAGGAATGGGTAATGTCGGATGGGGCGAAGAGAGGTGAAGAGTTGGGATCGATCGGGGAGATCAACAAGGATTACGGGACGCATGATCTGACGCTGAACATGGTCGAACTCTTTACACCTATGCCCAGGGTGGTGGAATCGTCGGGAATCGCCTCGGTCAAGACGGAACTCGATTAAAACCACGACCAACATCTCGCAACTGCACATACAACAACAAACCCACGAACTAGGACGGACTCGCATACTCGGCGTTCAGTTTACTTGTTTTCCCTGCGTTGACTACTTTTTTTTGCTTCTTTTTATTTCGCCTCACTCACCCATTGGCTTCCGTTGTTAGTTTCCCCATTGCTCATTGCTTATTCAATGTCGTTGACGCTCTCTTTTTTCTTTTCCTTACTATTTTTTTCTGTCGCATTTTATTAAAACAACTCTGGGCGGAGGGAGAGGCGGTATAATGATGTCTTTTTTGCCTTCCATTCTCGTCTGTCTTGTTCTCTGGAACCCCTCGCAAAAGTGTGATTCCCATTTACTGCATCAGACTGGTCGACCGGGAGGTGTCTTTGATTTGCATTTCTCGGCTTGGCATGCGCCCGATAGACATGCGACTGGCCCTGCATTAGACTTCTTTTCCCGGCTGTCTTATTCGTCAATTAGAACATTGGGGGAGGGGCACTCTTTGGGAACGATTCCTCTGGGCAATGGGACCAGCCTCCCCTGGATGAAGAAACGGTTGTCACGCGTTCATGGAGATTAGGAGGTATGATCACCGCATCTTTTGACTTGGCTGTGGCCCCGGGCCACGGGCCACGGACATGGCCTAGCTCGGTTTTTATAACAGACTATATCGGTTGAGAGCGTTGCCGTTGCTTGGAAACGTCGATCGATGAGCTTGCTACAGCCTTTGCTCTAAGAAACATGAGTTCACACCTATCCTCTCTGGGCATCATTGCGTGACGCGCCCCTGCATGTGATCAATTTTTCCTCCTGCTCCGGAGTGTTATCATGGCTTCTCCTCCCTACTACTATCGACCACTACGATTTTGGGCGCGATTTTCTCCAGCTGAGCCTTGTCCCTGTCGGAAAACTTGAGAAACTTGCGGGCCTCGGCGATCTCGTCGCCCCATGTCAAGCCAATAGTTCCCCATGCGAGCAGCCCGAGCCCGACACCTAGCCGAGCCCTCGAGGATAGGCCCTGGTAGGCTCTTGGGGCAAGGCGCTGTCAGCCGTCCGCATATATTTGTGGGAATTCCTTGTCTTGTTCCTACCTCCAAAGCGACATTGAGCATGGAAGAGACTTCTCGTTGCTGGTCGAAGCGAGGGGGCCGGGGCAGCCCGTCTGTGTCTGGGTAGGCTGAGCTCAGGCTTAACGATGCGTGGTTGGTTCGCTGCAAGTTGTGAGAGAGAAGGAGCTTGATATTGACGACTGCAGCTGTACCCACATAGCCGCTCGGGAGTAGGTTGGTCGTTAGGGGCTAGATGGGAAGCTTTGTGTTGGCTTCCTGAGAGGATGGAAGCTTGGGCGGCGTGCTGTGCCACATTCAGTGGACAACAGCCACAGCAATTGACCTTGTGGGTCATTGGGGTGTGCGCGAGGACCCCTGTCTCGGAATCCAAAAATTTACGAGAGCTCGACGACAAAGGCCCCGCGAGATGCTGCGACAGGACGACGACCAGAGCTGCCTAATACCAAGCACCGAATCCTCCGCCCCAATTCCCCGCAGGTCCGACGCATATCACGAGGGGGCTCGCTAGGAACATATCTCCCCGGAACCGGCAATATTGTGGCCCGCCGCCCTCTCGCAGAATGGCCACCCCCGGCACGGTGCGCCCGGCCGTGAGCCGTGTGCTCCGACGCTGCCACATCTCCCAGTCCGCGGCTGCGCTGCCGTGCCATTCGACCTCAATACCGACAGGGCTGCGTCCGGCGCCCTGGCTGCTACGACCACGACAGGCGCACTCCCACTCCCACCCCCACCCTCGCCAGCAGCAGCAGCAGCGCAGCCTCTCGACCTCGGCCCCGCTCTCGGAGCGCAAGACGCGCGACAGGAGCAAGCTACGGGGCGTGTCGACGATCCACCGCAGCGGGCCACGCGAGGTGCTCTCGGTGTCGTTCGAGGAGATCCCGCAGCCGAGCACGGCCCAGGGTGCGGGCCGCCCGTCCGAGGCGGACAACGACCCGGACCACGGCCTCTGGGACTTCTTCTACAACAAGAAGCTGGTGCCCACGCCCGCCGAGGCGTCCGGGTACGGGCGCGCCTGGACCGCGCAGGAGCTGCGTGGCAAGAGCTGGGACGACCTGCACACGCTCTGGTGGGTCTGCTGCAGGGAGCGGAACCGCATCGCGACGGCCAACCACGCGCGGGAGAAGAACGACATCGGCTTCGGGGAGCAGGAGCTCGGAAGGAGGGACGAGACGGTGAGTTTCTTTTTGTCCCTCTGCCAGCCAGCCGGGCCCGATCGATGGACTACCTATCTACCTAGGTACCTAGCTTGCGGCCTGGCACTCGAGGACCTGATTTACTGACTTGCCCTGGTTTTGATTGTGGATACAGGTGCGGCGGACAATGAAGTCGATCAAGCACGTCCTCACCGAGAGGTATTATGCCTGGGAGGACGCGGTCAAGCTGGCAAAGGACGACCCGGAGATCAACCTGAGCGGCAAGGGCCAGATGTACACACCCTCCACCTACTACGAGGACGAGCTAGCGACTCCTGCCGCGAAGGCCCCCGCCGCCCAGGGCGCTGAGGCAGAGGCTGCCCCCACGGAGGGAGAGGCTGCTCCTGCCAATGCGGAGACAGAAGAGAAACCCCCGGCACAAGATGCTGCTGCCGTCGACTCGTCGACCATTCCGCCTTCAGCGACGAAGGAAGAGACACAAGTCACGAGATCTTGACGAACAGGCGAACTGCGAGGCCGAAGTGAAGAGTCTCGGATGTGCGTCTGCGTCCACAGCGTCTCATGACGACAGGGTTGGGAAATTTGTGCGGCCCCTCTGGCGTCGCCCACGCCACATGGCCGGAGGCGGCACTGATAACATGTGCGCCTGTGTAGATACTAAACCTACTGACTGCCTCCCTGCCTACTTGCACATTGTGTATATCTACCGCCTCTCTGTCCGTCGTCCTCTCCCCGAGGATGGCTGCGTCCCTTGCGAACGGCGGCTCGAGCCGGCGAGCGGAGTTTCAGATGGGCCCAGATATGGCGACATGCTCTTGGTACGAAGTTCGTGTTTGAACCTACTTGCAAGACCAGAAGCAACCACCTGCGCAAAGCAGTAGACAATGTGGTTTTAGGAGGGAGGTGTGATGCTGTTTAGGTGCCCAGCGATGGATGCCTTGATGAGGCTCTTTGGGTGGCGGGACTAGGGGGTGCTGCTATGTATAAAACTAGGTGCCGAAACGAAGGAAACTTGGTGGCTGGGAAGTTTGACAACGCGGATGCCGAGGCACCTACTGTAGAGATGGGAGAACGGGTGGTTGGCGAACCCAAACTCGATCTTCTCGTCGGTGAGCGGCAGAATCAGTCGGGCTCCCTGGTAAGCCGCCTGGCTGCAGGTACGGTACTGTAGGCCCAGAACTACTGACGTACCAGGGATCTGGCGGGTTGTGTTCCAACGTCGGAAGAATTCGAGTGCGTGGAGACTCGACTCGGACGGTGACGGGGAGAGCGGTGCAAGCATGGATGGCATGGAAAAATAAGGCCCAGTTAGGTACCTTTTCTGGTTCCTGGGCACGGGGCGGTCAAACAGAGCTTGGTACACCTAGCTTCCCCCATGGAGCCAAAATCGAGGGGTCGTCGGGTTATGTAAGCAGCCGGCTCCTGGGGCAAGGTCCCACAGCATTTTGAACGGGGCGGGGAGCTTGTTGCTGCATCAGACAAGGGTACACTGCACTCAATCCATGCGGTGCCTGCTGCTGCGTCCCGTCCATCCCACCTCTTCTGAGATTTTGTTGTCTTGTAGCCTTTTGAACCCACCGCTACACTTTTCGTTTCTCTTCCCTTCCTTGCTGGGACATCAAACCGTAACGAGCCGTGCTCACAGTCCGCCGCCCGTCTTTTCGACACACGTTTCTGCCAGCAACCAACTCGCTCTGCGCGCCGCCCCCCCGCCGACGCCATGGAGGAGATCGCGAAGGAATACGATGTCATCGTGCTGGGCACCGGTGAGTTTTTGCCTTCCCGTCACGCCTCTCGCCGTCCTCGCTGCCCCGCCCGCATCGACGGCGACGACCTGCTTGCATTAAAGACTTGCTACATACCACTCCGTGAGCACTCGACCTTCCCTACTAACACTGGCAACCGATTCTCTCCCCACCAAGGCTTGACCGAGTGCATCCTTTCCGGGTAAGACCGCCCACTACTCTTCCATACTTCGCAGCGGTTCAAACCTGGACCCTGACCCTTTCCATCAAATAATTGCTGACGGCTTTGCCTCTTCTCTACAGTGTTCTGAGTGTCAAGGGAAAGAAGGTCCTCCACATCGACCGTAATGACCATTATGGCGGGTATGTTGCTACCGCTGTTTTACCTTCAGCTGCCACAAGAAGATAGACAGAAGACCAAAAAATATGCTGACGATTACCTTGCAGTGAGGCCGCGTCCCTGAACCTTCAGGCTGTTAGTGACCCCTCGCGATCCTCCACCGCAGTATCCGCCACCGCCCTCAACGCCACCGACCCCCTGCAATACCGCTGCTGACACCGCTCTCTGGGATAGCTGTTCAAAAAATATGGCAACTTTACCGCCGGCGGGGAGCCGTGGGCCAAGTACGGTCGCGTAAACGACTGGAACATCGACCTGGTCCCCAAGTTCCTCATGTCCTCGGGCGAGCTCACCAACATCCTGGTCTCGACCGACGTGACCAGGTACCTCGAGTTCAAGCAGGTTGCCGGCAGCTTCGTCCAGCAGGGCCGGGGTCCCAAGGCCACCGTTGCCAAGGTGCCTTCGGATGTCGCCGAGGCCCTAAAGTCTCCGCTCTTGGGCATGTTCCAGAAGCGCAATATGAAGAGCTTCATCGAGTGGATTGGTGCTTTCGACCCCAAGGATCCTAGCACACACAGCAGTCAGTGCCAGTGCCGGCAACCCCTTCCATACACACAGATCTGTTGGGCCATGTCTTTGCTTCTGAAGCTCGGGGAGGCCCAGTCTGGTGCTAAGCCCAATGGCCGCTAACCGAATTTCATATCGATCCAGAGCTCAAATTTATCAAGGAGCACGACGGTGACACCATCGCCACCATGTCGCAAGTCTACGCCAAGTTCTCCCTGGACGCCAGCACCAAGGATTTCATCGGCCATGCCATGGCTCTGTACACCTCGGACGACTACGTCGACAAGCCCGAGATGACCCTCGAGGCCATCGAGCGCATCCGGCTGTACGGCCACAGTGTGGCGCGGTACGGCAAGTCGCCGTACATCTACCCGCTTTACGGCCTTGGCGAGCTCCCTCAGGGCTTTGCTCGCCTGTCCGCCATCTACGGCGGCACCTACATGCTCAACACCAACGTCGACGAGCTCCTCTATGAGGGCGGCAAGGCCGTGGGCATCAAGGCCACCATGTCGGGCATCGAGCCCGAGATGAAGTTCGAGACCAGGGCCAAGCTCATTCTCGGTGACCCGTCCTACTTCCCGGACAAGGTCAAGGTTACAAAGCACGTCCTGCGCGCCATTTGCGTTCTCAAGCACCCCATCGCCGGCACCAACGACAGCGACTCGTGCCAGCTCATTATCCCGCAGTCGCAGGTCGGCCGCAAGAACGGTAAGTCTCGCTGCTGTCTCTCTAGATTTCTCGTGTATTTGTGGACCTCTCGATCAGCTGACACATCTTTCTACCTAGATATCTACATTGCTTGCATCTCTTCGGCCCACAACGTCTGCCCCAAGGGCTACTACATCGCCATCGTCTCCACCATCGCCGAGACGTCGGGCAACCACCATCTGGAGCTGCAGCCCGGCCTCGAGCGCCTCGGCGAGATCGAGGAGCAGTTCATGGTAAGCAGCCACACAGATATTCCGAGCGGCATCCATCCAAACATTTGGGTTTCCTTTCTGGGTTGTTTCAGGGCGTTGCTGACGCACGTGACGCGCCGTTTATACAGGGACCCCCCATTCCGCTCTACGAGCCGCTAGAGAGTGCCGCCAGGGAAGGACTCTTCATCTCTCAGAGCTACGATGCGTCGAGCCACTTCGAGACCACCACCGACGACGTCAAGGATATCTACGAGCGCGCCACCGGCGAGAAGCTGGTCGTCGAGGGCCTAAGGGACGGCATCCAGGTTGCCGAAGAGTAATCGCTGTTCCGGCTGGTCTTTTATGCTTGTGTTTCCCTCGTCTTGCCTCCGAGGACACCCCCTTGTTTCGCCGCGCGGGTATCTGGTTTTGAAACGAAGGATCGATTTGGTAGCTAGGTAGTTTAGCACGCCGTGTTTGAGGTGGCTAGCCAAAACTTTTACATATACTTTCGGACTTGACACCACCATATATCTCTGTATTCAGATAACATGCGCCACTCACATTTTTGCATCTTTCCAGGTGATGTTGTAGCTAGCACCCGGTAGCAACACAAACGATGGCCACTCCAGCGTCGACAAGAAGGTGTACCACTCATGCCGAGCCCCAGTCACACACGCATTCAAAACTCCGATATCGAATGTTTAGCCCGAACTAAGCGGATCTTCTAGACTCCCCTCGTTGCTTCACAGTTCACTCATTCTAGGCTTTCGCAAACAGCTCAGAAGCACTCAGCAACGGCTGGGTATATGTTGATGTATATATGAACTTTTGGGCATTATCATCATTCGGGTAAACAAGCTTGGAAATCGTCCGTGCGAAAGACCAAACGCCAAAACGCCTCTGGAAACCAGCAAAGGAGGGACCAAATCAACGGCGTGATGTTTTGCCGATTCCACGCTTGCCCGCAAACTGTGTAACAACAACAAAAAAGTCAGTCAGTTAATGGTTAGAGTTAAATAAGCTGGGGCCAAGGAAGCAGCTTACCAGATGCTTTGCCAGCGACGCCGTGGCGTGCCTGTCGGCTTCACCCTGCCGCGCCATCCTGTTCATCTTGCGCTGAGACAGCTTGGCTTGCCTCTCGGCGGCGCTGCGGACCGCGTCGTCCAGCACGCCGTCGTTCCGGCGGTCCGTCGCCGGCTGGCTGCGGGCCCTGCTGCGCGACCGGAGCCGGTCGCGTGCCGACGCGGCGCCCCCGTCGAGGTCCATGGCGTCGCCGTCCTCGGTTCCCAGGCGGCTGCGCGTGAGTGACCGGCCCCTGGCGCGGGACTGCGACCTTGCGCGCGCTGTGATGTCGGTCGTGTCCACACCGAGCTGGTCCAGGGCGTCCTCCATCTGCGACAGCGGCTTCTTGGCCGCCTTGCGCGGGATTATCGCCCGGTTCTTGAGCGACTTCTTCATCCTGGCCTCGTTCCTGATAAGCGCCTGCTTTTCGCGGATGAGCTCGGCCTTGGTGAGAATCTCTTCTTCCTCGTCGTCCTCGATCTCCTCGTCCTCGTCGTAGTAGCCCTCCGCCTCGAGCTTCTCCTCCTCCTCCTCCAGAGCGGCCAGCTTGGCCTCGATCTCGGGGTCGATGTAGTCGTAGACGTTCTTGCCGTCGAACACCTCGGGAATCTTGTCGTGCTTCCATTCGGGGTTCTCCAGAATCCACTTTTCCCTCAGATCTACATTGTACACACCAGCTCCTCCGTTCATCGCCTCGATATCACGGGCGAGCATTGGGCGGTCGGGGTCGTTCTTGTCGTACTTCTTCAGGTTCTTGATGCCCTCGGGGATGAAGGTTTCCAGCTTGGCTCCACCCATGGGCTGGGCCACGTGGATCCTGGTCATCACCTCAGCGAGACGACCGCCCGCGGCGCCGCTCGACGTTGTACCCGCCTTCAGCTTCTGTGCCACCCGCTCGGCAATGAGTCTCTCGCAGGCAGCGTTCTTGGCTGCCTGAACACCCTCCTGCGTGCTGCACGAGAGCTGGAGCATCTCGACGCCGTCGAGCTTGAGCAGCGTCTGGAGCTCCTCCTGCGTTTTGGCATCGAGATCTTCCGGCTTCGTCACATCAATCTTGTTGACGACTATGAAGACGATCTTGTTGGCAAAAAGGGGCTTGATACTCCTGAAGAGTTGCATCTGGGCCTGAACCGAGTAGCCGCACTGCTCTGAGAGATCCATGAAGTAAAGGATCACTGATCTCAGATGGGCGATGGCCGTAATGCTCTGCATCTCAATGGTGTTCTATACGAGGAGAGCGACGTCAGTGTTCTGCCCGGGCTCGGGGCAGCGCGCAGCGCAACGCTCTTGTCAGGACCGGTTCCCGTCCTTACCATCTCTTCTAGGGGGTGATCCAGGATTCCGGGTGTATCAATCACTTGAAACTTGAGATACTTGTAGTCCAGGTGACCGACGAAAAGACTCTTGGTGGCTAAAACAGTACGCAACCTATGTCAGCGGGAGGAACCGCACTTTCCCTGCTCAAGCAGGAACCCGGGGCAAGTGTTGGGTGGGCCACATACTAAAGGCATAAGGTTGGACATCAACGTCGGCCCTCGTGACGCTCTTCAGGAAGGACGACTTTCCGACATTGGGGAAACCGGCAATGAGAAGAGTGCGGGTGTTGGGGTCGATCGAGGGCAGGCGGCCCAGACTGCAACAACGTGTCTTAGCTTGCGTCTTCTTCGGCTCTCCGTACTGTTCCGTTCCGAGTGGACTTACTGCTGGCGGACTTGGTCCAGGTAGACAAGAGAATCCTTCAACTTCTTGCAGATGGTGGCCATGCGACCCAAGGCGGCGACCTTGAGCTGGCGGCACTGGTACAGCGACTGGGCGTACTTGAGCAGGCGGACATAGTCCCTCGAGATGGTCTCCATAAGGTGCTTGGCCGTCGAGACCTGGCCCAGGGCCACCTTGAAGTGGTCGGCATCGTACAGCGTGTTGAGGAGATCCTTGTGGAAGGGGTGCAGGTCCTGGATCCGGGGGAAGGACGAGAGGATGGCTTCGAACTTTTCGGAGAACCTGGAGGGCCGGACAGTCGGGTCAGAAACGAATGCGACCACCAAGCAGTGCGGTTGGCCGCCCCAAGAGGGGTGAGGGGTGACCCGGGACTCTTTACGTTTCTTGCGTAAACTTGACTTTGCGCGTGTAGAAATTCCGGATACGGCTGATCTTGAAGCCGGCGCGAATCTGGGTGGGCAGCCGGCGCTGCGTCCGGCTCAGGACGATGTCGAGGAACTCCTGCGACGTCGGCACGGGCGGGATATCTTTCCAAGTCGTCTTCATGGTGAACGAATTGGGTGTGCGGCGTCTGCGAGGGCGGTGCTGGGTTGGATGTCCTTTTTTCTCCTTTTTTTTCTGCCGTCCGTCGCAAACTCCCGCTGTCGTCGCCAAAACCAGCAGCGGGGGCCAACTTGTGGGATTTTCTGCAACTGAAAAAAATTTACCGCCTTCGTGCTTATCGCCGCCTCAACAAGCTTATCGTGCAGAATAAAAAACCATAAAATCCACCCCTCCCTCGAAAGTGGGGCACTGGGTGTCCCATCTACGTACTGGTACCATCCATCAGAAGAACATCAGGAACGCATTGTAAAACCGCCCTCGAGGTGCATGGAGACGCAGGCTACCCGGGATTAAGGTTGTGAAATCAGTAAGGAGGGGAGGTAGAGGCTTGATAATCACTGGAAATTTTGTAAATTGTAAGGTGTGAGGGAACAGGGGATTGCTAAAGAAGGAACTGTGAAAAAGTGAGCACAAGATCTTACCCCGCCGAAATTTCTTTGAGGTTTGTCCCCTCCCGCTGAGGTAGTAGTAATTTGATTAATGGCATCGCGACTTTTTCGCTTCTGTTTCGGGATTTTTTTCTGTGTTTGGTTAGGAAAAAGTGCCTAGCAAACCGTGACAATCTGTTGGGGCAGAAATAGCTCTTTGACGTTAGCAAGGTAAGCCTCCGCTGGGCATAAACCAGCTGTGACGCGCAGACTCGCTGGTGCTCCTGGAAACAGCTGCTCCTTACACAGACCTGCCGACCTAGGGAACACGGCGCCAACAGGGTGTGTGATAACACGGCCCCGAAAGACACACTATGACAGGTAGGTCGTGTCACGAAGAGAGTGAGCAAGCAGCACGCTTCTCATAAATAGTACTGGCTCATACCTCGCAAAGCCGGAGAGCGAGAGCATTCAGGGGTCGCCAAGATGGAAAATCAGCATTCACTGAACAGTCACGCATCACAGTACCGACCGGCTTTTTGTCTTGGACAAGTCCCGCTATCATGAGCAACCAAACTCTGGCGCCTTACAAGGCCGAGTTCCTCAAGGCCGCTATCGGCGGCGGGGTCCTCAAGTTCGGCAGCTTCGAGCTCAAGTCGAAGCGCGTGTCGCCCTACTTCTTCAACGCGGGCGACTTTTACCGCGCCGACCTGCTGCGCGCCATCTCGACCGCCTACGCCAGGGCCGTCATCGAGGCGCGCGAGCAGAAGGTGCTGGAGGAGTTCGACGTCGTCTTCGGCCCGGCCTACAAGGGCATCCCGCTGGCCACCGCCACCACCGACAAGCTGGCCGAGCTGGACCCGGCCCGCTACTCGCAGGTTTGCTACTCCTTCGACCGCAAGGAGGCCAAGGACCACGGCGAAGGGGGAAACATCGTCGGCGCCCCGCTCAAGGGCAAGAGGGTCCTGATCGTGGACGACGTCATCACCGCCGGCACCGCCAAGAGGGAGGCCATCGCCAAGATCCGCGCCGAGGGCGGCACCGTCGTCGGCATCGTTGTGGCCCTGGACCGCATGGAGAAGCTGCCGTCGCCCGACGGCGACGACGGCAAGCCCATGCCCAGCGCGCTCGGGGAGATCAAGAAGGAGTACGGCTTGCCCATCATCGCCATCCTGACCCTCGACGACATCATCGACGGCATGAAGAGCTTTGCTTCCGAGGACGAGATCAAGCGGACCGAGGAGTACAGGAAGAAGTACAAGGCAACTGATTAGATACTTCAAAGGCCGAGTGGGGAATAGGTTAAAGAAGAGAAATACTGTGGAAAGAAAACGCCTTCTATCGCGATCGAACAATGTCTAACTGGACCCATCATTACCCCGGGTCCCGTTGCCTCGATAACGCCCAGCCGTAACGCAGTTTAGAGTAGAGCCGCCGCCTTGAGATTCAGGTCAATGGAAAGGGAGGGGATGTGGAAAAAGGAGATGTAATGTTGCTGAGTGGCGGTGTAAAGCCGTCTCGGTTGCGTCGCAAAGGGCTGACAGGCAATGATCTCCAGCGGGACGGGTGCCACCAACCCCGGACCGGGTGGATAGCTGTCTTGCGAGACGGTGATGCCATGGCGGAGTGTATTAATTTTGCGTGGTCTTCGGAATGCCAGCTAGTTGGAAAGCCTGTGGGAATTGTGTAAGTATTGCGCCTTGACGATAGATGAGGTCCTCAATTCAAGCTTACCATGTCATGCCAGCCGCCTCCTCCAAACTGGCACTTGCTCGGCCCAACATGCGTAAAGCCAAAGCGTTTGTAGTAGTTAATCAAGTTCTGGAGACCGTCAATATTGATCTCGATGATACCCCAGACCGACTGGTCCATATATGGAAGGCAACGCGAAATATAAGCGGCATGGCTTACCTCTTGGCAGACGAGCACGACGCGCGTGGCTATGCCCGAGTTGTTGATCTGCTGCAGGTACGACTTCATGATGAGCTGCCCGATGCCGCAGCCCTGGACGTGGGGGGCGACGGCCAGTGAGTGTATGGCAACGGTGGTGCCGCGCTCCTGGTGGCCGACGCCGCCGGTGGAGGACCGGGCGCCGGCGGTCCGCCAGTTGCTGGGGGCCTCGACATCCCCGTCGACCACGAGGTCCGAAGACGACCTGGTGGCGATGATGTGGCCCAGGAGGACGCTGACGGCGCCGTTGACGCGGTCCGTCTCGACCGGCTTGGCTGAGGCCAGCGTCTCGATCTCGAACTTCTTCCCGCGGCCCGGGACCACGGTGCAGAAGACGCCCATGCACAGCTCTGGGCACACGGTGAGGCGGTACTCAAACTGCCAGCGGGAGGAGAGAGTACGTGTAAGCAAGAGGAAAGGACGAAGTGAGGGGTTAGGCTTGCAACAGAAAAACCGAAAAAAAAAAAAAAAAAAAAAAAAACAGGCATAACTCTGCAACCGACATGCGCATGGCATATTGTATGTAGGTAAGGTACCTACCTATATAGCAATATTATCATGGCCGTGGCGGCGGAGGAGACGAGACGAAATGGGGGGCAATGGGTCGTCGCCCGCTAGGGCCGCTGCACGTTTGTGAACCCAATAGGAAAAACAAAGCCAAAAAGCAAAACCAACCGACGTACCTTATCCCTCGATGCTCGATGCTCCTTGTTGGGGAAGGCGGCGTTCTCCAGAGCAACGCACGAGTCGACGTCGGAAATGGTCAGAGGCCGCACGTTGGGCGCGAACGGGAAGGGCAGGACCTTTTGGATGGGCGAGGCGTTGTTGGCGCCCTCGCGCCGCTTGTTGCTGATGCTCCTCTGCAGCGCCACGAGGCCGTCGTCGAGCTCGTCGTCGTCCACGTCGTCGACGGCTGCCTCGCCCGCGGCTGCTGCTGCTGCTGCTGCTGCGGCGGCGGCGGCGGCTGGCTCGATGTGAAGATCTCGCGGCATCCTGCTAACCGGCGGCGGCGGCGGCGATGGCGGCGCGTTTTGCGGGCTCGGGCGGGCCAAAAATGCGAACTCTTGGCTGCAACGCGGGCCACTCAACGGGGGTTTTCGCGGGGTGAGGTGGCGATGGGGGGCGGTCCGGACTAGGTACCTCGAGATGGATGGGCAGCAAAAGGGAGATGGTGAGGGGGAATCGGAGGTCACGAGATGCGGCGGCGCCAAGGTATCTATCAACCTAGGTACCAGAGAGCCCTGGTAGACATTGAGTAGGAGGGGTAGAACGACTGGAACGCATCGACAGCCCTGCTCAGCAAAAGGCCAGCTCGGGGTGGGAACTGGGGAAACCATGGATGAACAATAATAGCAAAAGTCGGGATATTATTTATTGACTACTGCCCATTTGAAAAAAAAAGAGTCACGGGGTTTCTAGGTAGGTACAGTACAGGTAGGTACCTGGCAGGTGGCATGAAGCGGGCAGGTCCAAACCGAGGCGAGGGCGGGTGGGATCCCGACGTCTTTCCTCCTGTCATTGGAAGGCCGACTGTCCCAGCAGTTGCCTCCAGTTCTGTTATGCCCGCTTCGTCCGTTTGCGAGGTGCCCGTCGCGTGACGCGTGACATATGGACCCTCCTGACGCCAAGCATCCGGGAACGGGAAGGGGCACAAACGGGGAGCCGGGGTGTGCCTGATAGAGGGAGTGTTGGGCGGTTGCTGTTTTCTTTTTTCTTTCTTTCTTTTCTTTTTTCTTGCTGTTTGTGTTTGGTTGGGATCGATCGTGCTTGCAGTTGCAACTCCCAACACGCAGGTCCACTCCCTGGCCCTAAAAGGACCGTGCTTTAGCGCTTAGCAATTAGGCTCCAGTTAGTCGCGCTTGACTGCAGCAACCTCAATTTGCCTTTTTTTTTTTTTTTTTTTTTTTTTTTTTTTTTTTCT
>PYSS01000003.1:19680-153702 GCA_003049465.1 Magnaporthiopsis rhizophila
TTTTTTTTTTTTTTTTTATCACCCTTGTTCAACTTGCAGCCATTGAAACCAATACGCCAAAGAATCCAACATACACAAGAACTGTAAGTAGGCACCTAGGGTTGGTTCTGGTACTGGGACAAATTCGGAGAAAATGTGATTTGCAGCGCTCCAAAAACAGACACCTCTGCTGGCATTTCCCCGCAGTCAAAAGCCGTTCGCTGCGCCCACCCTATACAGATCCAAGAAGAACCGGCCCTGCCGGTCTCCGCGTTGCCCGGCGTTAGATACCTGAACACTTCGACTAGCATCACCACTACTTCTGATTAGCCCCCGGTTAGCCTCATAGCCTGCGTCCCCCAAGTTCAGACTACGAAACCATGCAGGGGCTTTGATATATTGCGGGGAGGGGTCGCGGGGAGCGACTGGAAGGCCCCAAGGCGAGGTGCAAAAGAGTCAAGCCTATCAGGCTAGAACAAAGCTCTATATTATGTCTGTGTTATCCATATTCAGCAATTCCAGACGGATTGCTCGGTACCAGTACTCACCCACCCAATCCCAAGTCCGCCTTGATATCATAACTTCGCCCCGAACTTCGAGGGTAGCTGGCAGCTGACGGAAATTCCCCGTGGGATGCCCAGTTATAATCACCAAGTGTAACCTTGTAGTCCTGGGCCTAAAGCGCGAGGAAGAGCTCGCAAATCCATGACTTCTTCCTGGCCACATTGGCAGGCACGACTGTTTCACGGACTCCAGAATAAGCACTTTGGTCAGTCTTGGGTTGTTCAGCTCAATTGCGCGTGAGAGAAGCCATCCCGCAAGTGGCGTCTGGTCGTCCATATAATGGTAGTTGAACCTGTAGAATGCCTACCTGTACTCGCCCATGTAGGGAGGGCTTGGGCTTCTGCAAGGCCTTGGCATGACCCAGGTCGGGGTGATGTTCCTCAAGGACTCGCCGAGCATCAGTTGGACACGGTTCAGCTCTTTGGAGAGGACATCAGCAACGATAGGACGGTAATGTTCGACGGAATCGGTGGCCAGACGATGCCCCTGCTGGATAAGGCATCTGCAAATCTCCTCCTAATCTCGAAGCGTTGCCGCGAGAAGCGCGCTGTAACGAGACTCCCGCGTGTTGAATACCTACATAGGTAGCTGGGCAGCATGTAGTTGATGTGTAGCAAAGTGTCGCGTGACGTGGCATGACGAGAGGGCGAAGGCGTAGCCTACATTTGTCATTATATGTGATGGTTGCCTAGGCGTACTCAAAGTGGCGGCGACAGCGCATCGGTGTGCCATCATGAACAGAATTCAGTTCTCGTGAGGAACGGCTGGAAAACTGGAGAGCATCGGGATGGGGCGGCAAATGGAGGGTGGTCATTGGCCAAAAGGGTCTGAAGCGAGACTCCGCCCTTCCTGCGAGATATCTGCCGGCATGCCCAGCATTAAACACATAGGGCAGAACGTATTCAAACCTAACCGCCCGTAACGGAATGGGAAATGGGTAGATCAGTCTCTGTTATCGCTCCTTCCGCTGAATGGATGCCTCGCTGCCGTGCTCAGCCTACCACAGCAAAGTGCACTTTTTAAATCACCACACGAGATCTCAGCCACAGTGCCCGCCCTGCTATCACTTACCTACTATTTCCCCTCTCTCTTCCTTGCCATCCCCTCGCCGTCTCGGGAAATATGGACCACCACCCAGGCAAACCCCCAGCCGCCAGCTTTTTGTCCTAGGCAGCGGAATCCGTGTCTGTACAAGCACTTGAACGCAACCCTTCCGCCGACACAGATTAGCATGCATACGATCATGTCTGATCCGTCCAGCGGCCCTTGGTGATCTTTCTTCTTTGCCCCGCACCAAGGCTGCCAACATGTCGGATCCCCTTTCCCTGGCGGCCGCTGGTGCCGGCTTCGCGTCGCTCGGCCTCACCATCTGTGATGCCACGTGCAAGTAGGCCAATGCACAGGCTGGCAAATCTGCCGACATGCGGCGGCTACGCGAGACGGCAGACGATTTAAAGTCGGTTGTCAAGCTGACCGAAGCGCGTCTCGTTCACGCTGCCCAATCACCAAACGCCGCATCGGTGGCGACAAAGACGGCTATCGAGGGCAAGATCGCATCATGCAACGCCACGGCAAAGTGTTTACCCGATCTGGCCGAGAAGCATGAACCCGTGAAAACTTCAACGCGCACGATGAGTGAGAGGATCAGAAGGCTCGCGCGGGTCGGACTCTACGCAATGCGCAGGGAGAGTATCATGAAGCTTCAGCAGGCTTGTCAGCGTTACGGCCTCAGCCTCGTGCTGTTGCTTCAGCTCTTTGACGTGTGAGTAACCCGGAGCGATATCTCACGCCGACGTGTCGGGCTACTAATACTAATCTTTTCTCTATCGCAGGGACGGCATCAACGACCTTCGTGATGTTCTGGCCGCCAAGATGGACACCGTGGTCACAGCCGTCTCCTCCAACGTGTCAGGTCTCGAGCAAAGCTTCCTAACAGCCACGTCGGCTGAGGGCGCCCGAGTCGTTTAGGAGACTAGAGACGCCGTCCTTCAGAGTCGAGACACTCTAGTCCAGGCAGTCGACGCCGTGTCGTCTAGGACAGAGGCAGCCATCACATCGGCCGGGCAGAGAAGCGTCGTGGCTATCACGGAGACGGGGGCTCGGCAGTCCCAGCGAACCCAAACCCTGATAGTGCAGGGACTTGACTCTGCTGAAGCGAGAATGCTATCGTTTGGGCAGCACATCATGAGTGCCATCGAGGCCCAGCCTGGAGCTGTCGGCGACCGCATCAGTCAGGAGCTGCATGCTGGCTTTGCTTCCTATCAACTTCACATGGGCGTTCTGCTGAGGGGCAGTCTCGGGAGCACCCATCAGGACATTGCCTCCCGTCACATGGAATGATGGAGACTCTACGGCCTCGGGTCGTGGAAACCCCGAGCACCGCGACAACGCAGGGCTCCAACAGCCGCTCAACAGCCCAACCTACCTCTGGCTCTTCCGGTGGAGCTTCGCCACCCGAGGCCGGTTTTCCTGCGCCTTCCAATGGCGACATGCTCACTTCTTCTGGCTGCCGCCGGTCACCAACCCGAGAGCGTCGAGCAGGGCTTGCCAATGATCTTGGCCCCGGGTCGGATCAGGCTGTTGCGCAAGGCTGCACCTGTTCTGCTCCGGTCCGGGTGCAAGTGTCGCAGCCTCGACGATACTTCGGCTCATTGTGGCTGCGGTCTGAGGAGTCTGTTGTGCACCATTGGGGCTGCCCTCTGTGGTACCTCAGTCGGCGCCGACGGACGTTCCATATCAACATCTCCGCTTTCGGCTTCGCCGTGTACGGGCAAATAGAGGTTGAAAACTCGCCATTTTTCTGGCTCAAGCAGTTGCACATCGATCCGAAGCTTTCATTCAGATCGGTTGTCCGGTCTAACTCGCAATGCTTCAATGCAATCGATGAAGTGTTCTGTGGGCTTTATCCTCGTCCTAACCCCTTGGAACTCATAAAGGATCGCGGTCACAGATTGGAGAGCAGACCGTCCGAGCTATTTCGAAGAGGAGAGGCTTCACCAACAGATGTGGACCCTGATGGGAACACCTTGCTCCATGTAAGCTTAGACAGCCTTCTTCTTATTATTATTGTTATTATTAAATACTTCGAATCCGCTTTGTGTTACCTGGCTGACAATCCTTCAAATCGAAGAGATTGTGTGTCGCGGCCCAAAGGCAATATTTTCAGTACGATCCAGAGGTCGTCCGCATCTTTGCATCCCTGCTTTTCAAACTGGGCGTGCCTCGGAGCGAGGCTGATAGCCACGGCGAGTAAGTGTCTTCCGTCCAGTGCGACTTGTTTCTGAGAAGGCCAGCCTTCTTTGGGCCAAACAATCACGATGTGAGCTTATCATCCCCGTAGCTGGCCGATCACTATCGTATTCAACCGTTTACGGGCAACAGAACTGGCTCCCCGGGTGTCTACTTTCTGCGACTTCGGTCAGACTGCCACGCTAGCGTCGTTCTTCTATGCCTCCGATGCGCTCGGTAATCCCAAGACCTAGTGTAAAGATGTGACAGGAATACGCCTGCAAACTCGATATGAATGGTGCACCCAACGTAAGGCAGAAAAATTGTTTCCGCCTCAGCTTTCTACTTGTCCAGGCAACTAATCAGCCGTCCTGCTTCGCATAGTCACCGCTTTTGGCCGTCCCTTATCTCTTGCGTCTGCACAAGGTGACGTTGTCAAAGTGCGATCAATACTCGACACCTCACCGGAGCTGCTGGCCACCGAGAAGAACATGTTCGATCAAACCCCACTGCATCTTGCTGTCCTGCAGCCTGCCGTTCTCACGCTTCTCCTGGCTTGCCCGAAATCTGCTAGCATTATCGATCATGAAGACTCCTCGGGAAATTCCGCCATATACTATACGTGCGTGACAGGGTCTTCTCAAGCACTGCTGATGCTTTCCGAATCCGGAGCCTCCTTGAAGCCGGTTCTAGCCCTGCTCGACTATCTGACATACACCCGCTTATTTGAGCCGGCCAACAGCCAGTCGATTGCGAAGGCTTGCCGTAACCGCCTTGAGGAGCTAATCCGCCTTGGGGTTGCACACGACTGCGCAAGCGACACACAGTTGACGCAGTTCCCCCACCCTCTTGAACTTTTCGACAAGGTTGCACAGGCACTCAGAGGAAAGAATATCGAAATTCCGGTCAGCATCAGCAGCGCGATTCCTCACAGGCCTTTCGGACACCTCAAGGCGCTCAGAGTGTCCCTGGCCGAAAGCCTCTGGGACCAGGGGCTTTTCTTACTAGACGAAAGGTATAATGGAACCTTCCCAATTCTATGCCACCTCAGATCGTTGACGCTGAAAAGTCAAACACCAAGTCTTCAAGGCTGGCTGTGCTCCAAGAACCCACGCCTGGATATCCCCACGGAGATTGACGGCTTGGATGTCGCCCATCTGGTGGCAGCCAACTTTGTCGATTGGATGGACGGGTGTGACGAGCTCGACGGGCTTATACGTCCCTGCTTGTCTTATACACCCCCGATCGGCATCAAATGCTTCTGCATGGGGACTACCTCTATATTCATCCCTTTTCGGCCCTACGGGCAAAAACCTTTCAGTCTTTGTTACCCCCTCAACCTATGTCACGTCGCGAACCTACTAGAAGAACAACCCTTCGACCTCCTCCGGGCCTTGACATTTGGGGCACTCCAGCTTACACACACCTGTCCGGTTCTGCACAATCCTTGGGATTGGGACGCAGAGGATCGCAACTGGGAGCCGGCAGTTATGGGAGCAGCGGAGATCGAAAGGATTCACCAGGAGGAGTATGAGCCAATCATCAGATTTGAAAAGCTTCTGGACGAGCTGATTTGGGGGGTATCACGATAGTCACCTATCGTTTCCTCAATTTCTCGGCCTTGTTTGGTTTCCTCGAATGATGGACAAGGTGGACCGATTTAGCCCTCGAACGGCGGACTTTCTGGATGGCGTCAGATACTTCCTCGATCGCGTTGCCCCGTCAGGTGACGACTCGAGCGATGGGGAGCAGTTGGGCGAGGACGAAAGTGGTAGAGAGCAGTCAGGCGACGACCAGAGCGATGGGGAGCAGCCAGGTAACGACTCGAACGACAGTGACCCTGACCTGTTCGGTGGTAGCTCAGGCGAGGACGAAAGTGACGACGATTGAGGATGCGAGGAGAGCTGTGCTAATTGGAACGAGCCCCCAACACCTACATTCATTTTTGTTTTCCCTCCCGTACACCGTCTCAACTTTCAAATTGTTTTCCCTGTCTTCCGCGTCTAGCTCAAATGGCGTCAATAAAGGTCTGCTTGCCATGGCTCGGCCCCGAACTGCTCATCCAGATCATCAGTTACTTTGACGGCAACGAGTGGTATCCGCCGAGCTGCTGCGCTGGCGGCTCCTCTTGCGCTCTGGACGGCTATCGCCCGCTGAGCTCGGGCTTTGAGCAGGTGTACCTCCCCCGCCCGACACAGGCTACGATGGGCGGTACAGGACTGAATACAAGGAATAGGATAGGATGCAGACGATGGGAATGGATATAGAAACCACGAAAGAACGTTGGAAACAGGACAGACTTAGGTAATGGGGTTCCAACTATAAATGGGGAACTCAAAATGTTAGCAGAGGTGACCCTGGCCAATGATGGCGATAGCAACGAACATGGCCGGCCGTACATCAAAACGGAGCGTTCGATAATATTGGCCCTGTAACGGTCCCGGAAATAATCTCCAGGGTGACCACGCCTATCCGGCCATGCATTCGGATGAGAATAACCAGTAACTCCCATTTTCCCCCAAGGTAATTTCCCCATGTAATCGCCTTCCCTACTGCTATTGAGGAAGCAACTATTTCCACACGGGACACACTCTAAACCCAAGCCCGCCTCATCATTTCCATGCGTTGAGACCCGCCCAAGGATCCGCAGATTGCTGCTGTTGCTGTTGCTGCTGCTGATGCTGCTGCTGTCCCGAGTTTGGTCTGTTGTAAAAGTCCGCCTGCGGCACGTGGTACGTCTGTTGCGGACCTAGCGGCGGCGGCCCTGGAGGCGGTGGAGGCACATAGCCTGCCGGGGCAAAGTGCTGCTGTTGATTCGGAGTCGACGGCGGGTTGGGGTTTCCGTATGTGCTGAAGGGCCGGGGCTGCCCAAAGGTTGCTTGCGTTGGCGGGGGCGATGCCGGCCCCTGGCGCAGCGCATTGATGCCAAACGTCGTCTGGGTTGGGGCCGGCGATGTCGGGCCCGGCATCCGCCCGTGCTGACTCGGGTTGTACGAGGCGGGCTGGCTGAAGGGATGCTGCGACTGCTGGTGGAGATGCTGCTGCTGGTGCGGCTGCATAAACGACTGGGGCATGTTGGTCTGCTGCGGCGGCGGGGAGCTCGGGAGCTGATACTGGCCCGGGAAGTTCGCCTGCGGATACCTCGGGGCCCCACCCGTCTGGAACAGAGGCGCAGGGATGGGCCGGGCCGAGCCGCCTCCCGCCGGCTTGGGCGGGGATGCCGGCGTCTGCTGCCCACCCTCAACGTTCATGCGCTCCATGAGCTCCCTCAGCCTCTCGCGCTCCAGCTCGGCGTGTGACGATTTGCTAGCCGCCCGCTCCTGCTCGATCTGGTTCAGCAGCTGTGCGCCCTCGGAGCGCCGGTTGTTGACAAATGTGTCGACATTCTTCTCCAGGCTCTCGACCGTCTCCCTCATCTCGCCGTACCACCGCTTTGCGCTTTGTAGGCCCGCCTCGAGGTCCAGAAACTCCTGATACGCGCGTTTGTACCGGTTTATCACGCTGCTGCGCTGCCGTTGGATCGACTCGTACTTGCTCTGCTCCGCCTTGACGCGCTTGTCTTGCAAGAGAGTGTTGAAAGTGCTGGAGAGCTCCTTCATGAGCGCCGACTGCTTGTGTCCGGCCTGCACCAGCCGTGTCTGCAGCGGTCTAAACTTCTCCAACTCGGATTGGAACAGTTGTTGTTCGTAGTTTGCTATCGACTTCTTGTTCAGGATCAGGATCTGAGAGATATCGTCGTTGTGCGCCTGCATGATCACAAGACAGTCAGCGAGTTCATTTCTTGTTGTCCCCCTGTCCAGCACACATGGCTCAAATGATCCCTCCCTACCTTGTCCTTAAGGTCTTTGAGCACGTGGTTCCGTTCCCTCTTTAGCTGATTCAGCTTCTTGAGAATTTCTTCGACGCGGTTGATTTGATCCATAACACTCAACCTCCCGTCGTCAAAGTCCGCATCCAAAAGATTCGGCTCGCCGCCTCCACCCGGGCTGTTGGTGCTGCTCGACTTTCCCCTGACCCTGCTCAGTGCCTGCTGAAACATGGCGTCGATCTCGCCGTGTTGTGCTGCCGTGCGCATCGTTTCGATCTCGTTGCTGTTCTGCCGTAGCTTCGTCGCCAGTTGCCCATCGCTCTTTGCCGCCTCGTCCAGCGCCTCTCGGTAATTCCGTAAGTCGCCCCTTAGCGTTGCCGTCAACTTCCCACTCGGTTGCTGTGTCCAGTCGTCTTGGTACTTTGACCTCATCTTCTCGCACACGTGTTCCTCCATGTCCAAATGCTTTGCGCTGCGGTCCAACAGTGCCAATATCTGCTCCTTTTCTGTCCTCAGAGAATCAAAAATGGAATTCGGATCTTCGTGATCGGCCACGTCCACACACCAGGTGCGGAAGTCCTCGTCGGGTGAAATGTCCTGGTCAAACCCTCCCTTGAGCACCTCCAGCGCCCCCGGCAACCTCAGGTAGTCCAGACTGGCCGCCATTTCACTGTTGGCCAGGTCCACCCGCTCCGTCTCGGCCCTCACCAGTTTTGCCTTCTCTTCATCGTACAAACTTGCGGATTCTGTGACGGCAAACGGCACAATCTTGGCGAACAGGTCGGGGCCTGTGATGCGTTGGATATCCTGCCCGGCGTATAGCTCGCTGACCGGAATCGGCTTGGCCGCCGGCAACTTCGGGACCGGAGGGATGCTGGCCTCTGCGGGCACGGTTTGGTGGTAGATGAAGTCGTTGTCCTTGGTGATCTCCCGGAGCTTCACCTGGACAGCAGACAGCTGGCGCTTGGAGAGTTCGGATAGGATGGACCCCGTTTCGTTGGTGAGGTTGGAGTTGGGCGGGACGGTGCCGGGGAAGTTGGTGGCAATCCTGCTGGCCTCCTTGGCGGCGCTTTCGGCGACCTGCAGGCGAGCAACAGAAACGCCGTGGGAGTTGGCATCGTCGTCGGCCAAAGCCTGGTAGTATTGTGCCATTGAGTTCATCAATGCGGATTTGATCTAGCATCCCCATGTTAGCGTCAAATTTTAGGGGCGAAAGCCAAACTCCTTCCCCTCGTTTCTCGGCTTGGCCTCTTGGAGAGCAGCAAATTTAGCCAAGCCAAAGGCCGCGCCGTGGGGTCGAGGGCAGCAGCAATACGTTCCACCCGAGTGGGAAAGCAGGGTCGCACAACTTCGGCAACGTACCTGCACGAACATGAGCCAGACTTTTTCGAATATGGCCTTGTTGACGTTCTCCTGTATGCCATCGATGGCTTGCGAGTACAGCGAATGCGCTTGGCTGGAAAGTTTAGCCAGCAGGCCGACTTTCTTCTGGTCCGTGATCTGCTTTTCCAGGAACACCTCCTGCGCCTGGGCCAGCATGATGCTTATCAGGGACTTGACGGTGTCGCGACTGAGATCGGAGGAAGGGGCGTGCAGGAAGTTCTCGTTGATGTAGGTGAACATGCCGGCCGAGGCCTGGAAGGAGTGGTACGCCGTCTTGAGGCCCGACTCCTCGGAGCGGGTCTGGTGAGCGGCGTGACATGAGAGGACGGCCGATATGTTGAAGATGATGGACGCCTTTTCGAAGGCCAACGAGTACTGGGATGTTGACTTGTGGGTGAAGGCATCGAACCTAGGGCGATTTGCGCATGTAAAAGTCAGCGAGGACGGCGCTTCCATCGTGCCGAGGGTGACGGGGCAACGCACCATGTGAAAGATATCTTGATGTGCTGCTCATCGACGGGAAAGCGCAGGTCCAGCAGCTCGAGCTGGCCGTAGTATCGGTAGAGCAGATCCCGGCCGGCGGTGCTGTCCTTGCTGGCGCCGCGCATGTCCTGGCGCAGACGGTTGAGGGCGGCGCACTCCTCGGCGTAGCGCTCAGCATCGTCGCCGTATGTGTTCTGGATGTAGTTCTTGAGCGGGGCCACCCAGTCTATCTCGTTGGTTGCCTTGAGCGGCACCGATATCATGGGCGCCTGCGACATCTTGTCGTCGTGGTCGGCGGCGGGGCAGACTGCCCTCTCTGCCTCGAGCGCGTGAAAGTGGTCCGGGAGGGGCGCGACGGGCGATAAGCGACTCGTTTGTTGGAAGGGCGGCGAAGACAGGGGGTTCCGGGCGTGTCACACAGAGTTGGCTGCTGTTTGTGGTGCGCTTTCTGTTTGAAGTGCGCTCGGCGGATGGGAAGTAGCTGTCAGACTTGACTGCTTGGGTAATATTGTTTGGATTTCGATGGGTGCGTCGCCGCCGAAGCCCAACAGGTGGTTCCGCCTCGGCAGATCAGTGGAAGTGGGATGGGCCGGCGCCAGCGGTGTTCTGGCAGGGATTGGGCGCAGGGCGCCGTGGCGGTTGTGATTGATGTAGCCGCGGGCGGTTGCGGTGTGCGACTTCAATCGTGCTTGTGCGTGGTGGTGTGTCGGCAGCTGGTGCCTGCCACGACGAGGTAAAGTGGGGTGGGGCTGGCCGCCGTTCGTGGCTTCTGGTGAGATGCGGGGGCCAAAAAGAATTGGAAGCATGCATGTGCGTTAACCTAAAGGAAGGGGCTAAGCATCAAATTTGATGCTGGCAGAATCGATCTGACGAACGAAGGATGAAAAGGCCCCGGCAACTGAATCCTACGCCGAAAGTGGGTGGCATGCTGCCCGCGAGTTCAAACCGGTCGACCTTCGGGCGGCGCCATTTGGCTCAGCGCAGCAGCACGCAACCGCCCGTGAGGTGGGCTGTCTGCTCCCGCGAGATGTTTCCAGCCCCAGCCCGTCTCTCCTCAGTGGCGGAACGGCCCTGCCAAGCCTATGCTTGTGCTGAGGACCGCCATTCGGCGACGGAGCCCACCGTGAAATTTGGGCACAGGAGTTCGCGATGCATCACAATGAGGTCCCCAGCAACCGTCCTGCAATATCAATCAATGGGTGGCAGCTCCTAGCCGCCAGCCAACCCGCGCCACACTATGCGTCTCGACCCATCAAATCGCGATGCTTCTCTTGGCTGGGACCGTTTCCGACTGCTGACACCATCAGCGTATGCCTCCATTCTAGTCTCCATCTACATCGTGCAACAAAAGTGTGTGCGGCAGTCAGGATTGGGCGTTTCCATGAAATTATTGGGTACAGCAACCCCTGGACCAAAGGTGCCAGCCAGTAAGGATTGCGCCCTAGCCTCGGAGGCGCCCGTCATTGGCGCCACCCGTGTTGGGCTTCACAGCCAACTTAACGCTAACGACACCGATCCTTGAAGAAAAGCTCCTCCCACCCTCACACGCATGTGACCGACTGCCCTCTGGCCGTTGCGCGGGCGGAAAAACACAGGAACATGTATGCATCTTCCCCCGGCGCTGTGCCGCCAGCCCATGCCGGCTCACGGATGCGCGGCCCCTTGCCGACATCTCATGGCCGCCATTCCTAGGGCTGTACCAAGGGCTCCGGCTGGATAAGCCAGTCTAGAGTACACCACAACTGCCGGGTCATGTCTTGCGTCGCGCGTTCCCTTGAGGTGGCCTTTTCTGCGGCCGCCTCTCCGTGGGTGTGTGACGTACAAGCCAGAAATCCCCCGGGCATTGCGGCCTGATTGGCCTGCGCTTATGCGGGCAACCAACTCGCTTCCGCGAGGCAGGGGCCTTGTGCTGCAGCGACGTATCTTGCTTGTCGTCACGCGGCGTCCTTCTGGATCGATGTCTTTTACCACCAACGGACTACCGACTTTGGCGGTCAGTATTTGATCGCCCCATGCCGCCCCGCTTGGCCTTCTGCCTCGTTCGTGACCTGCAGATTCGCATCGCCAGGGCCCCTGTGGAGTGATGGAGACGACGTAAGCGCCTGATAGCCGCGCACGCCGACATGACGCAGCATCGGTCGCGCTTTGGGATGTTCCGAACAAGAGAACTTTCTCGAACTTGATAGCTTGGCGTTTCAATACTTCGATTCTCCTCCGTTTTATTACGCAGTTCCAGGGCGTCAATTTTATACCACCAGCGACAGCAGGGCACAAATGCTACTTGGATGGGCGTATCCTTCGAGTGGGGGCTTCCGACATCCGACCGAGGAAGAGATCGTGAACGAGAAAGCCGATTGTAACATGGATACGTATCACGGTCATGATTGCTCGAAATATTGGCTACACCTGGTATAGACAGACGGGTCGGTTTATCTGCCCTGTTTTAACCGCAAGCCGCATGCGAAGATGGGATATGTTATTGGGAAATGAGAAAGGCCGAACCTGCCACCCTAAGCCACAGTGTGACTCTGCCGTCGAGCGTATAGAGATATTCCCGCTCGTGGTGACAGCGGCCGTTTACGCGGGGACGCTGACAGATGCTCATTGAATAGGGACTCGCCGGCCGCGTGGAGGTCGCGTACTGGTTGGTCGGAAGGCTAGGCGCGCAACGGGAATGATCGGAATAGGGCTTGGGATCTGCCGTCGCCATCACAGTTTCTTTTCGCGAGTCGACCGACAAGGCGTTCCTGACACGCGAGGATGCGAGTTGAGGCAAATGCAATAAAGATAACTACGTCTTCCTCCCGCCTCAACCGAAAACCTCAATCCACTGCCCGAGCTCAACCGGCAATAATATACCATCTAGACGGAGTTATCACCTTCAGCGCCCGCCCATCGGCACGGAATTGAGTGCGAAATTGATGCCTAGATTGCCATGTGCATCCTGTAGATACATAGGCACCAGGTGAGCTATCCGGCTAGCGACTCGGCAGCATCCTCTTCCTCCCCGCGTCTGCCCCGAGCCCGTGGGATCCGCCGCCCCGTTCCCCCAGGTTTCGGGGCGCCCGTGTCGCGAGCGCGGTGGAGCCCGTTAGACATCGGATCCTTGCGGTGATCAGGAAGGGAGGAAGAAACCGAGAAACAGATAGAAGAAAAAAAGTTGGGAAATGGGGTCGAGAATAGACTCCTCAACCATCGCGAGTCGGTAATGATCTCGCTGTGCCGGGAGTCCTTGCAGAGAGAGCAATCCGTCCCGACCTGATAGCTTGAGCCAGTGATCAGGCACAACTTTTTTTCTTTCGTTTGTCGTTGCTTCCAGGATATGTCCCTTTTCTTCCTTTTCGCCAACTCCCAGCTTCCTCTTGGAAACTTGCCAAACTCTCTTCCTCGGCAGTTCTTGGGAAGCATAGATCCATCCTTTTAGCTCGGTTTAGGCGCACGCTGACATACCGAATGCTACGGCATCCATGATCCGAGGAGCCAAACAGGATCGGTTGCGTGGCACGGTCGAGGTGTCTACATGGTCCGAGCTGACAGGTTTAGTTTCGCTGGTTACTTAGTATTGCAGACAATTTCAAGCAGACGATGCCAGTCCCCAAGTAGATAGATCTATAGATGGATCGCGTTAAAGCAAGCGTTCTTAGCAGGATGGCTGTTTCAAAGTCGGTGTGCGTATAGACTCAAGGGGCTAAGGTAGTCAAAAAGGCTAGCAAACAAGTGCCGCCCTTTCCGCCAGACGGACTGGAATTACTTGCTGGGGCAAGCCGACGGCGGCAGAGGCTTGCAACGTCCGACGGACGGTGGGCTAGCACCAACTAGCGTAGGTAGGTGATCCTTCCAGGATACACCTTGGTCGACGGTAAACCAAGGTGTCAATCTTGATACGTGTCTTGGCGCTAAGTGTCTGGGTGCTAGAAGGCCAAAGGACAACCGGGTGAGGAGACTAGTTCCCACATACCCGGAATCGAGCCTCCTATCTCCCTCGTCCCTATCCCATCTCGCTCCCCGGCGTCTACTTAGCGAACGAGCGAGCACCTGACGTCAGAGGGTCCACGACGCGGACCCAAACCTCACAGGGAATGACTCCCAACCCTCCACACATCCTCCACCGAACAGACTGGATGTGCCTACACCTAGGTGGGTAGTTAGGTAGGTATGCGTCTGCATGTGAGCCCTCCGTAGGGCTATGTGGGTCAAGATACCTAAAGCCCACTCAACCCGCCAGACGGTTGGCTCGCCAAGCCACATGACGTGGTGGGTGCGGCTTTTTTTTTCTTCTTCTTCTTCTTCTTCGTTCTTCTTCTTGGCCTTCTTCTCTCCATTCCACACCTAGGTAGGCGCCCATTTTGCAAACAAGAGGGTGTGGTGTGCTTATGTCTGCAGCAGAGAGGGTACCTTGCCTCGGGGCTAGGTGTGCAGGTGACGGTGACGCACATATGTAATGCAGCATGTGAGACGGCCGGCCCTGCGCGATGGAGCACGCCTTGCATTCGAAAAAAAACACGGATTCCTGCTGTGGGATAGCCGAAAGCAGGAGTTCGGACTTTGCTCCGGAAGGACAAAGGTGGGTTGGATATACTACATACGTACAAATTCTATCAAAGTGAGGCACGGGGTGGCCAAGAAAATCGCTCGCTCGGAGATGAAAAGAAAGGCTTGCAAAAAGCAATCATCAAAAGAGGGTCAGAGCCCACAGGCATATCCCAGACCGGAAGCACAACCGAGCAGGTGTAGCCGAGAATGGAAAAGCCGCAACGGAGTTGGGATATTGGGCAGGCCGACACGTATTATCGAGTGGGTAGGCACCTTTGTGGCCTCGCCGAGATATGCAAGCAAGACGGATCCGTCGTTCGTTTTGTGCTTGCAGAACGGAGACGTTTTTGTGGTTCCCGCTGCTGTTCGGCAGAGTCAAGAGTCAGTGTCAACGACGGACAGATAGGTTTCGATGGTGGAGCAGCAGAAAGGAACCCGCTCATGACCCCATTGCTACGTCGATTGGGTATTATCAATCAATACCGCCGGATGGTAGTGCCAGCGGAGTCTGAGCTCTTATCCCCCACGCTCCAATGGACGGCCGGTACGTAAGCGCCCTTTGGGCTTGTCCGGTCGTGAAGTCCAGGTGGGACGCATGGTCACCGGCGCCCAACCAGCCCAGCCATGAAATCATCGTCACACCCGCAATTATTAAACTGCAGCCCGCGTCGGCGGCCTGAGGGGGAGCTCGGGCGGGGCTCTTCGTGAGAACGTTGCAATACCACGGCCTGGAAGACTTTGTTTCCCACGGGTGGGCGGCGGGCTCTGGTTGGCGCGGACAGGAAATGCCGCCGGCGCCCGCAACGGCAAAAAGTGAGGCTTTGTGACGACGGGAAAGCAAGATTCACGAGCAGAAACCGGCGGCCGAATCTTGATCGTCGGCCGAAACTTGGCCATCCGTCCACGCGGTTTTCTCCAGGGGGCGCCAATGAGATCTTATCTGGCCGAATGCCCTGTTTCAGATGGGGAGAAGATCAGTGGGGTAAAAAGGGTGACGGACACTCCCCAGGGGATCGACAAGCATCGACGTTGATGGAGCCCCTTCAAGGACTGGGGGTCACGAGGGGTGGAGGGCAAGGCTTGTTGATAGGCCCCTCTTGTCGGGAAGCCACAGCGTGCCAGTGGGCGGGCCAGGGCGCCCTCGGGCCTCGCCGGTTTCGCCCATCTTTTGTCTGCCGATAGAGGGGGTGCTAGAGGTGGGCCAATCAAGGACGAGAGGTCGCTTCCGCGGCAAGTGAAAGGGCACTTGGCTGGATATCTCCGTCATCCGTCGCATGACTCTTTCAGAGCCCGCTTGGCCCAGGGCAGCGAGGGCGGTGGACGATGCCGAAGGAGCCGTGCCAAGGAGAAAGCTCGGGCTCCTCCCAGAATGTCATCATCAGGACGTTGCCCAGCAAAGCCAGAGGAGGGAAAAAAGAAGGGCCACGCGCCACGAGCACTGGAGATTAGCACATTTGTAAGTTGCAGCTCCACGGCCAGCCAGTGTCAGAGGCACGGCTTGTGTACAATCCTAAAACGCCCCAGGTCAAACGGAATCCCTTCTTCAAGTGTGTCCACGTCGTATTTTCTTGATCCCTTTTCCCTTTTTTTTTTTTTTTTTTTACTTGGTACCACAGAATTTTGCCGGACGCCTCAGTTGGGAGCACAAGGCGTGATTTCCAAACCTTGAAATGTGGGTTGGTGATGAAGCCCGTGTTGGCCAGTGCTTAAAGCTACGGTATGTTGCGGCAAAGTGTCGGCACAGATTATGTGATCATTTTGACGAAATGCTAAGAAGGCACGGCAAGTATCGAACGAGCAGAGGCAGGCGCAACGCTCACCGCCTGGCCCAGTCGAATAAACCACTCTCGACTGCTGGGCGAGGTAACGTAGGGTCGACAAAAAGGGCCCGTCACCGCTCCCCACCTCACGATAGCTTCGCATGCTGCATTTCGTGTTTTGCAGAGGAGCAGCCGGGCGGACATTGATTGCGACTGCGACGTGCCAGCAAACACATAATGCAAGGCAGGAAGAGGGGGCGGCGAGTTGTCGTGCCTCTGTGCTCTGTGTGCAATGCCCCCCTGCTCGCCCGTCGCTCAGCCGCAGTCTGCGGCAGCCTGCATCCAACCCACGTCCCTCCCGTCCCCTCTTTTTTCTTCTTCCCTGTGCGCTGCCGGGCAAAAAGGTCTCCACCGCCAATCTGCTTCTTTCTCCCTGTGCCACCTCGAAATATCAGCCAGCCAGCCAGTCAGCCATACATACAAGCCGGGCGAGAGTTTCTCAGCTCGGCCGGGGGCACGACTGGGAACGGACAGGTCCCGAAATACCGCCGCTCATATGCAGGGCAAGAGAACAGGGTCCTTGAGATGTGCTTGGCAGACTGGCACTCAGGGCGTAGGATGCTTCGTCGTCGTCACCATGCGCCCCGAAACAGGAAGCCCAATCTCACCTCCATGCTCTGCTGTCCTTCCCCTCCTGCTGCGGCCGCCAAGGGTCGCCCGATGGGCCGCCTCTTTTTCCCTTCTCCTCTCTGGCTAATCCTTGACGGGCGTAGACATGCCGCTTCGGTGCACTTGCTTCTGCATTCTCTTACCCCACGGGCTAGCTGCGCTCAGACGGCCTGGGCGGGTGTGGGCAAAAGGCCAAATGGCAGGTACCCAAGTGGATACCACCACAGAGGATCTGGCGTGGAGCGAGGGTTTTTATTATGGACCCCTCCCGTGGGTAGGATCAACGCCAGGAAATAAAGTTGACCAAAAAATGATGGAAACAGCAAGCGAGGCGAGACAGGCAAAGCACCCAAAGCCACCCTTTTGGCCTTTCCTTATTGCCAAAATCCAAATCCCAAATCCACAACATCTGCCACCCACGCCCTCGTGATCACTCCCCGATGGGTACCACACCACCACTGCACCTCTCAACCACTCTCGTCGACGGCGAAGCGCAATATCTGGCCAACCGAAGCTCTGGAAAGCTTCCATCGGGGCACCAGCTGCTGTCTTCCCGCATCGTCCGAGGGCTGTTCGTTTCGTCCCCCCACCCCACCCAACCACGAGCTAGACGTTGAGCAAGACGAAGAAAAAAAAGGGGGTGAGGGGAATGGAATGACAGGGACCGTCCTGAGGGAACCCTGTCGTCTGGCTTCCAAGCTTTCTTTTTTTGCCCTTTCCACTCTCTCCGCGCAAAGAGGGCCCTGACTAGGCACACCTCTGCAGATCTTGGACACCAACACCCCCCTGGGCCCCTGTCCAGCCAACTCACTCGTCGGTTTTTCTTTTCACACCCCCCGGGCCCACTGCTGGTGTGCAACCCCGATTCCCCTTTTCAGCCTCTCTCGCCCACATGTATACTCTGAATGTACTGTCCCACCAGTCAAAAATCACGTCAAGGCAGGCTTAGTACCTTCGAACCAAGCACTCACGAGAGATCAGCATCTTCGGCTCCTCCTTGTCCTGTCCCAATACTTAAACCCCGGGCTCCTCCCACTTTGCAAACCGCAGGCCGACCCTACACAAACACCACATCTCGAGCACCGCCCAGTCCATTACCTCATTATCAGCTGTTTAACCTTTTTTTACTCTTCACCCATACATAAAACACCTCGACCTGGCCACTGTCCGGTCCAGCTTCAGCTTTCCGCAAGCCAACACACACACACTTCCAAAGTCTCTTCCAGAGCCTACTTTCACCATGTGCGTCAAGGAGCACCAGCCTCTCGTCAACCACTGCTGCACCTTCTGCTGCAAGGCCGGCGACTTTGGCACCCACGACTACTGTGGAGGTCACTACTACTGCCACAAGTGCCCCTCCTAAGCTCATCGACACTCGCGGCCGCCATGTCTTGGACAAGCCAAGGCTAGCCACACTGAGCTTTCTTCATCATCATCATCTTCGTCTTCTTCACCACGATTCTGGTTCGTTCTCCCACGGACCTGGCCAGCGCCGCTCCTGGCCATGGGGAGTTAGCCATGCCTTCGTCTCGTCATTGGCTGGAGGAAAACCCAACCCGCTGGGGAGGGCAGCCATCGTCTCGGTGCGAACATGAGGCGATGCAACTGCACCTTTCCCTTTGCCGCACACACACAACTGGGGGGCGGTCTACCTGCCACAGCCATCAGTCTTCTGTCTCTGTCCCAAAGCGGCCTCTTGCATATGCCCCGCCCGCATGCAATGCAAGGCTGACGATGAGGATGCGAAATGCTCCATCGGCCCGTGACCTCTTTGGGCATATCTGGCTGTCCTTCTCCGCCTTGGACCTCCTCTTTTCTCTTTACTTTTTGTTTCCTTTTCTCCGTTGTCGTCAGCGTCATACCCCATTTTCTTTTTGACCCGGTGTCGGAGTCACTCTCGCTTACGTCATGAGCATTTCATATCATGGTGTTGGTCAGCCTGTGTTTGTATTTTGTTTTTCCGTATGGATAGCCTAAGGAGCTGGGATGGCGTTGTTACCCTTTTTCGTCTATTTTTCGGTTCAACTTTGGCTTGACGGCTGTGTTGGACTCTACTGCCGAACAACGGAGGGCCCTTGTCGTTACATGGTACATCAGCGGTTGTGTCGCGATACTCCGAAACAGCCACTTTCATTCGTTACATCAGCTCATGGACATTCGAGTTAGGTTGTTAGCACGGGGAGTTCTTGTACCTAGGAAATTGAAGGGATTCTAGCCGAAATACACACACACCAATATTGGCAATATCAATGTGCCGAAATTGACGGTGCTCCCTTTGCCATGCCGGCTTGTGATTATGTATTATTCTCCGCACGTGTCTGTTGGACGCTGATCTGCACGCACCATCAAATCAAACTAGGAGCCTCCTCCCCGGAGCCTGGATGGCCGGAGGGTCGGAGGGCGAGAAGGACGCGAGCCCCGAAGACCGTGAGTGGCCAGTGCATGCACACCATTCTTTTTTATCCCTCTGGTGATGGACGGGCCCAGGAGAAGCTGCAGCTGCAGGCATCTGGTCCGCCAATGCCAGGTCGTTCAGGGTCACCCTTCTTGCGAGTCTAGGCATCATCTTCGCACGATTGACAGCTGCGCCCGTCCTGCGAACAAGGGGCGTGAGCTGTGTTGGCCGACGCTCATTTGCCCATCCGAACATGCCAGCCTCGCTCGCCTGCGGCCGGGTATTTGAAAACTGATATCTTACAGTACCACCTGGGGCTTGTGTACCCGGCGGGCTGAGTGAGGGATGGTGGGAACCCCACGCCCGGAAGACAGCGCTTTGGTCCTCTTTTTTATTCGTTTCGTTCTTGTTGATCATACCCAATGGCGCCTGCTGCTCTGCTCGCGTGATTTGTCCTAGCATGCATCCGGCATGGCGTTTTTCCTGCACGAGAGCGAAAAGGGGTGGTGAGAGAGTTGAGTAATCTACTAGGCAACCCGCCTCGGCAGCAGAAGTCGGCCGGCCCGCTGCTCTCCTCGCTATCTGTCCCGCAAGCACGCCCCCGGTCTATCCGCATGCCGTCTCCGCCTGAGAGGGATCGCGTTTTTTGGCTTCGATCGGAAAATCCGCCGACCGACCCCCCGGTCTTTTGCTGTCTGTCAGTGTCACCCCGTCATCCCCTGGCTTCACCTCCACACACAATCCATTTTTACATGGGGACGTGCTCGAACCAAGTCTCCGCCCGTGCCATGCCTGCCAGCGATGTGGAGTCGGGCCGGCCGGCGATGCTTGCGGCGTTGCGACATGTTCTGTTCGTTGTGGATCAGGCTCGGGAGTGGGAGAGGGGAAGGGAGGAGAAGGGGAGATGGCGGCACTTGGGTGGCTCTTCCGGGGTAGGCGATGCGATGATGAAGACGGAAAGTGCACCAAAAGTGGACTGGGAGGAGGAGGGGAAAGGACATGATGTTGCAGCAGAGGGTATCTACCGAAACGCAAAAGAGAGAGAGAGAGGCAGGCATACCGTCGGAGGTCAGGGTTCCAGGGGTTGTGTTGTGATACGGGGCGGGTCAAGCAGTAGGTAGACGTGTACAACGCTTGTGAAGAGAGACAGAGGAGGGGTGTGCGTGAAGTGCTAGCCAAAAAACCGGTTACACAGAAGGAAGGAATATGCAGCCGGCCAGTTTAGGAAAGCATGCCCAGCCTGCAAGCGTGTGTATGCAGGGCATGTGGATGGATCGTCCTCCGAAGGAGTGGTTGCCCATGCATAATTCGTTAGATATGTGGCTGTCTCTTTTGTTTTGCCCATTTCCTGCGTGCTTACGCTCGGGGACGGACGGAAACACCGGCAGACAGGGAAGGACACCTGCATGAAAGAGGAAGAAGCCGGAACAGCCACGGTTGCACAGCACAACCGCCGATCCTGCAAAGCTGCGTGAGAAAAACAAGCCCTGTTGGGGATGCCAACAGCAGAAGCATGTGAGGGTGGTAATGAAACATACATGGTAGTCAGTGAATAAACAACAACGGCACCCAGCAGCGGCAAATGCGGAGCGAGCTAGACAGCACTCAAGCCAGGCCCGCGGCCGCAGGCGGATAGACCGGACAGGGTCAAGGAAGCCGGGTTGAGCCTTACGCTGCGGGGACTCCCTGGTAATCGTCGTCGTCGTGTGGAGTTTGTCTGTGTGTACGTATGTATGTATCGTATCGTCCTGCAACAACACGTACGCAAGCGAACTAGCCAACGGGCCTAGCTAAAGGGTATGCAAAGCTGGCGCGGCAGCATAAAACAGCGCTAGCTAGGCGTATCTATCCAATGTTTTGTTTTGTTGGCCCCGGACGGTGGACACATATGTGCAGACGTGCAGCAGCTGCAAGGCCCAGCTTGGCTTAGTCTCCTGTCCTGCCGAGGGGGAAATATCGGACAAGGGGCGGGCAGAGAGAGAGAGAGAGGGACAGGGGGCCCCGGCTGGCAGGCTGGCGTTGCGTTGAGAGCAAAAACGCACAGGGCAAGCAACAAACACAACACAGCAAACCCCCCTGCCTAGTCTGTAAGACATGGGCTAGCAAGCAGCACCCGTCACCGGCCTCAATATCTTTCTTTCGGCCGGTGGAGGGAAGTCGTGCTAGAAACGATACATTGGTATCCACCCGCCGATGATGCCGGGCGGGCGAGCAAGAGGGCGAAATCGGGCAATGGCACTCCAGAGTCGCAGTCGGGCGAGACAGGGAAGGGGGCCAAAGACAGGGGTCAGGAAGGGGAACATGCATGGCATGGCAGAGCGTGGCAGGGGCCAGGGGTCCTTGGTTCCCATTTTTCGTATTATTATTTTTGGTTTTTGTTTTTTGTTTCTGTTCTGCCTCTCCTTTCACCGACCCCAAATACATGTATAACCTTGCCAGTCGGGCCAAATTTACCACCTAGCCGAGGGCTGGAATATGCCATGCATCGGATGTGGCCCTGCATATGGGCAAAAGTACGACCTACCACCTTTGCTCCTAGCGTACAACAAGACATGGATACGGCATATAATCATCTGCGCGTCTCTCCTCATCCCCCCTCCCCTCATCCTACATCCACCCCTATCCAGGCTTACGGAGCTGGCGCGCTCGGAGACGAGAGAAGAGGAGACAGAGGGACAGACAGATAGGGCCGGCAAGCCCAGCATGCAGCATGCAGATGCAAGGCGTCCGTACCCATGTCTGCGGCGACTAGGCATCAGTGTCCAAAAACGGACCAGGGGGACACGCACGCACGCAACGCACACATAGGAGCAAATCCCCTCTTCTCCTCTTTCGAATCTCAATCCCGCCCGCCCCTGATGCTGGGAAATCCGACTCGACGACTCAGGGTCCGGCCGGGCCGCAGACAAAATGCCGCCATATGTATGCACACTAGCCCTGCGGGACCCAGGATTTTATGTGTGATGTGCGTCTAATCTATCGTGCTCTATGTACCCACGGCCGGGATGTATGTGTGTGCTGGCTTCGTATCGCATCCCTGCCTTGGGAGAAGCAGGGGGAGAGAATGGGACTACAGATAACGACGCCCGTGTCGAGGTTGGGATGCCTGTCCTGTCCTGTCCATCCCATCATACGCTGCGGAGAGACCAAAGAGACAGGGTGGCGCGTTCGTGTCACGATCGACACCGCAAGTGCCCATCAGGGTGCCCCGACCAGCCACGTTCGGTCCGCGCAACAGCGCCCTCATCTTGGGACATGGCGCCGCTCGCTTCCCCCGCGCGCCATCTCACTGCTCAGCCCAGAGGAACAAGGACAGGGCGGAACCGATATACATACTGTACATAGGTAGTACCCTGCAGAAAGGACCCCTTACCTTGCCCAAGGCGGCCTAGTTCGCGAGGGCCCTCAAGTTTCGTGGCACCAGACGAACGGACCGGTCTATCTCGCGTTGGCCGAGCAAGCCGCCCGCCGGAGCTATTGCTCCCTTCCTACTGGCGGAAGGCAAAAAATGTGACCTGTCGTTCTTTGTCGTCTCACTAATCACACTATACTCGCTCTAATATGCCTCATCACGAGAGAGGCACCTACCGCAGCGGCGGCTTGGCAAATCACAAAAAGGTTTGATTGCTAAGAATCCCCAAGCAGGCTTTCGGGGGGCGCAAGCCCGGTTCCACAGCGGCGGACATGAAATCCTCTCAGAGGGCGTGGCGTTGTGTTTGGCGGAAGTCCCGCGTGCCGACCAGCCGTCCTTCTCAAACAGGTTTTGATCAGCTGTAGGATCAGATGCCTGTATATAGCTGGTAGGTAAATTGGTTGCGTTGGTTGGATGAGAGCTAAAGTAGATCGACAACATTGGAAATCTGCAAGTAGATAACCTTTCTTCGACGGAAACCAGAACGCCGCAAACGCCGTTTAGTGGTATGTGTATATGTGGTATCATGACCCTTGGACCCAGTGACATTCCGTTGCCCTCGATAAGAGAAGACATATGGAGGCAAGGAACAAAAATAAAAAAAAGTAAAAAAGATGAACCAAGAGGACAAAACATATGGTAGGAGTAACATCGTCTTTGCTTCGACCGATTTGTGGGAAAAACGGGTGGCCGGTAAGATTCGGTAGTCCAGGAAAGCAATCATTTGCCGAGCCTTGGACCCCCACGAATCGTTATTGGGCCACCGCCGGCGTGGGTCAACACGGCTTACCCACAAGAGAAGAGGCTGCGGCTGGCAAGGAGGAAACTGAAATATGACAGAGCCAAAGTGGCAGCGCCTGTAAAGTTCACGCTAACGTCCAATTGCTGATAGGCAGGAAGCACCCAATCAGGCAGCATCCTTTTGCCTTGCCTGCCGAGAATCGATGAGACGCTGACAAAAGGCGCTAGTACAGACTACTGAAGGTGGCGGCGATAGCGACCTTGTCGTATTTGACGTACTTGCCCTTGCCCTTGTCGACTTCGTGGTAGCGGTCCCAGAAGCGGACGTAGAGCGGCTCCAGCATCTGCTGCATGTCTCGGGCGAACATCTGGCGCACCTCGCGCTCCATGCTGAAGGACTTGTGGCGCGCCACCATCTCGTCAAACGAGTTGTTGAAGGCCGTGAACTTGGTCTTGATGCTCTCCTTGTCCTTGGAGCTCAGCCCCTTCATGATCGAGGCCGAGTCGATGGTGGCGGCGTGGCCCGACGACGGCCGCGCCGACCGGCTGGTGTGGATCACGTCGAAGAGGTGCATCGACACGTCCTTGCACGACTCGGTGTACAGGGCCGTCGCCTTCTTGCGCCACTGCTCCACCATGCCCAGCCGCTGCTCCAGCAGCGGCGCCAGCTCCGGGTCGTCGCGGATCGTGCGCTCGATGATGGTGATGCTGTTGGCTAGGAACACGCCCACGACGGGCTTGCGGCCCATCAGCATGCGCGCCTTGGCGTCCAGCGACAGCAGCAGCGCGTCGATGGTGTCGGCGCAGTAGTTGGCAAAGATCTCCTTGCCGTCCGCCCCGACGTCGAACGACGCCAGCGTCGGGATCGTGTCGCCGCCCCCGGCCCGCGACGCCGCCAGCGACTTCCAGCCGCCGTCGCCGAGCGAGATCATGATGCTCGAGATGGGCCGCAGGAACTCCACCATGGTCCGCAGCCTCTGCATCGTCTCGCCGATGATGGGCGACGGCGCACCGTCGGCCGGCAGCGTCTGCATGGCCGCAACCCGCCGCTTCGTGTCCTCGAGCAGCTCCGCCAGCGTTGACTTTGCTGTCTCACGCACCGGCTTCAGCGACGCCGCCAGAGAGCTCTTGAGCTCGCCCGTCCGCGTCTCGAGCCGGCTGGACAGGCTCGACACCACCTCGACGATCTCGTAGGCGAGGAAGCAGTCCGTGTTGAGGTGCGCCTTGATGTGCGCGTTGAGCTCGCGCAGCGTGCGCGAGAACTCGGCCAGCGACGCCTGGCACGTCGCCTGGAAGAGCGGGCCCCAGTCGTCGCGCGAGAAGATGCTCGTGATGTTGTCGTACTCGGCCACGAACAGGCCCTCCATGGCCTGCACGTACGTGGCCATGCCGTTGGTCCCCGAGCGGTAGACGGCGTCCGGGTGCTTCTTCTTGGCCGTGTTGACGCTGGCGGCCGCCAGGTTGACCAGCGTCTCGGCCATGTAGGGCCCGCGCACCTCGGCGTATATCTGGGCCACGGGCGACTCGGCGCCCTGCCGCTGGGCGCCGGCTACGTACGAGTAGATGAGGCCCAGGCGCGTGACCTTGTCCTGCGACAGCAGCGGGAACGGCTTGTCCTTGGTGATGTAGTGCAGTGGCTCGAGCGAGCGCGGGGTCTCGGTGCGGAGGATGCGGTCGAACTGGTTCTCGAGCTGCGTGTTTCCTGACTTGATCAGGCGCTGCAGGTCCGCCATGGTTTGCTGGGTCGAGCGCAGGTTGGAGACCTTCATGTCGGATAGGGCCTTGTTCAGGCGCTTGATCGAGTTGAGGTAGTTGGGCAGGCCGGCCTTGTCGGGGCCCATGCGGATGATCTGCTCCTCGTCATTTTTGCTGTCGGCCGGCACGCGTAGGCGCTCGATGGCGGCGAGGACGCTCTCAATGTCTGCCGGGTTGGGAATGGTCAGCATGGATGTCCACATTTGCGCCGCATCCCTGGGCGACGAGTGGGCAAGGCGACTACTCACTGTTGCCAAGGATCTGCAGTTTCTTGGTCTCTCCATTGAGCGGGCCGACAACCTCGCGCACGCTCTTGCCTGTCGACTCGAGCTTGCTCAGACACGCCTCGATCTTCTTGGTCAACTGCGTCGTCTTCTCGAGGCGCGAGTTCAGGACGTCGACCTCGGCCCGCGCCTCCTCCTCGGCGGCGTGTCGGCCGTTGGCCAATCCGACGGCCATGGCGACCTTCGTCGGAGCTGTAACACGCTCAAGAGCGGCGGCGGGCGTAGGAATTCGGCGAGATCGGGCGAAGGCGCGGGGTGTCGTGGGCACCGAAGCCAGCTGCTGGCGCTCGTGCTGGCGGCGATGTCGCCGTGGTGTCTACTGTGGTGGCAGCAGCTCCTCTCGAGGGGAGCTAGAGGGTTGCAATGTGGATGGGGCTTTGGGGCGGTCTCCCTGGCGCTGGGATACGCTAATCGCGACACAGTGCGTCCACTATGTATTTTTTCATGCTTGTCGCTGGTTGCTTGTGCGTGAAATAAAGATTCGCACTGTGCTGCCGTCCGAATCAAACTCGAGGGAACCTAAAACAAGGCGACGGATCTCGTCTGGTCTCTAACAGCTCTATGAGTTCGCCTCAGTCATCGCTTCTTTTCAGTGAAACAAAGCCTAGATCTTCCCGCCCTAGGATGATTTTGTCCGGAAATAATCATCCACCAACCTCCCCATAATGTCGACCAGCGCCGCCACCTCTTGCTCAGTGATTATATACGCCGGAGCCAGCATCACATGGTCTCCGTTGACACCGTCCACGCTCCCGGTGCCGGGGTAGATCGCGATGCCGTACTCGGCCGTCAGACCAAGTGTGGAAAGCTCCATGGCCACGCCGTCTGTGACCGGGAATGGTGCCTTGGTGGCCTTGTCGGCAACGAGCTCCAAGCTCCAGAAAAGGCCCTTCCCCCTGATGTCGCCCACGTTGGGGTGGCCGCCTAGCCGTTCGCGCAATCCATGCGATAGGTGATCACCCATCTTGCGAACGTTTTCCAGCAGATTCTCCTCCTTGATGATGCGCTGGATCTCGAGAGCGGCGGCGCAACCCACGGCGTGTCCCTGGTAGGTGTGGCCGTGGACGAAAACGCTGGGGAGAGGGCGTTAGTACCTAAAACAGACCCTTATCTACCACCCCTTGGGCTGGCCCGTCTGCCAAATGACTGTCATCGAACCTACCCCGTGCCTTGTTCCAGAGCGTCGATTACGCGGTGGCTCATCAAGACGCCTGCGACCGGCTGATAACCGCCGCCGAGGCCCTTTCCTATAGTCTGGAGATCCGGCTTGACGCCCTCCTGCTCCCACGCATGGAGAGTCCCGGTACGGCCCATGCCTGACATGACCTCGTCGAGCATCAAGAGCGCGCCGTACTTGCGGCACACGGCCTCCATGGCTTTGAAGTATCCGGGCACTGCAGGGACGGATCCTAGAGCCTATTTCACCGCGACAAGAATGTTAGCCGTCTGAGCAGCGAGGAGGCTCGGCAATGCAAACTTACAGCCCCAACAACCGGCTCGGCTACGAACCCGCAAACCGTCTCCGGCCCGAGCCTTTGGAACTCGGCATCCAGCTCGGCAGCAAGCCTCTCGACGTACATTGCGTCCGTCTCGTCCTGCTTCTGGCCCCGGTATGCATAGCAGGGTGATACCTGCGTGATGTTGCTCAGCAGCAACGGCTCGAATTTCTCGCGGCGATATTTATGGCCTCCCATCGAAAGGGACCCTAGGGTGATTCCGTGGTAGGACTGGGCCCTCGAGATGAACTTTGTCCGCTGTGGCTCCGCCGGCTTCTTCTCGAGGAAGTACTGCCGCGCCATCTTCATGGCCGCCTCCATGGCCTCGGATCCTGTTGACTATTGTCAGCTCGGATACGGCAGGAAGCTGTCTACCATGCCCTGGCGCTCACCCGAGTTCACAATGTAGGCTCTCGCCATATGGCCATTGGTCGAGTCGACCAGGACCTGGCAAAGCTCCTCGAAAGGCGTGGTGGTGAAGTAGACGGTGGCGCAATATGCAACCTCGTTCATCTGCTTCATGACGGCCTGGATCACCCTGTCGTCGCAATGGCCGAGACATGTGACGGCTGCTCCCCCGACCGCGTCCAGGATCTTCCGGCCATCGTCGAGGATCAGATACTGCCCCTTGGCCTTTGCGACGCGGAGGAATTCATGGTCCAGCTTGCGGTGCAGCACCGCCGACTTGGGGCCCTGGCCGTTGGCCTTCGGCTTGCTCTGGCTGTCCACAGCGGCTGCCATGCTTGGTCTGGGTTTCAGTGCTGGTTGGTCTTCTTGCTATGTTCTGTTACGGGCGGCGATATCGGGGATCTGATAAACTTGGGGATAGTGTAACCTCTGATTTATTACTGCTGCCCGGTGTCTACCCGGGGGACATACCTAATATATGCACACGACTGGATATGCGAGTGCTGTAAGCTCCGATGGTAGGCGTTCCGCCTCGGCTATGGCTTCGTGCGTGGGAGTCATTCTGCGAGAGTGGAGCCAGGGACCAGACATAATACAGCTAGGCGGCATCCTCGTGATGATATCGAGTCTCAGGTCCACTGCAGCTCCCCAAAGGCCAATCAGTTTGTTCCTGCATTGGCCAGGATCGACAGAGGGATGGTCGGGACTAGTGCCTCTATTAGAGTGTGGCCGTATAAGTGAGTGGGGAAGCCGACGCGGAGCAGCTGCCTTCCCCGCTCTCTCCGACTTTCGGCTTCTGTCACACCATCAAAGGCCACTTGGACTTGGCACGAATGCGAGAGTCTGGCCGCGCTACCGCGCTGCCGCGCTGCTGCAGGTGCTGCCGTCGTGGAGATGAGAGAGTATTCTCTGTATGATCGTAGCTTTGGAAGTCGATACTGGGAATATTGTCAGGCTGGCCGGACAGCCATAGGACGTGGTAGGTGCATAATTGCTTGTGAGATCCCTTGGCCTTAGCCTTTCAATGAGCACTGGATGCGTTCTTGTTGGAGACGTAGTACTGTGATCGCGGTGGGCGTAGAGTCATGATGGTTGTGATACGGGCACCTGTCGAGATGGTAATGGCTTGCATGCCATGGAATTCCCACTCCACAGGACGACGTTTCTGGATGCTGCATGGCTTGGCCGGTTGTAAGCCCAGTTTGACCAGGTTCGAGGATAGGTAAGCTCACCCCGCACTCGCCTGATAGTCAACCGTGTTTATGATCTGCGCTTTGAAGACCAGAGCATCTATACTCCAACTGATAAACTCCCCCAGGCTGAGCAAGCTGATCTTTGTGTCACATAGAAGCGACCTGCCGATTGCAATTAGCCGTCGACCATCAACTCGCTGTAGTTTCTGGGCAAGAGTCTTGGCGGCCTCGGACCAACAATGGCAACACAAGAGGATGACAGCCTCGCACTGGCGTTCCACTTGTTCCCATCACTACCAACAGAGCTGCGCCTGCGAATCTGGCAGGCCGCCTTAGAACAAAACCGCATCATCCGCGTCTTTGTCGCCAGCCATCTCGATCTTGACGCTGGAGATGCCGGCGACAATGACGCCAAGTTGGAGTGCCGCTCGCATGGGGCCATCCCACCGCACCTGATACGTTCAATCCCTCGCATCTACGGCTCAGAAATCCACTACGCTGTCGTCGCTGACGGCTACGATCTCGTGCACCCCCTGCTCAGCGTCAGCACGGAGGCTCGAGGCGTGGCGCTTCGCTTCTACCGCATGCAGATGCCCTGCATTTTCGGCGGCAACGCCTCCAAGAAATGGGTCGACAGCCTGTGTGCGGCAGCCCTGCCTCCTCCCGGCAAGGAATGGTCCCACGGCACGCTCTACATGAATCCCGAGTTCGACTTCCTGCTCCGGCTGGGAAGCGGCGAGACGTACGGAAGAGACCTGGACGGCATGGAGGACGTCACCATCGACTTCATCCAGCGCTTCAAGACGGTCTATGACCCCAGCGGCGTCGGGTTGCTTAATATGGTGGTCAACATGGAGGCACTGGAGAGCTTTAAGGGCGTCCTCAAACGGTCATGTCTGGAACCTACCGCGACGGAGGCCTTCAGGGAGACCTTTTCGCAGCTGCGCCAAGTGTGGTTCCTGGACCTGTGCCCGACGGGGCACGGCTACGGCCACACCACCCTCTCTCGACCGGGGACGAGTCCCTTCTTCAGCTATTCATACCCCATGATGGTGTTGACTCCCAATTTCGATCGCCTGCCTCGCGATCCCCGTGCCATCGACTTGACCAAGGTGCCGAGCTTCAGGAACCGCACAGGCCCCGAGACGTTCTTCCCGCAGTGGGAGCGCCTGATGGAGGCCTGGGGCGTGTCCGGGGAGGGGCAGGCTGGCACCACGACAGACTTCCGTCTCATGCTGGCGGCGGACTCCCGCCCGTTCGGCCAAGCTTACGACCGAGAGGGCGCACTGCAATGTTTGTATACGGAGAAGCGCAGGTACGACGCGGCGGTTGGAGAACGCGATGATGTAATGGTGGATATGGTCGACCCGGTCTTTGGGTTCTGGCTTTTCCCAGCGACCCCTCCCCCGCTGGGTATTGGGCAGCCGGCGGCGTGGGTACAGCTGGTCGCCATGGACATGAGTGCTTCATGGCCGGAGCTTGGCCTGTTCAGCTTTCCAGAAGGTGAAGACTGAATACTAGAGTTCTAGACTGCGAGAACTGAGCAAGGATGAGAAGGGAAGGAGTATATTTTACACTGGTGATGCTCCCAGCGCGGTAAGCGGGGTAATTAAACATCCATTGGTCTTGCGCGCTAAGTGGCCCCACTAACGCGCTTCTTCGCGTCTTGACCCCGATTGGCCCCTCCCTTTCTGGATTTCGACCGTGATCCAACAAGTGGTGTTGGATCACGGTCGAAATCCAGAACCCATTTCGGATGACGGCGGAGCATTTTAGCAAAGATACGTCCCTCTTGATTTGGACAACCGGCCCCTCGACCTGCTCGCCGCACTTGAATACAGCGACAGCACCGGGAACTACGTGTCTACACCATGGATGCCTTCAATCAGCGGGATGAGGCCGCGTTAAATCGCGTGCGCCAGGCCGAAGAGTTTCTTGACCCTCGTGAGTCGCAGTAGCTCGCCCCTGGCCTTGATGGCCATGTAACATCTAGCTAAACAACCCCCCGTGTCTCTCTCTAGACGACCAGAGTTCCCGAAGCTACAGGCCCGACATCGTATTGATGTTGCAGAAGAACCAGAGGCGCTTGGTGGTCAACATCGACCATGTCCGTGATCACAATGCCGAGATCGCAGAAGGCCTGCTCATGGACCCGCTCGAGTACTCTCTCGCCTTCAACCATGCGCTCAAGCAGATTGTGAAGACGGTCCCCAACGCGAGGCCAGAGCAAATCGACGAGGAGGTGCAATACTACTGCGCCTGGGCCGGCAGCTTTGGACTGCACGCTTGCAACCCCAGGACCCTGTCGTCCAGCCTGCTGAACCGCATGGTCTCGATCGAGGGCATCGTCACCAGATGCTCGCTGATCCGGCCAAAGGTGGTCAAGAGCGTCCACTACAACGAGGCGAAGGACAAGTTCCACTTTCGGGAATACCGCGACCAGACCATGACCAATGGCGTCACCACTTCGAGCGTCTACCCACACGAGGACGAGGAGGGCAACCCCCTGATGACCGAGTATGGCTTTTGCACCTACAGGGATCACCAGACCATCTCGATACAGGAAATGCCCGAACGCGCCCCTGCCGGTCAGCTTCCCCGCGGTGTCGATGTGATCCTCGACGACGACCTGGTCGACAAGGTCAAGCCGGGCGACCGAATCCAACTGGTCGGAATATTCAGGACTATGGGCAACCGCAACACGAACCACAACAGCGCACTGTTCAAGACGCTGATTCTAGCCAACAATGTCGTGCTGCTGTCGTCAAAAGCCAGCGGCGGCGTGGCCACCGCGACCATTACCGACACGGACCTGCGCAATATCAACAAGATCGCCAAGAAGAAGAACCTGTTCGAGCTGCTGTCGCAGTCGCTGGCGCCCAGCATCTACGGTCACGACCACATCAAGAAGGCCATCCTTCTGATGCTTCTAGGTGGCGTGGAGAAGAATCTCGAGAACGGCACTCACCTCAGGGGTGACATCAACATCTTGATGGTCGGCGACCCGTCAACGGCCAAGTCGCAGCTGCTGCGCTTCGTGTTGAACACGGCGCCCCTTGCCATTGCGACGACGGGTCGAGGATCTTCGGGCGTTGGTCTGACAGCGGCCGTGACCTCAGACAAGGAGACGGGAGAGAGGAGGCTGGAGGCCGGAGCCATGGTCATGGCGGATCGCGGAGTGGTCTGCATCGACGAGTTCGACAAGATGTCCGACATTGACCGAGTCGCCATCCACGAAGTCATGGAGCAGCAGACCGTCACCATCGCCAAGGCGGGCATCCACACGTCGCTCAACGCACGATGCAGCGTTATCGCGGCTGCTAACCCCGTCTATGGCCAGTACGATCCGCACAAGGACCCACACAAAAACATTGCTCTCCCAGACTCGCTGCTCTCCCGTTTCGATCTGCTGTTTGTCGTGACAGACGACATCGAAGACACTCGCGACAGGCAGGTGTCGGAGCACGTCCTCCGGATGCACCGCTACCGACAGCCTGGCACCGAAGAGGGCGCGCCGGTGCGTGAGAACACGGGGCAGTCGCTCGGCGTCGGGATGCAGAACCAGGCGGCCGACTCGCAAAAGCCGACCGAGGTGTTCGAGAAGTTCGATTCGATGCTGCACGCAGGCGTGACTGTGACGTCGGGACGTGGCGCCAACAAGCGACCCGAGGTGCTCAGCATCCCGTTTATGAAGAAGTATATCCAGTACGCCAAGACGCGTATCCGGCCCGTTCTGACGCAGGAGGCGTCGGACCGCATCGCCGACATCTACGTGGGCCTGCGCAACGACGAGGTCGAGGGCAACCAGCGGCGCACCAGTCCCATGACGGTGCGTACGCTCGAGACTATCATCCGTCTGGCCACGGCCCACGCGAGGTCACGGCTTTCCAACCGGGTCGAGGAGCGCGATGCGGCAGCGGCCCAGTCGATTCTGCGCTTTGCGCTCTTCAAGGAGCTTGTCGAGGACGAGTCGCGCAAGAAACGGCGGAAAACTCAGACGGTCGAGTTCGCATCGTCGAGTGACGAGGACAGCAGTGACGATGGCGACGACGACGACGACAGAAATTTCCGCAGCTCTACCCGTCCCAGCGGCGTCCCGTCTACCCGCGGCACCGCCAGACCCCGCCGGACGGCTGCCAACGGCAACTCACGGCGCAACGGAGGGAACAGCTCGGGCGCGGCAGTTGATGGGGAAGATGCCGAGGAGCAAGAGGAAGAGGAAGAGGCTCCGCCACGCAGGACACCCCGGAATCGCAGGGCGGCAGCGGCAGGGAGTTCGTCGCAGGTCTCGTATGCCTCATCGATGCCGGCATCCCAGCTGGAGACGCAGGAGGAGGATGGTGAGGGTGAAGACGTCGCGGCCGACGAGCTCGCTAGCGGAGCGGCGGCTCTGAGCATCGCGCCGGCGGAGGGGCCGACCATCACGGCGCCGCGACTGAACGCCTTCAGACAGGCGCTTGGTCAGCTGCAGTCAACTGATCTCTTCCAGGAGGACTCGGCCGACGTGGACGAGTTGATAGCGGCCGTGAACGCCAAGATAGGCTCCCGCAACGGCGGGGCGTTCGATAAGGAGGAGGCTATCAAGGCGTTGCGCAAGATGAATGAGGCCAACCAGATTATGTATGTGCTGCCCTTGGTTTCTATTTCACGCTTGATATATCGGAGTTTGACGCTGACAAATGGCCACACAACAGGTACACCGACGGAGAGACTGTTTACCGGATTTAAGTCACGGATAGTGGCGGTGGAGAAGCTACAATTATGGATGCAATGATACATGATAGACGAGTGGTAGACGGATGTCCCTGGTTCACGGTGGGCGTTTAACGGGAGGGCGTTGTTTTTGGCTGCCCAGCACGGATCTGTTCTAGATTATACCCAGCTGGCAGTGGTGATGAGCGTAAATGCTCGACGCGGAACGTATACCGCCAGTAACGGGTTTGCTCGTGATGTGTATGAGCCAACTTTTGTCTTTGATCTCTACGTTGGGATTCCACGCATCCTCTCGTCTATGTTTTATCTAATGCCACCGCTCCGCCGCGCCCAACTCGGGTCCAGACTCGGCCATGAAAAGAAAAACATCGCAAAACAGAACGCACTCTCGGGGACAAAAGCCCTTGAAACAAACACAGCAGGGATCGACCCGGGGCACCCAAAATCTCAAAGAACACCGTCAGGGCTGACGCCCAACCGCCCAAAATACTCGCCCACCCTATCCACAACCCGGACGCCGTTCCACGTCTCGTTTCCGTCGGCATCGAAAGCCAGCACGGGCACGCCGACCTGCTCGATGGCAAAGCTGGCCGCGACGCTGCCCCACAGCGCGGCGTCCTCGACGGGCCGGCCGCGCGCCATGGCGACGGCGAGGCCGCCCAGGAACGCATTTCCGCCTCCGGTGGGGTCGACGACTTTTTTGTTCGCCTCTTCCTCTCCGTCTTCCTCTCCTTCCTCAAAGTAGGCCGGGAACCAGCGCTCGAAGCCCGGGTCGGGCTCGTCGTCGTACTCGCACGCCACGGAGCCGTCGGGCTCCTGCATCAGGCCGGCGAAGAGGGCCTCCATGTCCGTGTCCGGCTGGAGGCCGCCGTGATGCAGGGCTGCTGCAGGTTTTTTCTTCTTCTGTTTCTTATTTTGCTCTCCTCCTCTTCCACCACCACCACCACCTTCCGTTCTCCTCCTCCGCCGCCGCCGCCGCCCCCCGTTCCGCGCAACATAACAACCCGCGGCCCCGGCGCGAACGACGACGGCGTAGCTGGACAGCGGCATGGACGCCAGCAGCTGCTCGCAGGCGCGCTCGACGGCAACAACATCGACGCGTCCGTCGGGCGTCAACCCGGCGCCCGGGCCCGAGTCGCCCATGAGCGCGGCCAGCTCGGCGTGGTTGGGGCTGCAGACGTCGACGAGGGCGAGCGTGTTTGTCAGCTCGAGCAGCTCGTCGGGCCCGCAGCGGTCCGGGACGGGCTCCCAAACTATCAGCGGGCGAGCAGGGCGGTAGTCCTCGTCATCATCATCCGTGCAGTGACGGCGGCGCAGCGACGACAGCAACGTGACCACGTCGCGACACCGGGCCGCGCTCGAGATGATGTGCACGGCGCGGGCATGCAGCAGCGCCGGGCACGGCACGAGGTCGGACGGCGTGAGGCGCAGCTTCGGGGTGACGTAGCGGAACGACCGCCGGTCCCGGTCCGAAGGGTCGTCGTACCCGTTCCAGCCGCGCGTGGTCTTGCGCGTGCCGTCGTCGCGCACCAGGGCCGACGTCTGCCACGACGCGATGGTGTCGTGCGCGGAACGCGGGAAGTCGACGCCCCGGTCGATCACCCACCCCACCGTCCGCGACCGGTCGGGCGCCGGCGACAAGAGCCTGGCCCCCAGGGCGGCGAAGGTGCCGGCGCCGCCCAGCACGTTGCGGGCGGCGGGTTTTGGTGGGGGGAACTCGATTTCGTCTTGGGGTGGGTTTATGTTAGCTTTTAGATCACCTACTAGAGGTACTTAAGGCAGTCCAGCCGTGGAGTAAGGAAGAAAAGAAAACATACCGATGATCAGCATCCCAAAAGTGACAAAGTCGATCTCTTGACCGTTTGGGATCTTCTCGGCCTCCGGCAGGGCAGCCTGAGCCGCAGTGCCGTCCATGGCTCCGGACATGATTATGAGGGCTTGGGCTGAGGCAGCCCAGCTCGTCGTCTTGGGTGCCGACGGCCTCGTGGTTTGGATGGACGTGTGGGTTGTTTGGAAAGGTTCCCGAGTTGGAAGCAAAAATCAACACAGTGGGAGCATGACAACGAGGTGCGCACCGATAAAGTCCCAAGGTTTTACCGAACCCACGTCCAAACCCAAATGCACTAGACTATACCCAGCTTGGCTGGCCGGCTGCCGTTTGTTCTAGGGTTGAGGGATGTTCATGTTTCAGAGCGCAGAGCGTGTCGTGGTTCGCTGCTGATACGGGCTGATATCGAACCAAGGTGCTAAGGATATCTATCCATGGGCTCCCCTAGCTACAGCCCCAATTAGGCGCTGAGCCCCGCTCCACAGGCTTGCGGTTAGGCCATGGTCCCACTGTCGCGCAAGCCTGTCGGATGCAACTGCCTACCACTCGCACAGTTTCTTTTTGATCCTGGCAGCAAAGGTATCATCAACCCATCCAGTAAACCATAAACAAACAAACCTCCCAGCTAACCCTGTAAATCATAATATCCCACCAGCCAACAACCTAGTAAATGTGCATCCGTGCCCTCTGCGGATCCGACGGCGAGCTCCCGGCCCGCGAGCGCATCGACATGCGGGCCAGCAGGCTCGACATCTTTGTGTTTCTCTCGTGGCTGCTGATGCTGGCCCGGTCCGCCGGCGGCGGACCCTCGCGCAGCGTGCTGGCGTCGACGTGAGTCTGCGGGAAAATGCCCCATTTGCCCTTGGAGTTGACCCCCGACCAGCACCAGTGCCCAGGGTACGCCCATCCGATGTTGGTGACCGTTTCGCCCTTTTCCAGCCTGAGCCAGTCGTGGTGCTGGTCCTTGTCCCTGTCCCTACCGTCCTTGACCGCAAACTTCCACCGTGCCACGACCCGCATGCTGTTGGCGCCGCCGTCCAGCTGCGACGACGCCGTCACGACCTGGTCGCGAGGCGGCGGCTCCAGCCGGACCGCGCTGGCGGGGAACAGGCCCTTGGCGTTGTCGTGCCACCCGGACGCCCACTCGCCGCCAAACCTGGCCGGGAACTCGACGCCGACGATGCGTGCGCCCACGGCGAACTGCAGCGGCGGCAGCGACTTGTCGGGCGGCGCCCGCAGTGTGCCGATCGCCTGCCGGACCGTCTCGACCGCCCGAGCCATCGGTAGCGTCTCGAGCGGCGGCTGCAGGCCGAGTGCGTCGTCTCCTCCTCCTGTCTGTGACGGCGCCGGTGGCATCGTAAGGTGCAGGTCGAAGCCGTTGCGCCATACCGGGGGTAGCATTCCGGCAGCGGCGCCACCGCTGGGCTTCCCCGGCATGTCGCCGGCGCCGCCCTCGATCACGTTAAGCCCCGGGACGAGAGGCAGAGGGCGCGGGTGCCGGGCGATGTGCATAAAGAGCTGCTTTTGCGAGAAGAAGACGGTCGCGTCGCTTTCCTCCGTCGTGTGCCCCTGCTGCACGCAAAACAAGCAGCCGTATACTTGGTCCTCGATCGTCCGCGCGGGCAGGTGGCTTTTTGAGAGAAAGCGCAGCCGGAAGCCGACGTTGGTTGACTTGGACACGTAGTTTGCGCTCTCTGCTCTGGGCGTCAGTCGTCGCAACATGTTTGTTGAGAACAGAGACAGGTAATAGTCACCTTCGCCATTGATGTCGGCCTCGACGTCGTTCCAGTCCAGCTCGAACAGACAGGCCTTGCACTTGGCCGCCATTACAGAACCAGATCCAAAGTTCTGGGAAGCATATTTAGTCAGTGGACCCTTCACGAATGAGGTTGTCAACACGCCAGTAGCAGCGAAGCATCATCCTTACAAGCTTGCGGACCTGCTTCACACCAACACCGCCCTTGAGGACCTCTCTAGCACCCTGGCAGAAACCCTTAAGTTGGTGCAAGGAGCTGCTGGGTCCTATGGAGCAGTCCGCCGGCCCACGCGGGGTCGGCTCCCGGGGCTGCACGCTCTGGTCAACATCCACGGGGATTAGGCCAGAGTCGAGGGCATGGACGCGGCTGCTCGTGACAGGTTCTAGCCCCGTATGCGGGCCCGGGCTGCCGGCGCTCGCGGTGGCAAGGGACGCCTCAACATACCCCTGTTGCTCCTCTGGTATATGTAGAAACGCACTCATGTCTGCCCCAGACATGCTTGACGTCCTATACGACGTCGTGACGGTGCTAGTAACCTCGGAGCCCGAGTCTGTCCTCGGCTCGGAGAGGAAGCTATGGCGGTAATCCGAGTAGGAGCTGTCCCTCGACCGTGTGGCGGATGCCCCGCTGCCAGCCCTGGACATCATGATAGGATGTTGGGTACTGAGATGAGCTCCTTGGGATGCCCCTGTCCAACTACCGCTGTTATGCCTAGCTCCAGGCCCGCGCCGAGCTATTTGTAGTGGGCTCACGGGCGACGGTAGATCCTGGTGGTAGGTGCTCTGCTCGTAGGCGCCTGACGGCTGTGGGCTGTATAGCATCTCTTGATGTGCTGTTTCGGGATGACAATCGCCCGAAAACGGAGGATTCAGCACATTAGGCCTTTGGTTAACCTCCTCGACCTTTCCATCCCCGGCGTTGTTGAGCTTGCTCAGCGCCTCATTCCGCTTGACCCCCATGCGCCAGGGACTTTTCTCCGGGAACGGCGGCGGCTCGTCGATATCGGCCGGCACGTTTGAGTGTACCGAGTCCTTTCTCGACGGACTGCTGTCCTCAAGCTGTTGCACAGCGCCCTCAAGTCCGAGGTCTGGCCCGGACTGGGATGTCATGCTCGTCCGGCCGGGGTCGTCGGCGAGAAGGCTGCCACGGGCCGAAGTCGGCCTCGTGTCGGTTTCGGGCGGAGAGAGTAGTGCTGCTGCCTCGATTGGCTCGAGCTTCATGCGGATCAAGATATCGACGATCTTGGGCGCGTGGCCTCTCGAGAGCGCCTGCAGCTCCGAGAACTTGGCCTCGTCGAAGTCTTGGAGCTCGACATAGTCGTCAAACTCCCACAGGAGATCGTTCAACTGCGTGCGATATGCGGCGATGTCGTCTGTGCGTGGGCCAAGGGAGTCAGTCTGAACATTCTTGCTGTGTATGGTTGAGGCAAGCTGCACGCACATACCGTCATCCTTCAAAGCGTCGACAAAGTTCCGCCCGCAAGTATCCAAATGCTTCCTGCAGAGCGGCTCGATCTTGAGCAGGGCGCGTTCGCCTTCCCGCTCGAGCCTGCGGGCGGCTCGCGCGAGCGCCTTGGCGCCATCCTGGATGTCTGTCTCGTTGCTGCTCTCGGCGGCATTCTGGGCGTTTTCGGCGGCCGCCTTGGCTTTGAGCACAATCTCCCTGAACGGCGCCAGGACGAGGGCCTCGACGACTTCGTCCATGGCAATTGGCCGGCCTAATAGGGCTCGGTATTTCTGTACGTGTAATGGCTTCCAGGGTTTGTCTTTGAATGTAATCTTGATATTATGCTTCAGGTCCCGAGGGCGAGCAAACAATACCAAGATCACACATTCTCGGGGCGCGCGACTGTATCGTGCAGCGGAGGCCAAGGAAGGGGAGGGGAAGATGAGAGCAGTCAGGGACAGAAGATCAGGAGCACGGATGGGGGAGGACGAGAAGAAAAGCAGATTCACAAGCAGGTGAGACGGCAACGCAACCAATAATTAAAGATCTCACCCTGCTGGCGGGGTGTGCAAAATAATGGCCTTTTCGCGCGACAGCCAACTTCGGTCGAGGGAATAGCCAGACCCGGTCGCGTCTTACAGCTTTGCGATGGCGGTTGTCGTCCGAAGTGTTGGGGGACCTTTATTCCATGTCTGGGCCTGACCCCCAGGATGGGCGAGTGGGCTGGGCAGAGGTGTCGGTCTTCGCCCAACTCTACTCAGCGCTTGGCTAGGTATGTACATGTCTTGTGGTGGCTTCGTCCGATGGCGGCCTTTCTTTTGCGAGGTACTTTGTGCTGTACTCAACCCGGGCGCCTGGATGCAGGGTAGGACGAGGCTGTGCCGGGCCGGAGCGGAAGTGGACGAACGATAGCTGGCTGTGTGAGTGGACTCAGTCGCTACCAAGTGCATGTGTGCTCGTGCTACTGTAGCGTGAGGGCGCACAAACGAACAAGTCAGCCCTCGCATGGCGTCGCTGCATTCCATGTTGCAGGAAGAAAAGTGTCGCATTAGTTGTGATCTGAGTGGTCGAGATAAGAAGCACTCATAGGTGGTGGCTCTTCGCTTCAAAGTGAGGCGGAACACATGATCCACCACGGGCGGCCAGACGCTGCAGCCAGCCACTGATCGGCCGAAAGACACCGCCATCTCTACCGAGGCAGGCAGCCACCCTTCCGGACTTCCCATTCAGGTCACCGGCCATCAATACCAAGCTCGGACACCCCGAAAGAGGCTAGTATTTGTATGTGTATGCACCCGACTTGCTCCCTAGCAGGCGTTCCCCATTTGCCTGCCAGTCAGCTTCGGATCGTCGTCCATGCTGTCATAGTCCTCATCGTAGTAATCAAGGTCGTAGACGATATTCTCGTCGTCCTCTTCCTCGTCCTCATCCTCACCCTCATCTCCCTCCTTCCCCTCCCTCTCGGCGGCCTCTACCTTCTTCTCTACCTTCTCCACCTTCGGCACCTCCCCGCCGTCGCCGTCACCGCGCAACAGCCGCACGACCTCGGGCAGCTCGCTAAAGATGCCGTGACCCTTCGCCTCGTCCCACAGCTCCTGGAGCTTGGCCAGCAGCGTCGTGCCCCCATTATCCTCGGGGGACCGGCCGGCCCGCACGCGCTCGGCGAGCGTCATGGTCCGCGCCACGGCGAGCATTGCGCCCGCGGGGCCACCAGCATCGCCACTACTACCACGGAGCCGGTACAGCTTGCGCACCTCGGACCCCAGCACGTCGCCCGCCAGCACGACGCTGCGCGCGATGCGGCGCAGCGTCGACAGCGCACTCATCTTGGTCTCGAAGACCAGTGCAGCAGCAGCAGTGCCCTTGCCGCTCGCCGCCACAGCGGCCGAGATGCTCCGCACGGCGCGCTCGATGTCGTCAAAGGCGTTGCCCGCCGCCTCGAGCTGCTGCCGCTGTTGCTGCCGGCTGCTGCTGTGCGAGGAGGAGGAGCCGCTGTTGCCGATGAGCGTCTGCCAGATGGTTTTGCCGTAATGTTCAAAGTTCATGGGCACGGGCCGCCGCGCCGCCGGCGGTGGCGCCGCAACCACCGCGAGGCCCGCGCGGTTGTTGCTGTTGCCGTTGATATGGGTGATGGTCGTAGTAGTGGCCGTAGCAGAAGAAGAAGAATTGTCCGCCGCCGCCTCCCGCCGCCGGGCGTTGTACCGGTTTAGCAGCAGCATGCGCGGCCCCACGGACGGGTTGGTGCTGATGATTATGCTGAGCAGATCACGCACGTCGGCCTCGGCCAGCCCCGCCACTATGCTCCTGATTTGGGGCTCGCCGATTTCTGCCGCCGTTGGCATGGCCGCGTTCGTGGTGCCGGTGCCGACGCCTCTGCCGGTGCCGACGCCTGTGCCGGTGGAGGAAGGCACGGTGATGGTGACGGTCGGAGGAGGCGGGCCGCCGTTTCCATAACTGGCAGACCGTGGTGCCATCGGCCGGACCCCTTGTTGTGCTTGGTGGTATGACGAAGGTGCTGCCCGGTGCTGCTGCGAGTGATAGTAGCGTTGCGCCCCGTTGCCGTTCATGATAGGCTGCTGTTGGTGTTGCTGCTGTTGCTGCTGGGAATATGTGCCGCTAGACATGTCCCGTCCGGGCGCGGGACGGGAGCCGTCCCCAAGGCCGCTTGGATGGCAACTGTCACACTCCGGGTGCCGACACGCCCGCCCGGCACAGTCGACCCTCGCCCGTTTGGTAGCCATCGAACTTCAAACCACTTCTGCCGCCGCGGATTCTTCCACAGTACGCCAGCGGGAATCCCCAGCAGGTGCAATATGTCCGCAAACAAGTACATAGCTAGGTGTTGAGATCTCGGTGAGCGGTATCCGAGCGCTTTTTGAGTCTTTCGGAGGCACCTCCTATTGGGTGGGGTTTGCCTCGATGGCTGGATTTCGCTCCCTGTTTCGTACCCCTATTGCGGTTCCCGCGCAACCTGGGTGTTGCCACAAGTCCCGAAACGGCTGGGTCTGTGCCTTCATCTCGGGAGGCGTAAAAAGTGGCCGACCGGGAATGCGGAGGGATGGCCCCTGCACATAACGAACGACCCCCTGCATCTAGATCTCGCCCCACGATGCTGGCTGGAGAAAGGCATGCTTTCAATCTCTTAAAACGACGTGAACCTAAGATTAAAATATGCTATATAATCAGTCTCATTAGAATAGGGCTCACAAAGTAAATTCCAAAAACAGGAAATAGAGATCGCCTAGTCCGACGGCGAGTGCCTCCTCAATCCACAATCACCGACACACAATGACACGCAGGGATACAATCAGGGGCATTCTGGGAGACATAATGTCTCCATTCGCCGTCTTCATACTTCAGGCTCGGACTCAGTCTCCCTGATTTTCCTCTCTTTAATTCTTGCTGGCATTGTTCGCAGACTCAATCTGTTCCACACATCATGTTAGCACGAAAAAGGCCTCTGAGAGGGAGGTGCGTCGAGTCGACCTACCTCCGATATCAGCCGCCGTCCGACCTCGATCGTCTCGGGTGCTCCACGCTGTCGAAGCCAGAACCTGTGGGGATAGGATTTATGTTAGACTTTTGACGGTGACCACGCATAGTATGCGAAAATAACACGGCAAGCGGTGACCTACCCTTCTTCGGGAGAACCGTGGCCCTTGGTGGAGGCGAGACGAGCTTCCTCCTCAAGCGTCTCCCTTGTGATCTTCTCGCTGCCGCTCAGAGCTGCCGTGGCCGCCTTTTCTGACTCGTCGTGCCCAAGAGTCTCGGCCAACAGGCGCTTCCTCGTGGCGAAACGCGCAGCTCGCTCCATCTGCAGGCCAGGGCTGTCAATCTTCTGCAATGTATACCGCACCACCTGCTGCACCACAAGGTACACATGCTCGGCTACCAGGATGCTCAACAGGAGCGCCCAGGCCTTGATGTCCCAGGGGCTGCCATCCAGCCCGCCGTTCATTCTGTCCCCGCCACTAAAGAGGAAGACGACGGCTGCACTGGTAATGCTTCCCAGCCACGACAGGAATCCCAGCGAGGTGAGCCAGGGCCCGATCGAGTCGTCGCGCCACGGAATCGGCCTCTGACTGCCGATGGCGATCTTCATGGCGTCCGATCTCGCCTCGACCCAGTTGTTGACGAGAAAGGAGCACGCCGTCAGGGGGAAGCCGACCGAGAATAGCGACAGGTAGCCAAACTGCACCACCATCTCCCGGTAATCAGTAGTCACGTCGTAGGCATCAAGTCGCGCCTCGCCCCGGACCCTCTGCAGAAAAGCGGCCTCCTCGGGCGCGTCCTTGTGGTGCACCGCACCCCCGTTCTTTTGGGCCATGCCGTCCTGCACCTTCTCAACCGCGTTGAAGACCTTGCGCTTGGCGAACGGGACAATAACCTCTAGGAGCAGGTTGACAATCTGCGCCGTGACGGTGAAGTAGAACATCTGCTGGGTGAAACGGTTGGGGTTGATTTCGAAGTCCTTGGTCTTGATGCCGTCCGTGGTGAACTTGCTAGCCGTCGACTGGAATATGTCCAGATGAGGGGCCAGCACCTTTCCGAACGGCACGTAGACAAAGGCTGTGAGGAAAAGAGGGAAGTAAGAAGTGATGAAGTTGATGACGAAGATCTTCTGAACAAACGATGCTTGGTGTCCTTGGAAGGAGGCAAAAAAAAGGGGACTGTCAGCAGTTGGATCGCGTGGGGTCAGAGTTGCTGTGCCAAGGCGTACCATCTTGGGTCTCGTAGTTCTCCAGGTTCGTCAGGCGCTCCGCTAGATTGGTCAGGAGTGTGGTGAGGGCAGGCATGAAGAGCTTGGACTTGGTCAGCTATTGCGTCTATAATAGCACGAGCGGGCGTAGAAAGGGAGACTCACAGTCAAAAGGACAGTCGGGAGGAATGTCTGGGAGAGAAATAGCCAAAGTCAGCATAAACGCCTTTTGAAATCAAAAATAGCAGACAAGGCCAAATGCGCACGCACCAGATATTGTTTAAACGGGCCGTTGTAGACCTCGTTGATGAAGATCTCGATGGCGAAGCACGAGAAGATCATGCTCCCGAGAATGGCCATGCACGCGATGGCAAAGGGAACCTGCAACAGCTGGCGCGAAAGTCTCTTCAGGGGCGGGAAGACCTTGATGATCTCTCCCGTGACAGGGTCCCGCGCCTCACTCTCATGCTGGAACTGTGGCCGTGGCCGCTGGATCCTAGAGACGCCGCGGACGCCCCACTGGACGGCCAGGTCGACCTCCTTCTTGCGCCAATACTCGAAGAAGATGACGGACCAGAGGCAGTTCACGAGGGCGTAGAACCACGAGAACTTGCCGAGAAGGAGCCAGGCGCTGAAGCCAAAAGCGGCGGGGAAGATGAGGAACTTGAAGTAGGTCTGCAAAAAGGCAAAGTAGAAGGCGACGCGCTCGCCAAACTTGTTGCGGATCTCGTTGAGGTCGGCGTCGTCCAGGACGTACTTTGTGCTCCAGCGCTTGATCCACTGGCGGTTGAAGGCGTGATCGTGCAGCGGGAAGACGGCGGCGACGTGCTTCCACTGGCCCGTCTTGGGCGTAATGCCGGCGCCGCCATCGTTTTTGGATTTTGTGATGAGCAGGTAGCACAGCCGGAGACGCTCGGCCTCGGAGACGGGCTCGTTCTCGAACTGGTTGTTCAGGTCCTGCTTGTTGGGGGCCGAGGGGCGGACCCCGTACAGCCAGTCCTGCAGGCGATAGCGGTACACCTGCGCGTGGAGGAGCTTGTCCGACACGATCTTGACGAACACCAGGAGAGAGTGCTTGCCGCCGTAGCGGACCTCGGTGGCAAAGCCGACCTTGACGAGAGCCTGCACGAGCTGCACAAACGCCGCCTCGGCCTCGACGCGCTCGGCTGGAGGGGAGTTCTGTCAGACCACCAGGTCCCGATGACCTTGAATCCCGAATGAGGCTTACACTTGTTGGAGGGGATCCGGTAGTCAACGACGTAGTCGACGCTTGAGGCCCGTCAGCTGGATTCTTTGCTGCTGGCCGATAGCACAGCTCATTGAGGAGGTTACTCACTCAAAATTCTTGGATTTGGATCCCGATCCATCACCCTTTTCGGGCTGGTAGATAGCCCCCTGGGTCGCCATGACTGCGAGTGGCCAAGAGCCAGAGGTGGTGCCAAGCGATGCTGCCCGGAGAGCGACCGCAATGAGTGGGATGGGGCGGCTGGTTCCGTAGGCGTTTGTCGAGTGACAGAGCCACGCAAGATGCGGGGCAGAGCAGAAGCTTGGGAGGAAACACGACCAGGATTAGCAGGAAGAGGAGAATAGGAAGTGTTTGGCCTAAAATCTCTAGATATATCTCAATGGGCAAGGTAGACTAGGCTGGCAGCTAGCTGCGTCAGATGACGTTCAATATTCGAGACCAGGCATGCTCAAAAGGGTCGGATTCTTGGCTGGGATTTTGGGATGCCGCCAACAACGTCACCACACATGTTTCCGGTTCCCTGACTGGAGGACAAGCCTGGTTGCGACATCCACACTTGGCCCAATCCCAAACGGGCATGGCGGCAGGAGCCCTCATCACAGACGGATGCGATGGCAGGAGCTTGGGGAGATGCGTCCAATCGGGAGCCCATGCTTGCCCGCTTGTCCAACAACAGAACAGAGCTCAAACCTCCACAATGGATACTCCTGTGGGGCGGTACCGGAGCTTAATTCGTTGTGGTGCGTTGTTGCTGCCCGTGAATGATTTTCACTAATTACGAGTTTGACAGCACTCTTGGCTCACCAACCTCCGAGTTCAGGGTACTGTTGGAAGTGAATGTCACAATGCGTGACTAGCACATCCCAGTCCAGCTAAATATCGGATGTCCCGGCCTGCAGCCCTGCTGTGTCCTCCCACTAGGTAGGTACATACCATACATATCAGATCGCGTCGTCTTTTTTTCATCCCGCTCCTCTCCTCCTCTTCTCCTCTCCAGACACAAAAAGAAAAAAAAAAATGGGCTTCCTAGTACGACTAGGTCTCCGCCGTCACAGCCCCTGGGAACCGCCCACGGTGCTAGACAGGCTTCTAGATGGGCCGCTGCACTATCTCATCGCCACCGCCTTCTCGGTCCTGGTGCGGCTGCGGGGTCCTCCTCTCGCGCCCCCGCCGGCCGGCCGGCCGGCGATCCGGGTGGTGTGCATATCCGACACGCACGAGCACACACTCCCCGTGCCCGACGGCGACCTGCTGATCCACGCCGGCGACCTGACGACGTCGGGCACGGTAGATGCCATCCACGCGCAGCTCGACTGGCTGGCCTCGCTGCCGCACCAGCACAAGGTCGTCGTGGCCGGAAACCACGACACCTGGCTCGACCCCGTCGCCAGGCCGCACCTGCCTGTGGCCCCTGCCGAGGACGCCAAGCTCGATTTTGGGAACGTCATCTACCTGCTCGACGAGTCGGTCCGGCTCGACTTCAAGCCCGCCGGCCGCTCGCTGACCGTGTTCGGCTCGCCGCATATCCCCCGGTGCGGCGGCGCCGAGTTCGCGTTCCAGTACCTGCGGAACTTTCCCCCTTGGGAGGGGAAGGTTCCTCTTCAGACAGATATTCTGATCACTCACACGCCGCCCGTAAGTGTTTTCCCGACACCCCCGGTCGTCTTTTTTTCCCACTTTACGATGCTTACTACGTGGCCTCCATAGCGCCACCACCTCGACCTCGGCCTTGGCTGCGCCGGCCTCCTGGAGGAGGTGTGGCGAGTCCGCCCCAGACTCCACGTGTTCGGCCACGTGCACTCGGGCGCCGGCCGGGAGGCCGTCTTCTTCGACGAGGCCCAGCGCGCCTTTGAAAAGCTTATGGCGCGGCCCAAGAGGGGTTTGATATCGGACCTGCTCATCCCCCACGTCGGGTGGCTCGACGCATTCAAGGTGCTTTTGTACGGCGTTAACGCGGTTCTGTTCAAGTGGTTGATGCTCGGGCCAGGGCCCAACAACGGCAGCCTCATGATCAACGCCGCCCAGATGTATCGAAATACCGGAAAGATGGGGAACTCCATCCAGATCGTCGACTTGTAAAGGGTGAGGGGAGGACACACCCCGTGGAAACCAGCTGGTTTATATGTGTAAGAAGCCAAAAAAGAATTAAGTACATATATACGGAAAACAACAAAAAGCGTTTATGGAATATATCACGCCCGCTCCTAACGCCATCTAATGCTCTCTCAATACGTAATTATATCAGCTATCATCAACAAGCGGCTCAAACCATTATCCGCCTCAGGCCCTCGGTGCCGCCAAGGACGCGCCGGCCCGTGACGGCGCACCGCCCTGCTCCACTCTCCCACCTGCCCTCCTTGCCGCCGGCCATGAAGGCCTCTTGCCTCGGGTGCTCGCCCGCGACCCAGCGGTGGATGCACGTGTAGCAGTAGACCACGCCCGTCTGGCACGCCGTCGCCGTCCTGATGTCGTCGGCGCAGATGGGGCACAGCGCCGAGTCGGCCGGCGGCTTGACCGTCAGGATGGGGAGCATTGAGGGTGTGGCTATGGGCACGTTTTCGGCCAGCGGCTCGGCCTCCTTTTCCTGCTCATCATCTTCTTCTTCCCCACTACTTTCCTTCTTCTTTTTCTCTTCTGCCGCCGCTGCCGCCGCCGGTTGCTTCATCCGCTCCGGCAGGCCCAGACCCGTAACGACGGGCGGCGGCAGATCCAGATTCTCGGCCGTCCGGGCCGACAGGTGCTTGCCAAAGTCGGATGCGTGCCACCACTCGAGGAACTTGAGCAGCACGAGGCTGGCGGGGAGTGCGAGCGACAGGCTCGAGAGCGCCCTAGACGCCAGGCCGCTAGGCGAGAGCAGCGACGAGGCAGCCCCGCCCCTAGCCGCAGCCGCGGCGGCGGCGGCTCCGGTGCCCTTCTCGAGCGCGTCGATGGCCTGGTAATCGGCGGCGGTCATGCGGCGGATGCGTGCGCCGGCGAGCCAGGTGAGCGGGTGGTGGAAGCGGCTGCCGTCGAAGAGGTATGCGAGGCTAAAAGCCAGGGCAGCGAGGTGGTAGGACGCGTTGAGGCCGGGGTAAACGCGGCGCAGGAACCAGCGATAGGCGTACAGAAGACGCTCGCGCAGCGGGGCTCCCAGTAAAGGTGGCTGGTTGTAGGCGGCGCCGAGGAGGGCGGCGCGCGGGGCGTCGATCTCGTGGGCCTCGTCGAGGCGGCGCTTGAGGTAGGGGAAGAGCACGAGAGCGGCGAGGGAGCGCCAGACGTCGCGGGAGCGCAGGCCGAGGGCGTCGCGCACGATCTGGGGCGCGCCGATCGAGGCGCGCGGCAGGTCGGCGGCCGAGAGGTGGCCAGCGCGCTCGCGCTTGAGGCCGTAGAAGTGCTCGGTGAAGGAGCCGCCGCGGGTGCGGAGGTAGTGGCGCTCGACGATGAGCGAGGCGAGGGCGTAGATCTCGTCGAATGAGTTGAGCACGCGCAGCAGGTGGCGCGGGTAGCGGTGCGTCGCGACCGTGAGCAGGTAGCGGATCGTGGGCGGCAGCAGCACGGCGAGCTGTTGCTCCGACAGCAGCTCAAACAGCGACGGCTTGCCCTCGTCGATCGACGCGCTCGCGATGGCGCTGACGTACTCCATTTCGTCGCTGTCGCATCGGCTCTCTCTCGGGGCTGGGTGCTAGCTGGTCGGTGGCGTGTTGTGGCGGGCCGTCGAGACCACGGCCTTGTAGACGCCGTCGATGTCAAACCTGCCTAGGTGGGTGGTCCCTGATATGGACAGGGAGGCGGAGGCGGAGTGGTAGCCAAAGCGTCCATCAATTTTTTGCCGATGGCCCGAGGTCCAGCAAAAAAACACGACCATCCATGTCATGTGTCTGGGGCAGCTGGGCCCACTAAGACGCAGGGGAAACTGCCGCTATTAAGCACCCGCTTCCCCAGAATCCGGCGGTGGGGACGGTGTCGGTGTTAGGGGTTATCTTGCAACTCAACAACTACAACAGATCAATCAATCAGAGGCAAGCAAACGGCACCAACGACGGTCATTATCCATTATCAAATACAGTTACAACCTCCATCACGTGGGCAGTTCCCAACATGGCGGCAAACAACAAGGCCTCAGAGGGAGACAACGATGCAAGGGCCACCGTCCAGAAGGCCCTCGATACATACATGAAGATTGCGGTTCGTATTGTATTTTCCCATCCAGCTCCATTGCGGTTCACGCTAACCCAGCTCCAAAACCCAAGGACTTCGCCGTGACGTTTTTCCCATACGTCGAGCTGATCTCAGCCACTGGCCCTCGGTCCGGCAGCAACAAAACCGAAGACCCGCTGGTCACGGCCACGTTCCGCTACACGGTGCCCAAGGAGCACTGCAACCGGATGGGCAACCTGCACGGGGGCGCTGCCGCCACCATCTTCGACTACGCCACCACCATGCCCCTGGTCCTCGTCTCGCGCCCGGGCTTCTGGAGGCACATGGGCGTGACCAGGAACCTGTCCGTCACCTACGTGCGCCCCGCCCCCTGCGGCACCACCGTCCTCGTCGAGTGCCAGGTCGTCGCCGTCGGCGCCCGGCTCTGTGCCCTCCGCGGGGTCATGCGTAGGGAGGACAACGGCCAGGTCATCTCCACGTGCGAGCACGGCAAAGTCAACACCGACCCTCCGGTAAAGGCCAAGATTTGACGGTGCTCTCGAAACTCGCTGGGTGTGGGTGTCAAGTGGGACAGACAGTAAATACCGCAATAGAGTAGTAGATAGGTAGACACTGAGACATTTCTTTTGTGGCAGCCTGTTTTCCTGGAAATGTAGATAAATAAGATAGGAAATATGGTATCCTTTCGTTTGCATCATCCCGCCGTCCCGCCGTAAACCAATAGTCGAGGGGTATATACTTGGGACAAGGCTCCACGGACTGCAGCAGCCAGTTGCCGCCGAACCTTGTCCATAGCCAAAGAAACAAAACTTGCCGCCATGCTTGAAAACAACAAAAGAAAAAAAAAAGACTCCAGACGACGAGACACGAAAGGAACCCAAGACCAGGCCCAACGGAAATAAGGATGGGAGAATAAACGCCGCAAAGCCTACATCTCCGAGCTCTCACACTGTGGCGCCAGAGTTGAGCTGGATGCAGTTCTTCAGCAACGTCGCTCCTTCGTGGAGAAGCTCCCACCGCGTCACCTCAAACGATTCCTTGAGAACCATGAGCAGTGCCGTGTTGCGGTTCAGCCCCGTCATCACCTTCAGCTCCTCAGGATCCGAGATTCCGCCAAAAGTCCGCAGGTACTCGCGCATTTCCCGTACCTGAGCCTGCTTGGTCGGTGGCAGGCTGTAGTCCTTGCACGGACCTTCCAAAGCGTATCCGTAGCACCAGACCACCAGGGCGGCAAAGTAGAGAACCCACGGCCTGTTCATCAGCACGTCCTCCCGTGCAGAGTACAACTCTTCGCTAGGCGGCTGCCCGGAAGATGCCGGCGTGCCTGGCTCTACCGACAAGAGCACAGACGACAGGAACTTCAGCGCGTAGTAGACGGCATCGCGCGCCCTCGCCTTGGGCGCCCAGTTGTCCTTCATCCTCCGCTGGGCGCTGTTCAGGTCCTGCGTGCCGATGGACCGGCCTAGCAGCCGCTTGGCGCGCGCAAAGATTTGACAGTCGACAATGTCCACCTGCATGGCCATGTGCGCCAGGTGGTGGAGCACCGTGCGGTTCTTCAATGTGACAGTCTCCTCAGCATGCTCTTCTCCTCCGGCGTATATGTAAGGATCCGAATGGGCTTTGTCAAAGTCGGTCCGCCAAAAGTCGAACGCCCGCGTGAGCGTGCCCCTCCACTTGTCTCGGCCTCCTAGCGCCTGGGACACTCCCCCTCCCAGTGAGTTGACCTGGAGGTCCCGTTGGTTCATGTGCCAGCTCACGCTGAGCAGCCCGGCCATCAGGATCGTGCGCCCAAACGCGTTGGTCCGGACCTCCACTCCGCTAAGGGTCTTCTTCAGGCCGTCAAGGAACGCGAGCGTCTTGATGCCCCGGGAGTGCAGGTTGGCTTCGATTCTACCGACCTCGGCCCCGCTTGTGGCCTTCCAAAGATTCTCATCGCACGGTAGCGGAAGACGCATCTCGTGGGCGACCATGACGGTCGAATGCCCAAACATGGTCGCGTGGATCGAGTCTAGCCAGAAAGCGGCGAACGCCGCGCGGCGGGTGGCTTCGTTGGTAATCCAGTGATTCCACCACTCGTCGGCCGTGTGGACGCCACCTGTCGAAGATTGTCTTGACGACTGAGGGTTGGGCGAGTCCAGAGACGACTTGCCAATCAAGGACCTGCCACGGCGCATGAGGACAATGGTGGTCGCATGGTGGATGTGGGCACGTTCGTGGAGCGACCTTGTCGAGTACATCTTCTCGTACAGCTCCAGCAAGATCATGGCCTGGAACACCCACAGCTTGGCCGGCGGCCCGAAGTTGGAGTCCATGTAGAGGGCCCAGCGGAGGTCCCAAGCCAGGAAGTTGGAAAGACGTGCGCCGGCCTTGGTCACGTGCGCTCCTTGCGCCTCGTCTAGGCTGACGGCTCCTATGGCCATCATGGCGATGAGCAGCAGGATGGGCGTTCTGTCTGGCTGGAACGTCGGTTGGTGAAGGATGGGCACCTGATCGCTAAAGTGCAGCCAGTACGAAGTTATGTACCTCTGCATCATCTTGCGGCTCAGCATGTGAGTATCCTGGGACCGGTCTCCCTCAATGATGCTCTCTTTCAGCCGATCAACCGGAGAGGCGTCGCTGGCGCCGTTGAATCTGTCCCTGATGTACTCGAAAATCTCGTTACTCTTCTCCTCTGACATGGTAGTCTCGGGGAGATTCTGATCGAGCAAGTTTCCAACCGCCATGACCTGCTGCGGCGGGAAGTATCCCAGGTGCGACGGGTCCGTAGCGCCGTAATAAGGAACATTGTAGCGGTTGTTAAACTCGCCATAGCTGCTCGTCACCCGGCCTGTTAGTGGCTGTGATGCAAACACACGCGATATTCACCGCCAGCGCAAAACACGCCAAAAAAAAAAAAAAAAAAAAAAAAAAAAAAAAAAAAAAAAAAAACAAAAAAAAAAAAAAAAAAATTGCANAAAAAAAAAAAAAACTCACTTATTTCGGGTCCCCGCAGGGGGTATGCGTCCCTGGGGCGAGTCACCCGGCTGGCTACCATTCGTGTTGAACAGGTAGGCCATAAAGTCTTCGGGCATTCCCGCATAAGGTGACTTTTGATAGAAAGGATCACTGCCGAAGACCGGCATGGCGCTTGGCATAGCCATTTCGCCTAGCATGACCATGTCGCTAGCGCGTTGCTGCTCCTGCTGCTGCTGCTCCCGCTGCTGCTCCCGCTGCTGCTCGTGCTGCTGCTCGTGCTGTTGCTGCTGCTGCTGCTGTTGCTGCTGGGCAGACTGTTCGGAATAGTCCCCAGGCTGCTGAGAGGGATAAAACCGTCCTCCTCCCATGTCTCGAGAGACGGCTGGCGAGGATGGCGTGCCTTGCGTGAAATCGGAGGGTCCTAGGCTCAGGTGAGGGCAGTTCTGGGTCCCAACGTAGACTGCCGACTGCGGAGTGCCGCTCTGGTGGGTGTGGTATCCGTGATGGGTGGAAACGGGCGACAGAACCCCATACTGCCCGACATCGGTCTGGACGCTGGGGCGTCGAGGCTGGGTCATGTGCGGCGATTGCTGAGGTGCCGCCTGTTGGCTCTGATGCATGGCTCCGTAAGCTTGGTCGTGCTGCATGTAGAATATACCATTCGGGTGACCGGTCGAAGCATAGCCCGCAGGGGGCGCATTACCGAGAGCGGTGAATGGCCCGTCCTTGGGGGAGTACTGCATATGGTTCGGAAGAGGTTTGTTGTAACCTGTACCGGGCCGATTGGCCTCTGGGGAGAGGGATCCGGGTGGCACATATGGGGCGCTAGTAGGCTGGATTATGGGAGAGCTGCCATGCGTCATTATACTTTCCCTGTCCTTGCGGTTCAGGGCCGAGCCCTTGGCCGTGTGCCTGTCCTTGTGGCGGTTACATAGGTCGAGCCGCACAAAGCTGCGTGTGCAGTCACCCATGCCGCAGTGATATATCTGCTTTGGAGCATGGTTCAACTGGTGGCGGTATCTATCAGGCCGTGTTAGTAGAAGAGGGTTGCACGAGCAAGTACCCAAGTGTCAGAACAAAGCAGGCTCAGGGCGCTTACAGGTGTTCGGCCCTAGAGTAGCTCTTGCCACAGTCTTTATGGGGGCATCCAAACTTCTTGTCCAGACCTTTCCGGCTCCTCCTGCGCTTGCGGGCAGGGCCTGCGTCCGAGTTTGACGAGTTTCCCGGATTCTGGTCGTCATCCCCTGCCTGCTCATTCTTCAGCTCGACGACAGCGCCGTCATCGTCTTCGTCGGAGCGGCTCCGCCGACGCCCCCTGTCGGAAGACTCCTCCTCTTGCTTGACATTGTGGGGCGGTGTCGGCTCCTGGAGGGAGGGCATGGCCGTGCTCGAGCGCGAACGCGGGGTGGGCTTGTTCTGCTGGACAGGTCCTAGACTGGCATCTGGTATAGTTCCTGGATGAGCGGGGCCCAAGACCGAAGGCATACTGGACAGTCTGTTGTCGGCAGAGCCCGTCTGCTGTGATGGGAAAAGCTCCACATCCGCGACAGCAGGCTCCGCAAGGCGACGCACCGCCTTGAACGAATGGGGGCCGGTAGCGCGCCCCTCAGTAGGTTCCGGCCTGACCACTAGGTGGCCGAGCCGGGTTAACAGCGCTGAGATATCCGCAGAGAGTATCTACGCCTTGCAACCGTGCTGTGGTTGCACAGCACAAAATCTGCGGGTCTTGGCGGTGACGGGGACGAGCTCAAGGCGCCCTCTAACAGTTTGCTTCGGGGACCGGTGATTCGCGCCGTCAAACAGGCAGTGGTCGGCCGGGATCGTTCGCGACGATGGTCGAGGGCACAAACGGCCAGGACAGGACGAGGACGTCTTGGGATTTCGGATCAAAAACAGATGTGGATATATGCGACGCAAAGTAGGAGGGACAGAAGTGTGCGCGCGCACCGTCAGTCAGACGTCACCCAGCCTGGCGCGAGGCCTCAGGTGAACATGGCTGGGCGGATGGGGATTGATGTCGCCAGTGGCGCGCTTTTACCCAGACAGGTGGGAAGACGGGGGAACCCAACCAGCATCCAACTGACAGGCAGGGTCTTCGCTTGGTTGCGGGATCGCCGAATTGCGTAGGCTGCGGGTCCAAGGAGCCGGGGGGAGTGCCAAGTCTTCGGGAGTACTAAAGGCCCAGAGGAGGCTGGTCGTCTGCTGTGCGAGCAATCGTCGTCAGAAAAGCCCGCGGGGCTACATGAAAGACTCGTTTTCGGGCACTGGAAAAGCTTTCAGCGGAAGACAAGAGATGGAGTGTGACGGGTGGCAGGCACATGGCGTTTGCGGGAAACCCGGGGGATGAAATGGGTGGCCGCAGCTATGCGACGACAGGCATCTGTCGACGCCGCAGGGCCAGAAAAGAAAAAAAAAAAAAAAGACGAGCGGGTGCAACGGAGTCACAAGTCGAGTGGCATCAGACGGGGGGTGCCCGACCAGAGACGGGGTCGGGGCCCTTGGTTGAGGGGATGGAGGTCGAGGTGGTATGGCAGCACACAGCTGTAAAACCGGCCCCCGCCTATGAGAGAAGGCCGACCCGACGAGGGGACTCCATGTCAAGCAGTAACGGCCGTGCGCTGGGTGGGTATTGCAGGAGAAGCAAGAGAGGTGCGGGCTGGCAGCAGGCACACTTGGCGGAGGTACCTGCCCGCCGGACTGGAGGTGGCGCGGGTGTGAGAAACAGGAGCTACTTGGCCCTGGGGCACTCGACGCCACAGACACACCGGCCTGCCCCTCGATAGCACCATAACGCATATCATATGCAACCCCCGATCCGTCGTCACATCCGCCCAATCCAAGCCGGTTCCGCTGGGCGGCCTGCTCTGGCAGAACATCCCAATGCGGGACGCCCTGTAACGAGACGGCCAGGCAAGTCCGGTCTCATCAACTGATGCCGGGCGCTCGGCTCGCCAGCGCGTGGTACTGCACAGTTGGAGAAAACTGACTTTGCGGTCCGCCCGATCCGACTTGACCGGGCGTGGGTGGGGTTTGGTTGAAAGGTGGATGGGAGGGAGGGATGTGTTGTGGGAGGATAAGAAAGGCAAGGGGAGTTGGGGTCAATGTCGCGTGGTCGTGCTTTGCTTTCTGTTTAACGGTTGACAGCACCAAAAAAAAAAAAAAAAAAAAAAAGGGACGACAAGTAAACCACAGCGTGTAAGGTGAAAGTAGACGAAAATAAAGATAAAGGGAAAGCATCAAAGTTTCGGCAAACGTGCCGTGCACAAGGAAAGACCTGGCCGTGTCGGATCGAGGTTGCGAGTCTCGAACGCCTCAGACCAGCCCGTTCGTTGCGTGGAGGCACGGAGACTCGAGTGCGGGGGTCAGACAACAAAAAAAAAAAAAAAAAAAAAAAAAAAAAACAAAACGCTACACTAACCCAAAGACGTGGCGCGTGAGGAGGGTGAGACCACTACGGCCGCGGCGCTTTTGTTGGAACAGGGAGGGAAAAACGTGGGTCGGATGTCGGTCGGTGCGAGCAAAGACGGTCTCAAAAACCAGACTTTCACAGGAAAAAAAAAGGGGGGTCAAGATACAGCCATTTGATGTATAAAGAGTGTGCTGTTGCAAGCGCAAAAAAATCGGGACGGGGCGCGGGGGGTGCGGGCGGCCGGGCCTTTGTTTTTCTTGGATGTCTTGCGACCTTCGTCCGACTCGAGCGGGACTGGGACTGGCGAGCGAGTTTCTCTGGGGAAGGGGACAGGAAAAATCGAGCGGAGCACGGAGAGTATGTGGGGGTTTTAATGGGATGCCGCTGCAAAAAATGGAGACCCAGCCTCGACCGGGCTGCCAAGGCCCGCGCTGCCCATGTCTGGACAAGGACGCAGCGAAGTTGCGCAGCCATGGCAATAGGTAGGGTGGGGATTGCGATGCGATGCGATGCGACGACACCACCAGCTGGACTGCCCCAGATCACATCGAGGGCTCCTCCGCGATCGCTGTGCAGCAAATCTGTGCCAACCTGGGGCCACCTTTGTCCCTGTATGAGGGCGTCAGGCTGCTTTTGTGTGTACGGCTCTTTGCTCCTTTTCCCCCATGCCGTAGACCGTAGACAAGCCGAAGAAGAAAACCACGCAGACTGCAAGCAGCCGACCGACAAGTCTGCCTGCCTGCCAGACGGAGACCCAAAGCTGTGGATGGGCATGGGGGTGGTGTTCATCCTTGGGCGCTTCTTCCTTTGGGCGATGTCTGGACTCCCACGCAACCCACGCAACCACACCCATACACAACAACCCCTGTCCTTGTCTGGTGTTGAGCCGTGCTAGCCTGGCTCTGCTAGTGGCTTTTTTTTTTTTTCATTTTTTTTTTTCATGCTTCCTCGGGGCTTGTTTGCTGTCCCGCGTTATTTACGCTCGCTGACGAAAAAAAGCAAAGAAAAAAAAAAAAGAAACGAAACGAGAAGCTAACTGGCAGCCCCGGCCAAGTTGGCGCTTTGCCCGTCGCTCCTGCTAGTTTGCGGGGCAGAACCCCCTAGCGCGGGTTGTGCCTGGGCTGGCGGCCGAGCAAGCAGACAGCATCACCATCGCGGTCGCGTGGGCAAAAATGCAGATGCGCTCAAAAAGAAAGAGAGAAAAAAAAAACCCCCCCAGCAACGACGGGAAGAACTACCTTGTGCCCGTGCTCTTGATGTCGTACACGATAACAGAGAGCCAACGGCGCCGACCGGTCTCCCCAAGTTCCCCGGAAGGGTAGCTACATGGTGCTTGGGTAACATGATAGGCAACGGCCCTGGGGGGTTATGCGCACACAAGCTCGTGTTACCCGATTTGGGGGTGTATGCCGGGCACAGGAGATTTTCCAAAGAGAGAGGGGTTGGGTGCCCATCCTCTCACCTTTCTTTTCGTTTGTTTTCATCTCCCCTTACTCTTGGCACTCGTCAACATCATCCCGATCAGCAAAAGGGAAAAGAAAAAAGCTGAGTCCGGACGCGCCCCCGTCTCCCAAATGAGGAAATGGGATCGGTTAGGGCCAATTTCTGGGGAGAGGGCAACACATCTCGCATCTTGAGACAAGCACCCTGCCTCCGTCCATCTCCCCATCTCTCGGCCGCCCGCCATTCTGCAAGTCCATGCACGTCGCCTCGGCGCCAGCTGCACAAGACCTAATGTAGGCATGTATTGTACAATAGGACATCAACCCCGCCAGTCGTCGTGGATCCATCCATCCTCTTTGTTCCCCCGCAGTGAGATCGGTCAAAATGGTCCACGCCGCCCCAATGTGGGCCATGGTGCTGGGTACCGTACTGTACCAGACGCTTCCCCGGTCACGGCTAGTAGAGGAGGATGCCGTTCTCGTTCATTTCGATCTAATTCATGGATGGTGCCCGCTGGCAATCACGACCCGCGACGGGCTGAACCAAGGCCGTGGGTGCGGTGCCCGGGCGGCAAATGCCTTCCTTGCCTGCCCTGGTCTGCGCGCGCCAACGCTTCACAGCAGGGGCTCATCTGGGAAATCCCTCGGTGGGTGGGGTCCAGTCTTTGGTCCCACGCAGGAAGGCCGGGGTCGTGGAGGCATTGCGTGAAAAAAATGAAATGTGGAGAGGGAAGGGAGCTGCGCGGCTGGGCGGAGATTCTTCCATGGTAGTCCTGTGCTTTGCCTCCGCTAACCTCTTTTAGGCCTGGGTTTGATTGATCTTGATGTGATTGAGTGATGGGGCGGCGTTTTTAGCGTGGGAACGGACTTGCAGCCAGCGTTGTTCGCCCCCCCGCGTTGACGATCAATCCCAGCCGACCGTCACGCCTGAAAATCCCGCCGCGCGTTTGCAGGTCAAATGCGCCGTATCCGTATCTCACTTCTCGCGATTGTTGCAGATCCAGCACTCCGAGACCCCCTTTCCCTGCTTCTGTGGACAAGTATCAAAGGCTTTCTTTCTCCCAAGGCGTGTTGAGCTGTCGCAGTAGAAATGGACCCTCGAAACCACAAAAACAGTCCGCACGAGTTTTACATCATCCATGACGGGACACGGGGCACTTGGCGTGGAGTTACTGCGGCTGGGGCCGTCGGCGCGGGGGTCAGCTCCATAGTCATGCCGTGTTTCAAAACTGTAGTTTGGTTTGCTTTGAGTTAATCACTTGCATCTCTGGCTGCTGGGCACCGTCTCTATCGTCGTAGTGGTTGGTTGGTGTGAAAAAAAAAAAAAAAAAAATGAAAAGTGACAGTTCATGTTTCGCCCGCCCAGCCCTGCTTGTCGACCCAGAGAGCAATCTCTACCTACCAGGTACTTCCTTTCAAGTAACCCCATGTCTCGAAAGATACGAGAACAAAAAAGCCACAGCGCTGCACGGAACTCGATTTATCCCGAACATGGGAACAGGGGTGGAATTCAGCAGGTGTGAAAGAAAAGAAAAAATGATATTAAAAAAAAAAAAAAAAGCGAGGACGTGCTCACAACTCCCAGGGGGGTTGGCTGGGCACGCTGCGTTGGCAGGCAGCTGACAACTTGCCAAGACGGTTGGAGGGCATGACTTTGGCTTCCTTCACCCCTCGCACTTTGCACCAACAGTCTTGTTAAAGTAGGATCCTGTGCTGTGGTAGCACAACATATGTACGCCCATCAACGGTGACGTGCCACCCACCTTCGATCCTTTTGAAGTCGGCTTTGCTCTCGCGCCTCGGTTGGCGCTCGTCGGGCAACGTGCAAGCAGTTTAACGGCAATGAAAATATCGGATGAATATCCTAATTTCCACTGCAAATGCCAGCCATCTATGTACACTCCTCAGCCCTCAGGGGTTATAAAAGGTTCTGCACAGATGCAGTAAAAATAACGTCATAATCCGAAACTCTCAAGGGGCCATGCCGCACAGATTCCACTTGGGCCAGCCCGAAGGAGCATGCCGACAGTGACATGGAGTTGCTTGTCAGGGAGCGTTCCATTTTCCGAATATCCTTTTCCAACAAGCAACAGATCATGTTAGACATAAAGGGCGTACACACCTACTTAGAATCCTCCCGAGTGTGCTACAAAAAGACGTACATGTACATAAAGGCCAGCAGGTTCGTCACTGCTTTGGCCTCCGAGGAGTACATTGCATACGTAGGTACCTCCGATGTTCCGAGGAGATCCAGTGGGGGCCGCCTTTGGTTCACTTGACCTGATCAAGGATCGGTGATTTGCCAGGTTAGCAAGGAGGAGGGCAAGGGGACAGAGATGGGACGAAAAATAGAGGAGAAGGAGAAAAATGGCGCCGCCACCTGGGTGTCTTCGGGCGGTGGCTTTTTCTGCAGCCCCGCGGAGTGGTGGGTGGGGGCGTTGTGGGCGTTCCATTCTCGTGCAAGCGGGAAATGGGAAAGAGAGAGTCGGCGTCGTATTCGTCTGACCTGCCTGCCGCCTGGCCATTTCACCCGGGCGAGTAAATGCCTCGCATCTTTTCGACAGGGAGTTCTGCGGCGACCAAAAAAGGGAAAGGGCCGGACGAGAGACGCAAGATATGCAGCCTCTGCATGCGCGATACGAAAGGTACCCATCAGGGGGTTTTCCGGCTGAAGGCAGGCAGGTTGCGGTCGGTTGGCAGCTTGGCGAGCGGATGAGACTGGATGCCCGGCCGTTGAAGCCCCAGATGAGAAGAGACCAATGGCGTGGAAGGGGTTCGTAAGTGGGTGTGAACAGTGGCTTCATTTTTGTGCGATTTTTTTTGGTTCTCGTTCTGTGATTTATCCGCCCGAAAGGAAACAAATAGGTGCCTGGGAAACGACGTCTGACGAATCCAGTGACTGCTTTCCCTTTCTTTCCGGCGCCGGCATCCCACGTCATTGGTCGGGTTTAACATTGGACCATCCTTGTGACTTGATTCTGAGCAGAAGGGGGCAAGGACTTTGGTTCCCAGGAGCGCGGATTACAGCCTAACGGGGGTGGCGGCCAGCTAGCACCGAGGATGTAGGCGAGCGAAGGTGCCCCAGAATCCGGGCACCCAGCTCAGCCCCAGAGCACGTACGCGCCGAGCGTGCATTCGAATTGTGATGAGGAAAGCCACTCTTTGCTTTTGGCGTAGAGACAGAAGCGACAGTGGGGGTCATCCGACTCGTTGGTTATTTTAGTGCCAAGGGGTGATCTGTGTCTTAGTCGCCATCCCTGGCCGACTTTCATCTCCCATCCTTCAAGTCTCTATCCCGACGTACATATCGCAGGGCTCAAGGCTAAAATCGCAACTCTTACGGCGCGGATGCATCATGTGTGAGGCAAGAACTTATAAAACAACTCGATGCTGCTGCAACGTCAAACTTCCCGTCGACGGAAGGTGTACCCATGAACGTACAGTACTGACCCGTGCGTGGGTGGCACCGCGCGAACAAACCACATGTGCTAAGTGGGGGCGGCGTGGGTCTGCGGAGCCTCAAATGTCGTCAGACCTCTGGTCCCCAGCAACTTTTTTTGTCGGCTGTGAGGTCAGGAGACACACGATCCCGAAAAATTACGGTTGACACCCCCTTTTAGTTGGACAAAATAGAGACCACTACAGCAAAAAAAAAAAAAACACGGACGCTTCTTCGGGCCTGTGCAGTAGGACTCGTCTTTGAACAATTCCTGTACAATGTAACACCAATTGGTCTTTTTTCGAGTCTTCCCCCGCAATTACACGCACCAACCCGGCCTTGTCGCGTGCGGTTCCAGCCGTCGTCGGCCCAGAGCCACAGTCTCTCCGGAACCATCTTCCGTTTCCTCCTTTGCCCCTCTCTCTCACTCTCTCCTGTTCCCAATGCCTCCAAAGCCAAAGAACGGCCACGACGACTCCAGCAAGCCAGAGACCCCGCACTCGGCCGGCAAGCATGGCCACAAGGACGGGCCGAACGGCACGCCCGCGTCAGCGCATCACCACCCCCACCACCACGCCGTCAACGGGGGCAAGATGCGTCGCGTCGCCAGCTCGGCCGGCATGAACTTGCGCGAGTCCATGACGGCGGCACAGCTCCTCGTCGCGGCCCCCGATGCAGGGCTGACCCCCGCCTCGGCCGGCGGCGGCACCTCGTCGGCTTCTCCGGCAGTCGCCCCCGACGGCACTGCCCAGGATCCGGGCGCTCTTGGAGCGGCGGTATGTTCTACACCCATTCTTGCCTTGCGTTTTCCTTCCTTGGGATGTACCACAGACAGTTCGCTGACGACTCGTCCCTGTCCACTGCAGGTCCAATGGTCGTCTTTCGATCGCTCCGTTCTCCATTCCTACCGTCGCGTCTACCGACTAAACACGCCGACGTCCTTCATGACCGACTACCACCGCTGGGTCCTCTCGCGTCCCGGCAGCATGGGCCTCCAGTCGCCGACGATGCTACGATCGAGGGTGTTCAGGCGGCAAGGCAAGGACCAGCTCGCGGGCGCGGTCCGCAGGCATTTCAACAGCCAAGGGGTTCAAGAGAACGACGTCATTGTCGACTTCTTGCACAAAGTTCACACCACAGCGTCTGCAGCCACATCCAAGCCAGGGAGAATACGAAAGAAGGACGCACACATATAGAAAAGGTGCAGTCTTTCGTCGACGAGTAATGCCAGGTGTATATCAGACGGATGGGTAGACGGATCAACATCGTACCAGGGAAGATGCATGGGTTTGGTGGTTGGTTTTGGGCGACGCGCCGGCTAGCGACTCTGGCGCGCACACACATGACGAATCGCAACGGGAATTATTGTAACAAACGACAAGAAAAAAAAAAAAAGAAGAAGCAAAAAGCTCACTCGACTGCCCTTCGAGGGGGAGTCGAGGTACGAAAACCCCACTTTTTGGAGGTTTTATTTCGATAGCTCTAAAGTCGCCGTCAACGGACGGATTCGAATCAGCGAACTTGGGGTTTTCTTGGCCCTCACCCGTGGAAGAAGGTTGTGGCATTTTTAACACCACGGTTGTACCCATTCAACCACCCGGTTTGCTGCTGTGAGCTGTTGAAAGGAGACCTTGAGGTTGGGTATATAAGGGAGAAGCGATTGCCCTCTGGCGGCATTGATCGTCGCACCGGACACAGCCAGCGATCAGCGAGCTCCGGGCAGGTCTCTTGCAAGTTTCTATTTTATATATACATATTCTGCCCACATGCTTGATTTCTATCACTCAAGTCTGAGCTATCGAGACTGGGTGTGTTTGCCAATCGGTCAATGTTTTTGACAAGTTAGACCCAAGTTGGTCGAGCTCGAACTGGGACGGTCCCCGAACTTGCTTATGGTTGTCCTCAAGGCGAGAGTTCATGGGCGCTGACTAAACCCCCAAGATGCGTGGCAGTGAGCCTATAGCGCCCAGGAGCCGGCTGCCCTCGGGTGCCATCTCGTATGTTTTGGCGAAAGGTATAGCCTGGTTCTGTTGGGAAATGACAGGTATACCCTCATCCAAGTTCTGAGGCGCCGTTATCTTGGGCTGATGAGCCTCCTTGGGTGATGATGCAGCACCCGATAGATTCAGGCATGCCTCGCAAAGTCGTCCCCTAAAATGCTTCATATACCTGCCTAGGCCGACCGACAAATAGTTTGAATTGTCGCTAGTCTAGTGAAGAGGGTGTCATGCAACGTCAAAAAACGCAGGCTGGTGACAAGCCACGCCAGTCAACCCGACGCCCCCAGCTTCGAGAAGCTTAAGCTCGTGCCCCCACAGTCCCCCACAATTGATGCCTCAGGCTCCGCATAGCCCAATGACGGTGCTTCGAGAAGAAAAAAAAAAGCTGTTGCGAATGGGAGGGAAGCGCCTGGATTTAGAGCGAAACCGAATGGTAACCACTCGGGCCCTGAGGCGCCACATCTTTGTTGCTTTTCTTTTTTTGCTCACGGAAGCTAGAACTATAACCTCGCCTCTCTGGTTGCGCTCAGGATTCACCTCGGCAATGACGATTTAGCGAGCCTCCCTCGACCCCTCCTCCAACCCTTTTTTCTTTTTAGTCACGCCCAGGCATGAATTCCGGGAATTTTCTCACAAAGGCCGCCCTGCCGGCGCGGCAGCTGTCACGGGCCCGAGTATCCCGACAACGAAAGCTGCCAGTCTCAGCACTGGAGCCATCCGTAAAGCGCACAATATCAACATGCGCCGCGAGCAGGCGGCCCGCCGCCGCATGTCCTCGCAGCCCCTGCAGTGCCGCTGTCCACAGCAAAAGAGTAAGTGCCTCCGTCCGCAGGAAAAGCCTGCTCCGATGTGTGTATCCTCCTCCGACTCAGGCTCCGCTGACATGCGCATGTGCAGACCTTCCACGCAACCCCAAGGTCCCCCGCGTCGCAAAGAAACCCATATGATGTGCTCGGGGTCGGCAAGACCTCCTCGGCGGCCGAGATAAAGAAGGCCTACTACGGCCTGGCCAAAAAGTACCACCCGGACACGAACAAGGACGCCGGCGCAAAAGAAAAGTTTGCCGATATACAAGCCGCCTATGAGATACTATCGGACCCCAAGAAGCGCGAGCAGTACGACCAGTTCGGCGCTGCCGGCTTCGATCCCTCAGGGGCCGGCCCCGGCGCCGGTGGTGGCAACCCCTTCGGCGGCGGCCATCCCTTCTCGGGCTTCGGCGGCCAGGGCGGCTTCGGCACCTCCATCAACCTTGACGATCTCTTCGCCGCGTTCACGGGTGGCGCCGGGCCATTTGGCGGCGGTAGCGGTAGGCGTGGCGGCGGCGGGCGCAATCCATTCGGCGGGCAACAGCAGCAGGCGGCCGTGGGCGACAACATCGAGGTGCAGGCGTCCATCTCATTCATGGAGGCGGCCAAGGGCACCAGCAAGACCATGACCATCAACCCGCTGGTGCAGTGCAGAACGTGCAGCGGGAGCGGGCTCAAGGCCGGGGCCAAGCGCAGCGCGTGCATGTCGTGCAACGGGTCGGGCCAGCGCGTGCACATGATCAACGGCGGCTTCCAGATGGCCTCGACATGCGGCGCCTGCTCGGGCACGGGCTCGGTCGCGCCCCGCGGGTCCGAGTGCCGCACCTGCGGCGGCGACGGCGTCACGCGCGACCGCAAGACCATCACGGTCGACATCCCGGGCGGCGTCGAGGACGGCATGCGCCTGCGCGTCGACGGCGAGGGCGATGCCCCCGTGCTGGGCGGCGCCGACCCGTCCACGGTCCACTCGGTGCGCGGCGACCTCTTGCTGCTCATCCGCGTCGCCGCCGACGCCAAGTTCAAGCGCAACGGCTCCGACATATTCTACACGGCCACCATCCCACTGACCACGGCCATCCTGGGAGGCGAGGTCAAGGTCCCGACGCTCGACGGCGACGTCAACGTCAAGGTGGCTACCGGCACCAACACGGGCGACTCCATCACGCTCAGTGGCATGGGCATGAAGAAGCTCGGCTCCCGCCGCTCCGCACACGGCGACCTCCACGTCGAGTTCCGCGTCTCCATGCCCAAGTACCTGTCGGCCAACCAAAGGACCATAATCGAGATGCTGGCAGAGGAGATGGGCGACAAGACGGCCAAGCGTATCATGAACATCAACATGAGCGGGTAAGCATGCATTTGGCTCTTTCATTTGTTTGCTTTGCATTTCTTTCATGACTGACGCCTTTTTTTTTTTTTAAGCAGGTCCGGCGCCCACTCACACGAGAACGAGGGCTTCCTCAAATCCATGTGGCACAACTTGACAAACCACCCTGCACATCGCCAAACCGGCGATTCGGCAGCAGACTCTGACAAGAAGCCGAGGTCGGACGGCAACAAGGAGGAACCTAAGAAGGCTTCAGGATCGGGATCTGGCTGAGCGATGGATGGGGCATAATGAACAGATAGACACGGCTGACCGCGATAGCCGACGCCCCTGATGGAAGGCTCGGGCAGTGATCAAAAGTCCCCGTCACGCTATTGTACAATAAGCTATATACCAGTGTTTGTACGTAAACAAAAGGCAACCCCCTTCCCCAAAAGTATTTTGGTGTTAGATGGACTATTCAGAGCACAAGCAGAATTCGATCGGCAGCTTTTGGGATTCTCTATAGTTTTTGGGCATAATGGCACAGACGTATGGCACCCCGCAAAACGCCCATGACGACACATGCCTTGCAAGCGGAGCGGGCCGCTCGACCCGCGCCGCACGTTCTCAGGCAGCCAGCCCCGGGGAAGGGATATTTAGCTTCATTGGGGTTGGGTCTTGCTCTTCACGTATGACTCCTTTTACAAAGAGATCGAGATATCCACTTCAAATGGAGCCTGATGCTCGCGGCCGAGTCGAATCAACCTTTGCCAAGAGAAGGAGCCCACGCGTACTGTCTACCCACGAAACAAAATATATTCTTTTGATCCAAAGAAAGCAAGTCAAGTACCTAGTCTAACGGGGTATAAGCTTTGGTTATCGCTTAATGCCATATAATGCCTCCAGTGTGATTTTCCCAAATAAGAATGTTTAATATCAGCAAAAAAGAAAAACAAATAGATGTGAGGGACAACAAATAATGTGGGGGAAACACATGATGGAGAATAACGAAAAACACAGAATAGGTGTGGCAATCAGTTACTGATGAGTAACCACAAGCATGCTACGCACCTCTGACCTGTATCTGTATATACCGCGATTTTGTATTTTCGTCACTTGGGGTAGCCAGCCAGAAGGCACTGTATCTGACCTACATAATCATAACATCGGAGTAAAAAAAAAATGAGAGGATGTAGATATGAACATGGATATATGGAGCGGAAAATCATGAGCGGAGTACGGGGACTAGCCTTTTTCAAACGAGGACACCACTAGGCGCCGTGGCCGCCGCGCAGTCCCGGAAGCCCGTGTTGATGCTGCATGCGCACTTGATAATGTTGCGATGAGATGGATACACCGTGGGACACGTGTGGCTGCTGGTGTTGGTGCTGGTGCTGGTGAAGCTGATGACTGTGGTGGTGCGGTGGAGGCGACGTCTGCTGCTGCTGCATCGGGGGCTGCTGACGTGGCTGCTGGTATGACTGCTGGGGCTGGAGCGCTGAAGCTATTGGCGGCATGCCCATGCCCGGGCCACCCATGGCACCCATCATGCCTCCGCCTATGTGGTTCAGGCCAGCCAGGTTGCTGATCTCAGGCATCATGCTGAGCCAGTCCATCTGACCAAAGTCCAGATCCGGCACGTCCTGCTGCTGTTGGCTCGCCGCGGCGTCGCCACCGTCGAAGAACTGATTTACGCCGTCAAACCCGGTGTATATGGCGGGCTCGTCCACAACCATGGCTCCTGCAGACCCGTCGCTGTGGCTCGAAGGAGTATGGTCTGGCGTCTGCTGTTGCTGTAGGCTTTGTGGCGTGTGCTGGGGTGACTGCTGTTGTGATTGTTGCTGAGATTGTTGGGCGTGATGCTCATCATGATGCTGTTGCTGTCGCTGCTGCTGCTGCTGTTGTTGTTGTTGCTGCTGCTGTTGCCGTTGCCGTTGTTGCGACGACTGTTGCGGCGGCGGTGGCCCACCAGGGCCTGGCTTATGCTTGGACAGACGTTGCCTTAACGCATTTATAAATTTAGGGGTCTCGAGGGTTTTGCCAAGTTGAGCCTCTGCGCCTTGGCGAGCATCCCATGCCTTGAGGAACAGAGTGCCAAAGGCGAAGTGGACGGGGCTGCGGAGGTTGCGCATGAGGCTCCGGCGGTCGTGATTCTCGATGATGGCGTTCCAGGCCCTCTCGACCATGGGACCCGTTCGGCGGGCCCGTAGCTCGTGGACGAGAAACATGTAGCCCGGGAGCGGGAAGTACATGTGGGTGTACCACAGGAAGCCTTTGAGGTTGTCGGCGGCCTGGATCGTATTGTCGTACTCAACCATGTGGATCGCCTCTATGAAGAGGGCGTCGCGCTCGGCCTCGTCGCCCTGGATGCCAGCGGCTGCGCGGACCAGGTACGCGATGACGCGCAACCTGCAAAGGTTCTGCTGCGTGAACAGGAGGGTGAACAAGTGCAGTGGGATCTTGCGGTCGCAGTGCTTCAGGTACGCCTCGTCAACATATCGGCAGTAGTCGTCGATGTTCTGAACGGGAAGGTTCTGGTTGGCCACATGCGTGACGAGGTCAGGTGTCGAGGGCGCGGCCGAGTATTGGAACTTGGGCTTGTTGGTGCCGGAGGCGGCATGGGTGCCCGGGGCGGTGGGGGCGGCGGTGATCATCTCGATGCGGCTCAGCACGAACAGCAGCTCGGTCGGGCCAGGGTACGGTGGAGGTGCGTCCTTGGCATGGATGTGTAGGTCCGTGTCGTTGATGTTCAGGGGGGCCTTGGTGTCGCTGTTGCTGGACGACAGGGCCGTGATGGTGGAGCCGGTAATCTCGGCGATGCGCTTGTCGAAAGCGGCGAGCTGCCACCAAAGCCTGCGGCGCATCTCAACCTCGAAGGGCGGGAGGTTGAACTGGGCGCCGTCGCGGTGGATGCCAAGGCGCTGGCCGACACGCACGGCGATGCCGATCAGGCAGAACATGGAGCGCGGGTCGACAAACTGGCGCACGCTCAGCAGATACATGAGGTAGGCCTGCAGCACCATCAGGTCGGGGCTCCGCATGAAGCCGGCGTTGAGCAGCGCCTGCTGGCAGCCAGCGTGGAACCTGTCAAGCAGCATCGACTTCTCCTCCCCAAAGGTGCTGTGGACCTCGTCGTCCTGCATCGACGTGATGGCGATGAGGTAGATTCCGAACAGGAGCGCCTCGAGGGGTTTCGAGATCTTGGCCGGGTTGGCGGCAGCCTCGATGATCTGGCCCTGTAGACTCGGCGTGTGCGTGAGCTTGAGGAGCGGGTTGACGTTGTTGAGGTAGATCTGCCAGAGCTGGAAGATCTGGATGCCTGGCGGGTGCTTGTCCGTGACGGTCGCGGCGGTGGCGCCACCGCCCAGCACGAAGGGGAAGCCGTCCTGGTTGTCAAACATCTTGTCAAAGGCGTGGTGGATCGTGTTTTGTCGAGGCTCTTCGTCATCGGACGAGTCGACGTATGCATCGTGGTTCACCTTGTACTGCGTCCAGACTCGAGTCAACAACACCTGGCTGTCAGCCGACTCCTCTCTGTAGTAGGGAAACCATCTGTATTCCCTCTCGCGTGGCGGCGGGTCTGAGCTGTGGCGGCCCGGCGAGGTTTTGAGGCCACCAAGGCCCTGCTCCAGCTCGTCGACGTCATCGAGGCCACCGAGGTCGGACGGCTTCAGGTCCTGGGCGATGGGCTCGAACGCGACGCCGTTCTGGGACAGCAGGTGCTCGTACTTTCTGAGGCGCTCGATCAGCTCGCGCTCCTGCGGCCGCTTCTTGCGACGGCGTGGAGGCAGAGGCGGCACCACGCGACACTCGACGCCGGCCTTGACGCAGTTGGCGCAGGGCTTGTTCCTGTCGCAGCGGACCTTGCGCACCTGGCACAGCTTGCACGAGTGGCCCCTGGTAAGCTTGACCTGTGCCGGATCGAGGCCCGGGCCGCCGCCGCCGCTGCTGCCGTCGCCGACAGTGTAGCCTTGTGCCGGGGAAGTGCCGTCGGGGTCTCTGGAGGCAAGGCCGGTGGGGTGGGCGATGCCGGCGCCGGAATTTGGGCTGAGACCAGGAGGACTCAGGCCAGAAACATGGTCATGGGCGGTGACGGAGCTGCGGGCCGAGGCAGGACCCTGGGAATGGGGGGGGGCGGCTCCCGGAGGTCGGGGTGGGGAAGTCGCCAGTTCGTCCGGTCGCGAGTCCATGGTAGAGGGCGACTAGGGGGGTGTGTGAGGGAGAGAGATCGTCACAGGCCTGTCTGACAACAGCCTAGGATGGGCCACCCCTGGAGAGAGGCTCCAGGAGAAGGCGAAGCTTGCTCGGATCCGAGGGGCGCTTTGAGTTTGCAGAACCACCCCCTGGTGCGACCAGAAATGCCGACTCTTGGACATGCGGCGATGTCGAGCTTGGGCCAAGCACAAAGAGCCGCTAGGTTTTAGGATGTGGGCAGGCTCTGGGCATGGAAGGCCTACCCGACCTTGGCACGCTTGCTGGTCAAAAGAAAGAGATTCCCCGACCTCATCCGAAGGCGCAATCTGGCAGGAAAGCTTGTGTGCTAACAAAAACGAAGCTTCCTTCTCGGCTTTTACTTTTTTCTTTTTTTTTCTTGGTTCTGTCCCTCTTCTTCTGGTCCTCCCGACGTTTGGTAGCGCTTTGTGCGCCGACAGGACTGCCGCAAATGCCTGCGTCTGGGGTGTGCTGCGTGGCGCCCTCAGCCCGTCAGACCTCGGGGCTTTCGCTCTGCCTTTCCTCTCGTCTTTGTTCTCTTTAACGTATGAGCTGTCAATTGCCCCCACCTAGCCAGGGGTACCAGGGAGGCAAGGTTTGTGCAGAAGCGGGAAAATAGAAAATGGTGGAAAATAATCAATCGAGAATAAAAAAAAAAAAGAAAAAAAAAGAAAAAAAAAACAGGACGAAGCAATGCAAAACAACAAGCAGAAGAAAACGGTCGGCCAAACTAGCTGATGCCGGCCGTGTGGAGAGGAGGAGGAGGGGGTGTGAGAGTGCTCTGTTGGGGAATTGGCCGCTCTGATAGGAGGCTATCTCAATAGACGAGCGACATGGGCACGCGCGAATCTAACCCGCTACGACCCGGTAGGGCAGACAGGCAACGGCTGTTTGCCGGTCCACTAGCATGCAAGGCGGGCACGGGCACCGACTGGCAGACAGGCGACGGACAGGTGGTGGTGGCAGGGCAGTGACAGTGACAGTGACAGCTTGCTTTCGCTTGGGCTAGGGGCAGGCTGCGGGTGTCGCTTGCGGCCATGCGTCATTCCCGCGACGACGTGATGGTGGTGGTGCTGCCGCTGTGCTCGCTGTTCAGGGATGCCTCTAGCCTCTAGCAATCCGTCAGGTCCGAGTAGCGCAGCATTGGACGACGACTTAGGCTGGCTGGGAAAGGTCGGAATGACGGAAGGGGCCAGCAGTCTATAACGCGGCTCGGTGCGTTCGGTTGACGACCAAAGGGATGGGACCGGCCGAGGCGCCCGCGTTTTTTCTGTGGTTTTGCTGTGGCTGCCGGTTGGTCTGGTAGAGTAGTGCGTCTTGCTTGCGTCTTGCGTCTTGCGTTCTGCCTGGAATGGAACCCGAGGTCGAAGGTCGAGGGGGTGGTGGGCAAAACGCCTCGTCGCACAAACGGCAGCGCGTGCACGTTCAATCATGCCGTCAACCCATGGGAACAGCTGTGCCGCGCTGTGCTCCCCTCATCCTGCCGTCTGTCTTCGCCACACCCACCAACCACCGCCCAGCGCCACCAAGAGCAAGGGGAAAAAAGAGGGGGTGCGACAAGAAGGCTCGGGCTGCTTTGGCTCAGCTCGGGACCGAGACTGCTGGCCTGGTGCCCGAGACGCCCGCTGTCAGTGTAATCCACGCTAGTCCCAATCAGGGCTGAACTTGTGGGTCTCTTGCCAACGTCTTGATATCCTTCTCGCAGCTCCGATGGGGAAGCGTCAAGTCAACCTTCACATTCTCCAGCCCGCCAGCACTTATCAAGCCTCGTGAGATATTATGTCGGCAGTCTGCCCGAGGTGTATTTCCACACTATTGGAATTCCGCTGCATCTCGGACCAAGGTTATGGGCTGAGTCGCTGACAACGGCCGCAGCAGTCCGAACCCACCATCCCCTTTGGCTTTTTCCCTTGTTTTCTGTTCCCTCGTGGTCCCTGCCTTCTGCACGCCGCCAGCTGCAACAAGCTGCTAGCATGGATGCTGTCATGGATCCAACGGCGGAATGGGGTCCTGTGGAATGAAGAAAGCCTCATTCGGGAAACCAGACCAGCGCGTCGGTCGGTGGTCGGCCAGCCCATGACGCCGATAGGTCGGCCTCGTTCGCCGGCACGGACTAGAGTCAAGTGCCCGATCAGCCCTTTTGCTGATATTTCTCCTACTGCCGCTCCCTATCTTGTGTTCCTATATGACCCGTCTCCTCCTCCAGCTTCCAATGCCCGAGTCCCTGGACCTCCTGTTCCCAGACGGTTAATTTGGTGGCGTCGACACGTATTTCCTTCTGCGGCCAAAATCTGCACCTGGGATAACCTACTAGGTCACTCTCGGTCCTTCCCCCCAGTCGGAAGCCCTGCCCTTGTGGACGTCAGTCGGCGAATCGTTGAAAGTCGTCGCTCGCGGGAACCAAGGATCAAGGGGACGTGGCCGCCGTCGCCAGACACAGACCTCGGCGGGTGCTGCCGCCGCCCTCGCTTGCATACTTTGTTTGCTCTTATCCCTTTTCACTTTGTTTGTTTGTCGAATTTCCTTTAATTAATAATTGGGTCTGAGCGCTGGGGCTCGTTTGTCCCGTTCAACGTATACATTCGCCCGCACGCTCTGCCTTTGAGCGCAAAAGTCTTTCACCATGTTTGTCCCGAAAACCAGGTTCGGGTCGTCGACCACATTGGTCAACCAAGCGTCGTCGTCATTTGACCAGGGAAGGGAAAAGGGCGACGTCGAGATGGGCCATCCCGGGCTACCACCAGCAATAACAGCGCCCGGCTGCGTCGACAGCGATGTCGAGAACTTCACACCGGTCAAGGAGGCCGCTGCCAGCGACGGGTTGCTGCAGAAGCAGGAGCAGGAGCAGCAGCAGCCGCCGCCCGCCCTCGCCGGGGACGCCGGCGGCAGCAGCATGTACCAACCCAGGAGCTTCAAGTTCTGGGTCATCATGTTCTGCAACTTCCTCGCTCTGTTCCTGGTCGCCCTGGACAGGACCATCCTCGCCACCGCCATCCCCAGGATCACGGACGAGTTCAAGAGCCTGGGCGACGTGGGCTGGTATGCCTCGGCCTACATGCTGACCACGGCGGCCTCGCAGCTCTTGTTTGGCCGCATTTACAAGTTCTACCCGACAAAGTGGTATGTAGTTTTGCCCTTTTGTTCATCCTCTCCCCAAAGCCCACTTGACTGACGGCTCTGTTTTTCAGGATCTTTCTCATCTGTATTGTCGTGTTCGAGGCAGGCTCCGCAGTCTGCGGCTCGGCCCCTAACTCGATAATCTTCATCGTGGGCCGCGCCATAGCCGGCATGGCCTCGGCGGGAATCTTCACTGGCTGCATGTTGATGTTCATGATCGTCCCCCTGCACAAACGGCCCGTGTTCCAGGGTCTGTTCGGTATCGTCTTCGGCCTCGCTTCCGTCATGGGCCCGCTCATCGGCGGCGCCTTGACCGGGATCTTGACCTGGAGGTGGTGCTTCTGGCTGAACCTCCCCATCGGCGCCGTGAGCTTCATTATGATGTTTCTCTGGTGGAACCCTCCGCAGTCCGAGGTGCAGCCGGCGTCCGTCATGACGCACATCAAGCGCCTCGACCCCATCGGCACCATGTTCCTCGTTCCCGCCATCGTGGCTCTGCTCCTGGCCCTGCAGTGGGGCGGCTCGGTCTACCCGTGGAGCAACCCCATCATCATCGCGCTCTTTGTCATCTTCGCCGTCCTCATCCTCAGCTTCGGCACCGTACAGGTGCTCAAGCCCGAGACCGCCACCATCCCGCCCCACGTCATCATGCAGCGCAGCGTCTACTTTGGCACCCTCTTCACCTTTTTCATCGCCGGCGCCATGCTAATGTGCATCTACTTTATCCCCATCTGGTTCCAGACCGCCCAGGGCGTCGACCCGCTGCGGTCTGGCATCTACACGCTGCCCCTGGTTCTGAGCCTGGTTGTGTCCAGCATGGTGTCGGGAATCGCGACACAGAAGATCGGCTACTATGTGCCGTCCATGATCCTGGCGCCCTGCATCATGGCCATCGGGCTGGGTCTCATGAGCACCTTCCAGCCGAACACCGCGGCGGCCCATTGGATCGCCTATCAGTTCCTGACCGGGTTCGGCCTCGGCTTCGGCATGCAGACGGCCGGGTTGGCCGTGCAAACGGTTCTGCCCATGGCCGACGTTTCGACGGGCATCGCCATCAACTTCTTCGCCCAGCAGCTCGGTGGCGCTGTCTTCACCTCGGTCGGCCAGGCCATCCTCAGCAATCTGCTCGTCGGCGAGCTCACGGGCATCGACGGCCTGGAACCGCAGAGGATCGTCAGGGGCGGCATCACAGCTTTGCTGCGCTCGGCGCCGCCCGAGATTGTACCCATAATTGTAAGCGCCTACAATTTCGCCTGTACCAAGATCTTCCTCGCCGCCATGGGTCTCACCTTTGGCGCCCTCATCTCGGCCTGTTTCATGGAGTGGAAGAACATCAAAAAGCCGAATGGTGGCCCCGATGGCCCCGCCGAGGGCGCTGCCGATCCGGAGAAGCGGCTGTCGGGAACGTCGAGGGGTGCTGTCCGCATCTCCAGCCACGAGAGCATCGCCCAACAGGCAGCGGGTAACTCGGCGGCAGCGACGTCGATGACGGTGGCGGGCGCTGTGGAGACAGCCGAGACGAACGGCGACGCAAACAAGACCGACCCGGCCAAGCTGAGCAACGGTTACTTGGTACCTGTTGCAGCCACACCTGTAAATGCGGTCGGTACTGCGCTGCCCGGCGCCGGAGAGCCCAACAAACCGAAGCAGCCCGCCGATCAAGCGATGCTGCCCACACCCGCCCAAGCCGGCCCTATCGTTGTACCGTCCCAAGAGCCACCGGTCTTGACTGCCGATGATAGCACGGACGTCGACGGCGGCGCGAAGCTGGCGCAGGAAGAGGAGAAGCCCATAGGCCCTCGTAGGTTCTGGCTCGTCGCAAAGCGCTCCTTGGAACTGCTACGTCGTGGCTAGTCTTCCGGTCCACTTGGCTGACGGCGGGAGAAAGGGGAAGGATGAAATACAACCCGACCCGATCAAGTACCTAATGATTATACGTGTCTTGTTTGGGAGGCATAATGCTGCTTACGGTCGTTAGTCAAGGCCCATGTAAATAGAATGTACACCAGCGTGCTCTTGCTTTTTACGATACAGAATAATACGAAAACAACCCATGACACGATATGGCATGGCTGCGACGGCATGATTGCGGGTGAGAACATGGGGTCGGGGCCCACGAGAATTGATTCCCTGCAGATGCAATGTTGAAAATAGCCTCGGGGCAGGCAGCAAAATTAGACTTTTAAATAATAGAACACCAATAGCGTCCAGAGAACGGCACGGCCCCGCGAGCGCCTTTGCTGCTATGAGATGCCGTCTCTGGGGCGTGAAGGGGTGGACCGATGAGGACGAAAAATAGTAGCCACCATGGATGTGATGTCGCCCGCCCGGGACGGACGCCCGTTTTGGGACCAATGAAGACGAAAGTTTGGTAAATGAATGAGGACCCGGTCAGGTCGCCCCCAATCGACACCTGTCGCAAGCATGGGAAAGGGGTTCGCGCGGTAGGGTCGGCAGTGCAGGTGGCTCACTTGATGCGCCCTGAAAGACTACCTACTTTACTGCCCCGCCAAGCAGCGCCATCGGCAACGTTGAAGAAACAACAAACGGAATACGCCGAGTGGTTGAACTGCTTTGAGGCAGCCAGGACGCTAGACGATCCTCAGTGATGGAGCAATAAACGGGTTTGACGGGTCATGGGTGGATAGGGCTGGCCGGTGATAGCTGTGCTTCTGATATGCACACTCCTTCCTTCCGGTCCTCGTGGCACAGTGAGCCTAGATGTGCCGCATGCCGGTAGAAGGACCGTACGTAATACAATATTTCCATAACAGTCAACCTAACGTGTTGGGTGGCAAGGGTCGATTTGGGGATGACCGAAATTGACGGGAGCCGCGGGTCCTCAGTGACTTTAGGAGAGAAGTAACGGCGACGTAGTTGAGCCTCTTGCTCAGCAAGAATATTGCTCGAGACAGAGACGTTGATGCAGCTTCCCAAGCGCCGGTGGTGGTAGTGCTGATGAGGTGAGGTGGAGAGGGAGAGAAGGGGACAAGGAGCCAAGACCACAGCGCCATAGGGCTGGACCGGCACCCTGCAAGTGGCGTGTGGTTGGTTACGAGGGCGGCCTCGTGATTGGCCGCTCGCGGAAGACCCGTTAAGCTTGTTTTGCGGGTGCGTCAGGGAAGCGACAGGGGTCACCCAGGCCAAGCGCAACCTCGTACGCTTGGCATCCTACCACCCTGTTGGCCTCTGCCTCCGTCATCTTACAGGCAGAGAAGTTCTTCTCCACCAGCCCACGAGGCTGTGCGGGTGCGAGAGGTCGTGCTTGATTGGCAGCTATGTTTGCTGCTGAGCTGGTGTTTCAACGCTGTCGGTCCGTCGTCGAGTTTAAGATAGACGAGCAGACCAATCACAGGCTCGCTCTCTAAGGAGCAGGCGCGCGTGTAATGCTCACTCGCGGACCCAGCAGGCGAGGGGAGGCGATGCCAACGGGCGTTCTGCGGGGGACCACTGTTCACCAAGCACAAGGGAAATTTCTCCCGGGAGGCCCCGATTCGTCCGGGCCGTGGCATCTATGCTAGGGTCATAATTGGTGGCAAGGATGGGGAGCAAGATGCCCTGATGCAGACAGCATGGCCGCCTCCTTGTCAGTAATTTGCTTGCCGGTTTCCCGCTCCCGAGGATCTCCTGGTGGCTCCCCGACAGCATCAGGACATGTAGATGGATAGGTGAGGGGAGAGCATGAACCCGGCCGGTGCGGGCGGACATTGGAACTCAGTCCACCATGAGGTACATAAACCCAGAATGAGCGGATGGGTTTTCCATTCATGGAACATGCGTCCGCAGATGGCCCGCATGCGTCCGAGTTTGTCCGCATGCCCGGCGTCTCCCCACAGAATACCACGCTGTGCAGAGGAGGATAACGCGCGGTCTGGCTAGCGATCTGACGGAGGCACAGCTCAGGAGCAAGCCCGGGCATGACGGGATCACTCCTCAGCCACCCCCGTACCTGGATGGCAGTTCGCGGATAGTGCGGCACTTGACGAGGAATGGTGGTGTGGTGGTGTGGTGGCGATGGGCGGCGCGAGCGGTGTGGCAGGCCTGGTCGTTGCGCAAAGCGGGGCTGCTGGCGCCGACCCCCGAGTGGTCCCAACCCGGCCAGATCTGCTTTGCCCGCCGAGTACAGCGCATGCTGTCTTGGCATCCCATCGACCGCTGGAGGCAAAAGCAATCTCGAAGAAAAATGAAAAAGGGGAGAGAAAACGGGACCAAAGCATGCACTCTAAGTGGGGGCTGGATCAGCGGGGTGGGGAAACAATCAAAGTTATTTGGCAGCCTGGACGCTATTCCCAATTCGGCCTCCGCTGGTTCAGCCGGGCTTTGAGCTGGGATGACAAAGAGCTCCAACGGGTGCTCGACTCGACTGTGTAGGTATTTTCTCGCCGAATCCCGTGGGTTGGGATCTGGCTCCGTCGTCTCGTCTTTTGACGTCCCTCGGTGACGGATCCCTAAAAAAGACACGAGACAAGAGTGTCAAATCAGAGGCTATTAACCCGCCGCAGCGCCCCCAGGAGACGACCTCGATGTTGGGAGGTTGAGTGTACGTACTGTACGTACCAGAAGCCGAGCCAACTCCTGGCGCCTCATGCAAGGGTCTGACATACCTTCCCCATCTTCCTTCCGCTGCTGCTCAATTTCGGGTGCACAGACCGGACAGAACGCGCTACAGGCCGCCCATTGCTGCCCATCCAGCCAAGGAAAATATCAAAAGCCGCATGTCCAAAAGGCGGGACAAGTCGAGCAGCATCCCCTGCCTGCATCCGCCCAGGTGATGGCCACTTGATTCCAGAGCCCAGTCCCCACTATACCAGGAGGATCATTTAGCTACGGTTTTGGCCGTGGACTCCCGCACATCCCCGCGTTGCTTTGGTCCTCCCGGTCGATTTACGCACACAGAGTTCTACGCACACAGAGCGCTGTAGTATTGCTATCCACAGGTCCACAGGTGGATACAGGGCTCCTGGGTAAGTCGCAGACAGGCAGTAACTCAAACTAGTTAGATGTGTACCTACCTGAAGGCAGTCGCCCCGGATGTAGGCGGCCAAGAATAATATCTGGGTGGGCAGCGGACGACGACCCAAGACCCGGTTCGTGTCTACGAACAAATCAGAGACCATGGCTGCTGCAGCTTGCGCCTGTCCACTCCTGCCTTGTGCCATGTGGTCTTAGTCAGGGAGCTGACTGCCCCCAAATCCCCAACCTAAGTCAAAGAAAAATTGAAAAAAGAGAAATCACTAAATAAGTAAATCGGGAAGCAGCGGCTCAAAGCCCGGCACGCCTGCCGCCCACACCTACTCGCCCGAGCCCCGCTGTGCTTGGAACACGGTCCAAGAGGAAAGAAAGCTCGAGACGATGGGACTTCCAATAAGTGGTAGGCGCACTAGGTTGGCTTGCCGATATCGCCTTCCCCCAGCCCGCTCAGCTGTCCATGGATCGAGCATGGCGCTCCTTCCTTCGACAAACAAAGAATTACACACACACCACCCCCAGGATCACTTCGCCATGACGTTAGCAGCAGTTGACGTCTCCTGCCCTTCCCTCGGAGAAGCCCCATTACATGGAGAGCCTTGCCAACCTCCCTCGTCCGCATGCCACCTACCGCCGCTATCTCCAGCCCGTATATCCTAATGCCCCTATACACACAGCCTCTCTTTTTCCATCCCCTTTCCACCCATGCCACGTTCTCTGTCGTCATCGCCCTACCCCTATCCCTGCTCCCGAAGCCTCCATTCCCACACCCACACCCCTCCCATCCATCGGCCCTCCCATCTCTCACCCCCATCTGATCCCAAATCGACTCCCCTCCGACGCGCTAAACCCCTGCACAAAGATCGTAAGGTCCCAGGCAACAGTCAAAAAAAAGAAGACGGTTCACGAGCACCCGTTGGCACGGTCCCCGGGTGGCCACCATGGTGGCAGAGTGGCAGGGCGATTCCGTCATGCAGCCACGCCTTATCCTAGAGCGGCCGCTCGATATTGGCCAAAGTCATGAGAGGTGAGACGGTACGTATTCATGTCTGTCATGTCAGAGCAGCATGGCAAAGTTGAGGCAACGGCAACTCGGCCGGTTTGCTATGATTAATACAGCTTCGTGTCCCTCGTCCTGCTTCATCCTTGAGAGGACCTTGATAAAGAGGCTCATCGAGCTCGTTTCCCTTTTTCATTCTGAAAGGTCAGCGCTGTTTGGAGTTGCTGTTTGTCACGTCGGCTCCCTTCCTGTCCCCTCTATACAAGCTGCCACCGGCGGTCCATTCGCTATACGTCTCCCCTCGCCTCGCCGCCGACGCCGACGACCCGCCTGCCCGCCTCTCACCACTCCCAGTCCGGCCATGAACAAGCCATCTAGGGGCCACTCACCGACCGATTCCAATTCGGAGTCGTCGGCCAACAGTCCTGGCGAGAGTGCCGAAGTTAAGCGTCGGACAAGGGCATCCAAGCCCAAGGTTCGTACCGGCTGCATTACTTGGTAAGCAAAAGAAAAAGCCGAAGGAAGACAGGGGAATATGAAGGAAGAGAGCCTCTTTGTTGTGTATTATCCCGAAACTGACAGAAGATCCCAGCAAGTAAGTGTTGTGACGTGGAACGCATGAACCGAGGGCCCGCCTGCGACATGAGAAGGACGAGATGAGGTCGGGCAAATCCCGAGACGGATGACAAACAATATCCGGGAGTAAAAGAAGGGAAAGGGAGGAGATGGAAAGACGAACAGGTCGACAGAAGGCGGCGAATATTTAAGCAGGCGTCGGACAATAAAAAGGGGCAAAAGCTGACCAATCCCCTTAGAATCCGACGTGTTAAGTGCGACGAGGGCAAGCCCGCCTGCCAGCGCTGCACCTCGACGGGCCGGGCCTGCGACGGCTATGACAGCACGCGTTCCCCGAGCCGGGTACTGTCGGCGAGCCGGGTCGAGGAGACGCAGCGCAACATGGAGCTGGCACGTCAGGAGTTCCTGCGCGCCTACCAGTGGAACGCCAGCCTGCGCTCGCTGCGACCCATCGCCGCCGACATCGGCGGAAGCGAGCAGGAGAGGCGCTTCTTCCACTCGTTCCGCGCCGTCGTCTCGTACACGGCCGACTCGCCCCCTGCGTGCGTGCTCGCGGGCGGACACGTGTCCGACTACGGCCCCATGTACTTTTGGGCCACCATCGCGCCCCGGCTCGCCCACCGCGAAGGCGCCGTCAAGCACGCCCTGATAGCCCTTGGCTCCGCCTACCAGCTGTACCAGCAGTCGCCCGATAACAGTTGGTGTCAGGGTGGCGAGGCCGTGTATCCCAGCGGAGCCGGGGCTGGAGCAGCAGCCGGGGGTGAGTCCAACGCGGAGCTGGAGCTGTTCACCATCCAGCAGTACAATAAGAGCATCGCGCTGCTTGCCAGACATGCGAGCGCGTCGAGCCCCGAGAGCATACAGGTGACCCTCATCTGCTGCCTGTCCTTCATCTGCCTCGAGATGTTGCGAGCCGACCACGTCGCCGCCCTCACTCATCTGACCAACGGCCTGCGGATCCTCGAGTCACTGGTCCCCGAGGCCTTTGACTGTCTCGCTAGCGACGCTGATCTCAAGTTCAGCGGCAGCATGCCGCCCTCCCGCCACCACTCGCCTTCTCCTCCATCCCCGCAGCCGCAGCCGCAGCCGCAACAACAACAGCAACAGCCGCCACCGCCACCGCCACCGTCATCACATCAACAGCACTACGAGACCTCGCGTGAAATGCGCGAGATGATCCGAATCTTCTGCCGTCTCGAATGCAGCGCCGCACTTTTCGCCTCGGGCGTGCAGCCCTCCCTTGCCCTGCGCGCCTACGACCGGCGCCGCCTGGATGACGGCTCCCTTGCCTTCCCGCCGGATGCTCGTGACGCCTTTGAGTCACTGTCCGAGGCGCACGCCTACATCGGCAGCCACCTGTGCGATGTCATCGCGCGCATGTCCGAGACGAACGCCCACTGGGCCGATCACAACTTCTGGGCCGACCCCTACCAGCGGGAGCAGCAGGCGGCCCTGAAACGCCGCTCCGGCCGTCTGGCCAGCCTGCTCGACCGCTTCGCTGCCGGTCCTGCCGGCCCGGCCCCAGCTACGCCCGAGCACCTGTCGCTGCACCTGGACCTCTTGCAGGTTCTCGCCGCCAACATATTCATCGACGGCATGACGGGACTTGAGGACCAGGAGGACGTCATCGTCGACGACTTTGGCCGCCTCCTCATGTCGGACATGGGCCTCGACGGCGGCTTCGGCTTGGGCTCGGGCCACTCGGGGGACATGTGGGAGCTCGATCCGGCCCTCATGTCGGGAGACCTTCTCGGCGATATCGATATCACCGCGGGCGGAAGGGGCGTCAGCAGCAGCAGCAGCGGCGGCGGCGGCGGCGGCGGCCTCAGCCACAGGTCACAGGCCGGTCTGGCCCAGATAGTGGAGGTCGCCAGCGTCATCGTGCAGACGGGGAACAGGATTAAGGAGCAGGGACGCGGTAGCAACCCAAGCGGGAGGTGGTTCACATGTGATGCAGGGATGCTCTGGCCCGTGTATCTTGCCGCGACCAGTGCCCAGGACCCGACGGTGCGCCAAAAGGCCCTCAAGATACTCCGCGAGGCCACCACGCGCGAGGGCCTCTGGGACGGCCCCGCGCTGCACAACCTCATACGCGAGGTCGGCTCCAAGGTGGCGCTGAACCAATGGCCGTTCCACGAGGTGCCGCGATCGCTGACGGGTCTTGGCGGCATACCCGACATGTGGCAGACGCTGGCGATGATGAGGTCGAGGGACGTTCGAGGCTGAAAGGCTTTGGCTAAGGGGTGGTCTTTTGCTTTCGCGTGATGGCGCCTGGAGTAATTGTGAGTACGAGTACCTATGTAGACCATGTATAACAATAGATTCCGAAACATCGTCATTTGTGAGGCCGGTAGCTGAAATCGCCGTCAGGCGCCCGGATGCGGGTTGGTTCACTCACAGTTCAATTTCTGCTTGAAGAGCGCGCAGAAATCATGGTTGAATATCCTGTGTTGTGATAATCCCCACCTTGTCTTCTATTATATCCAAGAAATACAAGAAATGACTTGTAAACGCCGTAAAATACCCAAAACGCCAAACATGAAAGGCCTTGTATCTTGCCAACTCTTTTCTCTTGAATATCCCATCCTTCCTTTAAATCCACCATTATATCTCGTCTCTCGGCCGATGCGTTCGTTGCTCGTTCGGCTTTTTTTTTTTTTTTTTGTTTTTTTCCCGTCCGACTTCTTCCCGCTTCTCATGCCGGCTGGGAGCATAGTCAGCGTTCGCTCGCTTTCAAACCAGCTCCCAGGCCGCGATACCGGACCAGCTCATGCCGACTTTCCCCTTCTTCCTCAAGAACTCGTCCTTGGTGACGCCGCGACCGCTGTCGTCGCCGAGCGTGTTGAGCGCAAAGACGGAGACCTTTTGGCCGGGGGTGCCCAGGTCGCAGGCCGGGACGTCGATCCACCACCAGTAGCCGTCCGTGTCGAGCGGTAAAAAGTCCTCGCTCCGGCCGCCGCGGCCGTTGATCTTGATGAGCAGGAGCCGCGGCTTCCCCTTGCCGTGGATCTCGCCCTTCCAGTGCTCGCAGATGAGCGAGAACTGGAACCTCACGTAGTCGTCGCCGCTGCCTTGGACCGGGATGTGCTTCTGCGCGGGGGCCACGCTGTGTTCCGACAACCCTTCGTCGTGGCCGTCGTTGTACCAAGTCGGCTTCTCGCCGCGCACCGGGCCCATGACGTACTCCTCCCAGGTGGGGACGCGGCCGTCCTCGCGGAAGAACTGGCGCGAGTCTGAAGGGAAGTGCCTGAGCCCAAACAGCTCGTTTCTCATGGTGAACTGGAGCGGGTCGAACTTTTGGTTGTACGTCTGGCCGTCGCCGAGGTGGCCGGCTCCCCAGCAGGCGTCCAGAAGCTTCCAGCTGCCGTCGTCGAGCCGCACGGCGTTCCACGCATGTCCCGTCGGGTCTCTCGGCGGAGGGGCTTCGCCGGCCTTTGGTTCGTGGAACCCGTACCCTTTCCCGTGGCCGCCAACAAGCACACACTCGAGCCCGGCCCGCTGAGCGATGGTCTGGTAGACTTTGGCATATCCTTCGCACACCGCTTTGCCCGAGAGGATCGTCTGGTCGGGAGTCAGGCCGCGCTGAACGCAGTTGCCGAAGAAGCCCTCGACGTCGTAACGGATGTTGTGGTGGCACCAGGTGAAGATGGCGCGTGCCTTGTCGGTAAGACTCGAGAAGGGCCCGCACAGAACCTGTGCCAGATAGTTTGCTACGTCGCGTTGCGGCAGTGCATGGAGCGGGTACCGTGCGGCCACGGCGTCCGGCTGCGAAAAGTCGTGGCATATCAAACAGTCCTCGATGACGGCAGCGGGCTGTTGGGCTTGCGGGGTAGCCGTGCGGCCGGATCTAGCGGCCTCTATTTGCGCGGCCGTGGGCCTCGACGCCAGAGGGATAGGTGGCGGAGCGTCATCCGGGACATGTTGCTGCTGCACGTTGGCATTTGGCACCTTTGGCCGTGCCGGGACCGGAGGTTCGAAGCTCGTCGGGCGTGGAGGCAGTCTCCTGGGCAGCGCAGGAGCGGATTCCTGCACTGGCTCCACGGCGGGCGACCTCGCTGGCCTAGACGGCAGCCTCGGGGGAAGCGATGGTCTCGCGGGTGGCTCGCTGATAGGCGTTTTTGATCGCAGGGATGCCTTGCCGTTGGCGACGCCGTTCGCCGCGGCCTCCCTGGTCCTGGCTTCCGTCTCACGCCTGGTTGGGGGCAGGGGTGGCAGGTTAGCCTGATCCAGGGTGGGCGGGAGCCTCCTCGCGGACGCAGTCTGGTCGGCCGATGTCGTATGGCCGAGGGAAAGGTTCGATATCGTGGAGACGTACGAGACGTCGGACTCGTTAGAGTTCCTACGTCCATTGGGCCGTTGGAACGAGGCCTTGCGGGGCGGCAAGGCAGGCGAGGTCTGCTGGGAGGCCGCCGGGGACGGCGAGGCCTGTGATGAGGGTCGGCGGGTGGGCAGCGGAGGGGCTAGGCCTCGAGCGGGCAGCGGCGGCGACGTGTCGGCGGCCATCTGGGCGGTGCTCCGGCGGGGGAGCGGCGGGGCGCCATTCTTTGGAGCCGGTCGCGCGGGCACCGTCGGGCTTCTCTGAAGGGTGGCATCAGGCCTGGCGGGAGGCGGCAGCGAGCCACCCTCAGTCTGCGGGACGGGGCGGTTTGGGGGAGGGGGAGGTGGAGGTCGCTTCCCCGCAGAAGAGGGCGGGGATTGGAAGTTCTTTTGCTTGTTGAGCGCAGCAATGCGCTCGGCAAGCGTTGAGAATTGAGTCTCCTCCACTTCGGCCATGGTGCCAGATGCAACAAGGAGTGCGGCAGCCGAGGAACAAGTACGCAAGCGGTGGCTCGAGGCAGCAGCAATTGTCAGACTTCTGCCTGGTGTCGGACGTGAGACGCTCGGCCGACGCGCGTCTTGAGTATCTATAGTCCGAGCCGAAGCGAAAACGGCTGTCTGTCGGATCTCCGCCGTAGCTGGTGTTCTAGGCTGGGTCTTAGGGATGGATAAAAATAAAAGATGCTGAAGATACTATCACGACGAGCCAAATACAATACACGAAAAAAGAACAAGAGCAATGGCAGGACAAAGAAAAGAGAAAGGAAGCAAGGCTTTGAAATGATAAAGCAGGTTTAACAAGGTGCAGCCCGCTGACACTCACTTTACGGAACGAATGAGCGCGACGCTGTCCATTCGGCTGCGCCTGCGCCTTGACTTGTCGCACCTTCTCCGTCGCCCACCAGGCGCTCGCCATGATTGGCCCAGGGTGGCAGTAATCGTGGGGAGCTGTTGGGCTGAGCCAGCCCCACGGTTGCGGTGCCCCACGCGGATCGAGGGCTGACGAGGGATGGGCTGTGTTCCTCGGCGGGCACACGAGTTGACGGGAGTTAACCCCATTCGGCCAAGCCATTGTAACCGCCAGCAGGATGGACACTCCAATGTTCATTTCTTGTGAACCAAGACCGCCGCACTTTTGGAAAGTGCGTGTGGTTTCTTGGTGAACGAGCTTCGGCTTACACCATGCAGCCCGTATCCTGTCTGTCATACCAATATTAGGACGGGAGTCCATATCAACGGTAGCACAACATATCGAAAATGAAAAGGGAAGCCAAGCAGCTCGTCGTCATACATGCCCTGACCATGGAACTCGCAAGAGCACAGATATCTAGGTACCATTGTTCATCCTCCCTTCGCCGGAACCTCCCGAAGCCACCACCTGGGCACTACTGGTCCCGCCATTCCATAGCATCCGTCACCCTTCCACCACACCACCATGAAAGCCGCTTTCTTACTAGGCTCCCGTTTAAAATTGTGAACCACCACCCCCACCTGTTCATTGCTTTTGGCACTTTGACAGCATGTTATGTCCGCCTCGCGGCTGATAGAACCCCACCTCCCCAACATTGGATGAAAGATCACCAGCCTTGCTGCCTACAGCTAGGCCTGGCTGGCTGCAGGGCACCTATTCTGCTTCTGCTGCTCGGCAATTGGCTTCTTTATCGTAATGTGAAGCTGGAACACCCGATGAAGCGTCACTGCACGAGATGTCACAGCTTGCGTACCTAGGTAGATTGTTCAGTCCCGAGGCTTGTATCAATATGTGCATTCGCACCAGAGGAGCCTCGCGCCCACGATTTTGTGCGTGTAAATCACATATAGCCTTGCCAGCCTACAGATTCAGCAAAAACCAGCACGAAACGCATTTCCTACTTGCAATTTTGACCTTCTTCCATCCCATAGTCCCGGATTCGCAAGTCGGTAGCAAAGGGTGAGCTGAGGTAATGACCGCTGAAAAAGCAGAGAAAAGTCAAACAGTAGAGGCGGAACATGTGGCTTTGTTTCATTTTGGGTTGCCCTCAGCATCAATTCATGTGGTATAAAGGAGCGTGCGTTAATCGTGATGAGTACATCGCCTGACTTGTGAAAGAAAAAGAGAAGGGTATGAACGGATGCGGACGGACTAGAAGGGCAAGGCACGCGGTGAGATGGTAAGAGAGGGTGGGGGAGACCGAAGAGGAAAAAGAAAACGACGAATAAAGAGGAAAACGGCGACGCCCAGTATCCTAAACCACCAAGGCCACAGATACCGAAAACATCACAACAGAAAGAAAGCAGAAGCCAGAACAAAGCCAGGAAACGCGGTTTGAGAAAGAACCGAGAAAAAAAATGCACGGTAAAACTACCGGGGTATTTTACGCCAGGGTATATCCAGCCGGGTATTTTGGTCGCGTGGAGCTTCTAAAGAGGAGAGAATCTAACGGAATGGCCCAATGGGGCCGGGGTATCCTGAATGTGTAGAATGAGAAGTGGATGGCCGTCCGCTATCGCCGGAGTGCCGGGTATTGTGGCGAGGCGTCATGTCGCCAGGCTGGGGGACCGTCAGTTTGTGATCCATGCCGTTGCCGAACGCGCGAGCGGACCACGGCTGGTCCTCGTCGCCGAGGTTGACCCCGCTGTCGTTCCACGGGTTCCGATCGGCGTTGAAGCTGCGGGTCGACTCGATCGAGATGAGCGACGACTTGGAGACGTTGCTCGACCCCTTGAAGAACGAGTTGGCGCCCGAGTGGGAGCTGTTTTTGCGGCGGTCGAGGAACGAAGAGATGCTCGACATGCTGCCCGGCTTGCGGAGCCGGTCGAAGATGGTGCTGCGCTCGCGTGCGGCCTCGTCCCCAAAGGCAACCTTGGTGGGCGAGTCGGTGGCCACGGGAGTCGGCGCATGCTGGAGGAGCTTGGAGTCGAAGAATGGGAGCGACTCCTCGAAGGTATCGGACTTGGGGCGCGGGATCGAGCCCTTGATCACGGCGGCCTCGACGCCGCTGGTCACAAACTGGTTCTGGAGGAACTCGATGGCGTCGCGTAGGCCGCCGGCGTTGTTACGGGTAAAGGTCCACAGGAGCGTTACGGTCGGCTCGCCTTCCTCGGTAAGCTCATCCTTGTTGATATGGACTGTCACCGTGACCTCGTGCTGGCTCTTCAGCTTGCCAACAAGGTCGCTGGAGAACTCGGGAGACTCGAGGTATTTCATCAGGCATGGCGTCTGAGCCAGCACAAGCTCATGATTGTCCGAAACCATGCCCTGGGAAGAAGTTAGCCAACTAAAAAGTTCGAAGCGGTAATAAGGATGTCGACACAGAGGTAGGTAGGTAGGCAGGCAGGGCCGAACATACCAAGAATTCGTCGACGCACTGCGGCACCTGCCACTGCGGGCCTGTGACTGTCACCTCATCGCTGGCCTGCTCGGTGCTCGGGAAGACGATTTTGCAGTTCCATTTCTTCTCCAGACCCTCGATCTCGACGAGACGCGTCAAAAGCTGGCGGTGGTAGAGGCGATCAACGTTGACAATCTGCGAGGTAAATTCCGAGTCCTGCGACACGTCATCCAAGTCAGTTGGGGTCAACTCATAACCCAGAGAATCAAGGGGGCCACATGCAGCCGACGTACCACTCTGTCAACCATCTCCAGGATCTCCGACTTGACAAGCTCGAGGTTCTGAGCGTTCCGAGCCGGCGTGCGGCAGATCACGTTGTCCACCCGGATATCGTCATCCTCCCGCATGCCACCTGTGAAAGTTAGTATGTGCTGCAGGGCTAGCTGTGAAACAGAGGTATTGGGCCGCGAGAGATCGAAATAGGGGAAGGAGAGCCTTATACGAACCTCGGTCCATCGCGTTGGAAAACTTGACAAAGACAGAGTGCTTCTTCATGATCCGCTGGATATGCTGCCCGCCGATCCCGATGATGCGCTTGTGATACTGATCGGGAACGTGGAACGAGATGGATGCCGGCATCTCCTGTTCCACAAGCGAAAGCCCCTGCTTCATGGACTCGTAGGACTGGGCGTTGACGTCGATGTTGAAATTGTACTCTCCGAAGCCCTCGAACATTATCTGGACGCTGCCTGTCGAGTGTAGCGGATTGTGTGATTAGCCAATTGAAGAGCCCAACGCAAGAGAGGTTCTCGGGGAAAGACGAATGTGGGCGGTCCGGTACATACTCTGACCCATAATCTTGTTGATCTTGCCGTTCTTTTTGCCGCTCACAAACTCCTTGTGCTCATTGGCAAGCTCAATCTTGACCTTGATCTGGTACTGCGACTGAGCTGCAAACTTGATTTGCGCCAAGACCATCAGCGCGGCCTTGACCGAGTCGTCTGACCCAGTGATGCGGAACGAGAGCCGTTGGAACGAGACGTCGGCATCCGAGTTGGCGCAGATGTCGCCGAGCATGGTCCTAACGTCGTGGTTGCTGGGATGCTGCCGCCCGTCCGGCTGCGTGATGGACCAGTAGCCGCTGTAGAATTGGCCGACCTGGAGCTATCTGTCAGAGGCTACACTCCCTCACCTTACACACAGCAAGGGGGCACCCCGAAAGGAGGGTCACACTTACCAGAGCCATGAGCTCGCGAGCAGTGCGCTCGATGTGCAGGTTCTCGAGCCCCTGGATCCGCACCATGGTTTGGCGTGACCCTAGTGGAGGAAACGCGATGTGTGTGCCGAACGCCTCGCTGATCTTCTGGACCTTGTCCATGCGGTTGAGCAAGATGGTGTCGATCTTCTCTGGGGGAATCTCGACGTCCTTGACGAAGAGGCGGAGACGCGAGAGAAGGTCATGGATCTTCTTCTTGGCAAGCTCGATATGCGTTGGGTCCTCTCCGGTGATCAGGATCTGGCTGGGATCGCGGGCCTTGGCATTCGGCGGGCAGTAGCGGAACACGTTGGAAAACGACGGCGGCATGTAGATGGCGGTCCTCGTTGATGACTCGATGAGCTTCAAATTCTTCCTGTTGCGTCCGCACAGGGGCTGGTGCGTCGTCAGCTCTAGGTGTTGGCCGTCAACAATCCGACCGAGCTGCAAAGAAAGCCATGTTAGCTGAGCCCACCTATCCAAGTATACCTAAAAACTCGACTCTGGGCGGGAGGTCCGGACCAGTTGATCAATGTGTATCAGGACGCGCGTCTTTGCGTGCTCCGAGGACAGGTAGTCGCCGTAGATGGCCAGCCTCCAGCGCTGATCCCTCCGGACCTCACTTTCACCATTCAGTCCGTCGGGCAGCGGGGTCAGCTTTGGGCCCAGCAGGAAGATGTCGACTCCGCAGAAGTTGGAGGTGAAGTCCAACGTCTCCGTCACGGGTTTCTTCAGCCCGCCCGTGTGCGGGTCGAGGACCATGTCGCCATCGATGTCGACCGTTGTGCAACGCTGTTCCCAACCCACGAAAAAAAAAAAAAAAAAATTCAATTGTGAGCAAAACATGATCACCTATCGCCGCCGCAAATCAACCGCCGCGGCCTGAAGGGCTAGAGGTGGGCCGGCCAACGTACAAGAGACAAAGGGGTATCGTTTAATATTGTCTCCCTGGTGCGATAGACCAGCTCGGGCGCGCCCGACAGGCAGACGGTGGTGACCTGGCCCTTGATATTCTTGGGGGCGGTCGAGATGACGTGGGCCTCGATGTCCAGCGGGCTGCTTGAGATGTCTTTGCACAGCTTGCGCAGGCTCGCGAGGTTCTGGGCGTGTACGGGCAGCTCGAAGACGGGGACATCGTCGGGGGCGTCCTCGGGGTGCGTCCAGCGGAGGACGGCGTCGGCGGTGGCGTGCAGGATGTCCTCGGTGTTGGGGCCGGCGAGGTCGGACGAGAAGGGTACATTGAAGGAGTAATGTATGGGCGAGTCGAGGACGTGGGGAGGCGTCTGCGGAGGGGCACTCTGGGAGGCGACCTTCTGGTGAGGCGGGATGGCAGGCATCGGGACATTCGGACGCGACGACATGCCAAAGTTGGCTGGGCTCATCCTCTCGGACCAGTGACGCATGTTTGCCAGCTTGTTCATGATGTGGGGCGGAAAAGCAAAGAATGAGGACGGAGGCTGGGGCTCGACGACAGGATGGCGGCAGCAGCAGCGGCGGCGGCGGCGGTGCGACTCGGGCAGGCGAATTCGACGGGCAGAGGCGGCGACAGAGAGCAGCGAGGCAAGGGGCGCATGTGCATGGAAGAAAATCACCAACAAGCCGACGAGGCACGCAGTCTTGGACAACAAGGAGGGGGTATCGGGGTATCTACACCGCGGAAGGGCCGGGCAACGAGAACATGAAAGAAAGAAGAAGGAAAGAAAAAAAGAGAGAGAGAAAAGAGAGGGGGCTCGAGGAGATGGAAATGGAAGAGAGGAGGCTATTTTGCAATGGCTCCTTTCCTTCCGAGTTCCAGACTGGTGCGGTGTGTGAGGGGGAAAAAGGACGGAAGAATGTGGAGGGTTCTTTTTAAAAAAGCGAGAGTTGAGCAGACGGGCAATCAAGGCGTTATTGAGTCTGGCCTGCACAGGCAGGTGGTTTGGTGTGTGGCAGAAAGGTGCCGTCAATCAGCAGAAAAAGGGAACCTCCCAAAAAGCGTGCAGGACGCAGAATGCTTGCTTGCTGCAGCGCACCACCGCACAGTCTCCACAACCTTCCTTGGGTGCCAGGTTCGCCCGCCCGAAGCTAAGTTTTTGCCCTCGGCGTGCTTGGGTTAGGTTGGCTGTACCCGCGGCCAGGGTGGGAGCTTAGGTCCAAGGTTGGCCTCCACTGGCCAGTGAGCGCGTGGGTGGCTGCTGGGGGGGTTGCCTCGGGGCGGGCGCAGCACGCAATCAACTGCCCCAGTCTGGGTCGTTTACAGGCCCAATGATCAGAGGCCCACCAGTGCTGCACTTCCAGGTTGTTTGGCGCTCAATCGCACATCAAATTGTCGCTATTATGTACTGTACCACCACCCTCGGCTGCCAGCGACGGACAACCACCACTCGACTCGACTTGGTGCTAGGTGACCTTCGATGTGGAGATTACGTAAGGCGGTTGTTTGTGCGGTTTGCTGGGCGTCCGGGCTGGCTGGGCTGGATGACTGACCCTTTTGGCGAGATCCGAAGTTGGAGTTGGCACGCACGATCTACAGCACCCCACCTGAACCCTCCTCGGTCATCAAACGGTTCCATGTGGCCTTGGCGGCCCTTGGGGCGCCAGCCCACGGCTGCTGCTGCTGCGAAATGTCAAACCACCTTTGGCTTTCCTCTCCTCGGCTGCTCATCATCACGCACTGGTTCGCCGGCTTGCCTAGGGCCATATCCGTGTGGCTGGCGGGCGCCCGAAGGCCACAACTGGCAAGGTCTGCTATCAACCTCAACCTCAACCTCAACCTCAAGCCTCGAGCATCAAAGCCTCGGGCACGTCTGTGACTTGGATGGCCCCAAGAGTGGGCCGACACACAGCACGGATGATGGGCTCGTGTAAGCTCGCCCGCACACACACAAAGGGCAGAGTCACGACCGCGGCCTATTGGAGGTGTGGGGGCCGGCTGGCAGGGGGGCCAACCATGGCACCGCGGCCTCCCAAACACGGAGTTGCCATTGTTGATGCGTCTCTGTGGGTTGTGAGTGGTCAATTAAAGTTGCTTGAGCCCTAGAAGATGCCCGAAAGCAAGATGGGAATATACATAAAGATGAAAAAAAAAAAAAAAAAAGAAAAGAAAGACGACATGCTACCGGGTATATGACCGGACCACCTTGGCCAGAGCCTCCGCCGCCACTGCCCGGAGTCTATCCAGACTTACCCGTCCCTTGACGATCCCACCTCGGAGTAAGCTTCAGCCCCCAGCAACTCTGTAGGCCGGCAGCCGGAGCTTCGTCTTGGTACATCCTTGCTAGACCTCGCACGCACCTTGCCACTGTCATCCTTGAGATATAGCATTCTGGCGGAAGTGGATGGGAAAAACAAGGTAGCCGACGCCAAAAGCCGAAAGCAGTGCGGCGCATTTTGCTGAAAGGGCACTTTGTTGGGTTGTGACATCCCACTATCCATAATATACGCCTGTCACTATCGATGTGGGTATGTTGGCTCCGATACATGATCGTCTTGTATTTACTTAAGGCCATGATAAACTTGATAAGGCAAACTTTTGCGAGCTTGAGTGGGCTTTTTCGATGCCACCACCCGCCCGCCTTTTGGGCTACGACGCGTAATGCACGTCAGCAGGTGAGGTCAGGTTGGCCAGGTGGTGTTGCAAGCCCCTGTAGGATGGGTTGGTGCTAACGCCGGTATTTTCACGTCGTCTGGTTGCCTGCCAGGGGGGTGGTGCACCCGCCTAGGTAGCTAAGGGCGGCGGGGGCATTCTAGACTTTGTTTGGCGTAAGCGGAGAGAGACCTTTGTGGGATAAAACGAAAAACAAAAACCGACAAACAATCCGTCCGACCATTAAAATTCTGCCATGGCGCAAGAGCAGATCAGGGGGAGCTTGGCGACTATATCTGGGGTATACTATACTTTTGCTGGTTGTGTCAGGAAGCCTGGGTTGACTTGGGTTGGCGGCGGCCATGACCGGTTTGCAAAAGGGTGCAATCTCCACAGCTCAGAGGATAGGAAAACGAAGAGCCAGGCGAAGGCCAAGAAAAGATGGTCCAGGCAGATCTGCCTCCGTAGTGGCTGGAATGTAACGCAAATAAGCCAAGGATGTTCAAAATCACTGCATCATCACTCGGCTCAGAAACGGAAGGAGAAAAAAAAAAGAGGAAAAAAAAAAAAAAAAAAAAAAACAATACAGAGCATATCCTTGCCGGATGCTCATCCCGCCCGACGGCAACGGGATTTCGGTGGGGATCTATGTTTTCCACCGAAGGGGCTGACCTGGAAAGGCAGGGGGGATCTCCACGGCAGAAGGCGGGACACGCCAGGGGTTGCCCTCTCGGGCTGCTCAAAAAAAAAAAAAGTCTGTGTCTTGTGGCGGACCATTCGGTGCCAGTTTTGTGTGTTCCGTGGTGGGCAGAATGCTGCGTTGGGGTCCAAGCCTGGGGGCCGGGCTCGCGTGCCAAGACATGGGATCGTGGCTCATGGATCTCGTTTTCCCAACCACACAGACCTTGGCCCCTGCTCGAGCTTGGGGCGCCTGGGGGAAACACATCTGGTGTCTTACTCGCATCCGTGAAACGGGCTTGCTGATATGGGGGGAGAGTCAAAATACTAATCTTTGTGGTATACTGTGTCGCCGCCGCCATCGGCCTTCAATTCTGGTCGACAAGTGAAGGTGATTTGTGGTGCGAACAAAAGAGTTATGATAAAACTGCCAGTTTTTCATACACTAGGCATCCAAGACCAGCGCCAAGTTGGAGACGATGAGTAAAACAAAGAGGGAGAGGGCATGGGGCATCAGTGTACAATAAGATGCTCGCCAGCGCTTCATCTCCTCGACCTTGACCATAAAATAACAGGCGAATCCGCTAGTCGAAAAACTTTGCCGAGCACATGAAGCATTCGAATGTGATCTCCGCCAATAAGAGCCAGCCGGCCGCTTGTGCATGCACTTCCATCTCTTCAAAGCTTCGCTCAACGATAGGCCTCGCGACGGGGCGCTTCTGTGTAAACCACACCTTCCAATCCTCCACGAGGCCGTTCAATGAACGTCGTAACCTCCTCGTTACGCCGGGCCGGCCCTTCGTAATACGTCGTGTGCTGCTCCACAGGCCTCGTGCTGTAGGGCCGCTGAATGACCTGAGCCTCTGGTCGTACACTGTATTCACGGGCAAATTGTTGATGGACCACCTCTCGTCGGGGCTCAGGATGAACAGCAACACCGTATTCTCGCATCGGATCAGGACGCACACTTCCAGGCCCATCACCATAGTGGCCAGAAATATCGTATCGAACCGGCTCTGGAGGCAGCCGTACACTCGCCGCTCTGGTTATATAATCCCGAGCGTGACCCGGATCATCTACAGGTCGTCTTTCCGGAGCTGGGCGACTCTGAGCATACTCCTCTGCCACACGAGGCCCGGCCGGTGGCGCCGCGTATTCCCTCTGTCTGTACGCTGCCCGGTAGTCACCACCGACGTATTCCGGTTCAGTGATGACTCGCCTGGGCGCCGCGTAGGTCGGAGATGGCACCCGTCTGTATATGACACCGTCACCGTACGCTTCGGGCATTCGAGAGACTGCTCGGGCAGGCGGATGAGGGTGCTCGTAGACAACGTTCTCCACAGGGCGGCCGGATGGAGCGACCGACTGCCTGGTGGGGGCGGACGGTCTGGGCGGCTCGATGTACTCCCGTCCGAACTCGTCAATGTAGATGCGAGTCGCCTGCGCGCGCGGAGGAGGCGCCATCGTTGGGGCACGTACCTCCCGCATTATTGGGGAACGCGATCGCTTCCGTTCCGCGGCCGGTCGCACACTCATGCGCGGCTCGTCCCTCACATCACGGTAGTAGATGGGGGCCTCGCGGTAAGCACGATCGACTACCGTGTGGGAAACTGACCTTGGTCGAGGTTCGTTGGGCCCGTGTTGTACGGGGTATAGCCCCGATGGCTCGGGCTCGCGAACAAACTGAGTCGTGGTTGGCGGCCGGCGTATTTCGTAGACATCAGGCTCGTAATGCTGTGTGCTCGAGGCGGCAACCAGTGGAGCGCCGCCCTCGCGGACGGGGCCGTCATGTCGCCCATAGACCACCCTCGGCCCCTCCTCACGGTAAACTCGACTGTCGTGGAAACTATATGCCGGTGCACCAGTGTATGGTGGCTCGTCATAGTTGAGTGCCTCCATCGGAGGTTGTGTCGGTCGGGGCCGCTTGTGTGGCCGGGCAGCCGGTACGGCAGAAAGAGGAGAGGGCGACCGAGGCTCATTCTTGATATATGGAGAGGCTTCAACCGCCTCGCGATCCGCTTTCCTTTTGTTCTTCTTCTTGCCCTTACGTTTCTCGTTGGTTTTGCCGGCCTGAGGCGAGCTCTCGGGGCTAGAGACGGCTGATGGCTGATTCCGCAGGGCTGCCACCTGCGCCGGAGTTCCCTGGACCGCTTGCCTCTCAAGCCCGACTTCTGTGGGATTCATGGCTGCGGCCAGAGGTGACACATGAGACGGCTGGGGTGCCAAAGGCGAGAGATCGTGGGCGCGTACGACCGTTGAGGCGCCAGCCTCGAACCGGTTGGCATTGCGGGTAAGGGCGGCGGCCCGGCTGCGTAGATCATCGGCACTCTGTTCATTGTCTGTGTTGACGCCCGACTCTGCAGAACCGCTTGCATCACCACTTTCCTGTGAGCTGACAACATGGACCTGGTGGTTAAAGGGTTTTCCTAGAGAGACTGGCGCAGCGTCTAGCACTGGCTTATCTAGCCGCGTATCTGAGGCAGGCTGTCCTGTGTAAGGGATGGTATGGGGTGGTCGTCTGTCCGGGGATGCGCGACCGGGAGGCGGTGGTGCCTGTTGTAGAGCGCTTGTGGGCTTCTCGGGGGCGGCTGGCCGCGGCTCGGCTCCAGGGGGAGGAATGCAAGCCACGGAGGCGATGGGCTCGGGCTCGTAGTCTGGGCTCTCGCGCATGTCCACGTCGTCGGGCTCGGAATCGTTGGCGATGCGCGCGACATGGGCCGAATTGGGCGAATCACCGAACTGAGACGAGTAGAATGTGTTGTCGTCAAAAGAATCCGAGTCCTCGGGTTTGTTGTTGTTGTTAGCGGCTACATCTGCGTCAGTGGACGGAGGAGCAGTCTGCTCGACAAGCACAAGGGCCTTCTGCAGCACATCCATCAGATCGAAGTCTGGAAGCGGCTCGCTTGGCTGCAACGCCCCGCCCGAAGAAGAGCGCTTCTGCTCCAGCTGCTCCCGCAACGCCCGCTCAATCCGCTGCCGCTGCAGCTGTATCTCCGTCTTGACCAGATGATCTGACTTCTCAAGCAATATGGGGTTGATCTCAGCCCTTGCTGGATTAAATGGCTTCACGGGGGCGTCACTCGGAGCGGCAGAGGTCACGCCTCCACTACGCCCGTTGACGGGGAGCGACCCCAGACCAGGGAAGTTGGTCGTCACAGACGACTGCATCGAGTTCGTCTGGAAGGCCTGGCGGTTCGCCACGGCGCTGTCGCGGCACTCTTGACGGCCTGGCGACGGGGGAGAATGGGCACTGGAAGCGATAGTGGCCGTGGCACTGGCAGAGATAGCAGCCGCCGTTGGCGGTGATGCTGTTGCGGTCGACTGGCTCGAGGCATTTGCCGACTTTGCACCTGTTAAATGCGCGGGAACCTTGATGGTTGGGTGCTTCCCAGACAAGACTCTGTCGCGGAAGCTGATGATTCTACCATACTCCTCAATCTGACGGAGCTCGTCTTGCGATACTGACGACGACGCGGCGGCCATAGCGATGGCTGATGGCATCGAGGCCACCTGTGCCTGAGCCATGATGCCGGAGAGGAGCAAAAAGCGACACGGGACTGGCACGTCAGCAAACCTGGGGCAATCGAAAAAAACCAAATGATAGCAAGGAGAAAAGGAAGGATCGTCTAAGGATGATGACGGAGGAGCAGAGATCTATAGGATCCGAGATGAGGAGCGCTACACCATCGCCAGAATGCGGCTTCCTGTGGTGGCGACGCGCTTGTCTTTATGTGGTTTTTGTTTTGCGACGGGGAAGTTATTAGGCAGGTTTCGGAGAGACCTAGCTCGATTCGGGCTCGATGTGGGAGATTTCCTGCCGACCCACACTGACCGCCTCAGCTGCAGGCAGGTGGACCTCGCCTCACAGTCAGGGGACGTCCCATTGGCACGATCCAAGCCCATGACCTGAGGCCACAGGTGACATGGAATATTTCGACAATCGCAATAATCCATATCTGAAGACAAGTCCCTGGTAGTGAAGATAAAATCAAGGGTGCCCGTCAGAACTGAATCCCTAACACGAACAATGTGCTCGCGACAATCCGCGTCTTTTCCGAGGCGGGAAGGAGATCCTAAATGTGGATACCCCAGGGTGGCACGAGGCAGGAATGTACTCGCATTGGAAGGAGCTGGATGCGAGATGTTGTACCCGTACCTGGCAGGTGGTTAAGAATAAAAATGAACACGAACGAACGATATGAGGCGCCAGAAACTTCTGCAAGCTATATGTGCTCAACCGTACTTGCGCTGGTTAACAGCACCCGCGCTGAGTCGGTCCTCCGGGGATCACATCCAGCGTCGGATGCGATTCATGTTGCCATTGATGGGAACGGGGCTGGGCAGGAAACCGTCACCCGCCGAGAAAGTGCGTGTTGGCTTTCCGAATTCCAAGCCGGCGATGACTCAACTTCGACTTGGGTTCTGTTTGGTTATTTTGTAAAGGCGCTACAACCAACCACTAAAACATGATATAAGGAACGATGAATCCGAGCCTATTATTATCATCAACATTTCCAGTCTCTACAAGAATCCGCCATTTCCAGCGTCGACTAAATCCCATCCCAAGAGGCGCCGCCCTCCCCGCGACTCTTTTCTCACCCAACAGGCTGTTGTCCACGCTACAAACCCATCGCACCTTTAGCTCCCACGCCCAGCCATCCAAAATGGAGTCTGATGCAGCCGCTCCAAACGGAGCTGGTCGTCCCAAGAAAGTCTTCTTTTTGTAAGGACTTATCTATGATCTCACCCCTTATTTCCACACAACTTGTCAAAATAATACTAACACAACCTTCCCTCGATGGCCAGCGACATCGATAACTGCCTCTATCCCAAGAGTAAGTTGTCGCAGCCCAAATCGTGCGGAGAGAGGGGGCAACGTCACTAAAGGTCGGCCCCTTGCCCCTTATAGGCGCAAAGGTCCATGATCTCATGGCCAATCTAATCGACCAGTACTTTGCGAAGCATCTGTCTTTATCGCACAACGAGGCCGTGCGCCTCCACAAGGAGTACTACCAGAACTATGGCCTTGCCATCGAAGGTCTTGTGCGCCATCACGAGATCGACCCGTTGGAATACAACTCCAAAGTTGATGTAAGTTCAGGAAACCGTCAATATAGGCCGGAGCAGCTTCGGCTCACACGAGAGTGATATTCTGCGCCGTGCCGCTATTTAGGACGCTCTCCCCCTCGAGGGCATCATTAAACCCAACCCACAGCTGCGAAAACTACTCCAGGACGTGGATCGGACCCAGTTCAAACTGTGGCTCTTCACAAACGCCTACGTAACCCATGGCCGCCGTGTCATCCGTCTTCTCGAGGTTGAAGATCAGTTCGATGGCATCACCTTCTGTGACTACGGAGCCCAGCCGCTCCTCTGCAAGCCTCACGAGGACATGTTTGCCAAAGCCATGAGAGAAGCAGGGGTAGAAAATGTCGACGACTGCTATTTTGTTGGTAAGTCTGTCTATGGCTTTTACCTTCAGCACAAATGGGGGTGTGTGAGAAGGGAATCTGTGCCGCTGGGGAACCAGTACCCAAAATCCTCTTGCTCCGTCTCCAATTCTAACCTAGGTATTTCACAGACGACTCGTACCAGAACTGCAAGAAGGCCCAGGAGATCGGGTGGCATACAGCGCACCTTGTTGAGGAGGGATCGAAGGTGCCACGTACTCCGGCCTCAAAGCACCTGGTACGACACTTGGAGGAGCTGCGGACCGTCTTTCCCGAAGCTTTCAGGTCGAGCGAGTAACCCAAGTGCTCATCTTTGTATGATCCGATACCAGAGGTGAAATGATAGATCCTTTTATAGACCAAGCAACACAGGAGTCCTGGATGTGTAGATAGGATCATCCTGACTGAAGATCACGGTTTCCGTAGCTTTTGGCGTCGCAGCGTGGAGCCGATCTGTGGTGGGCGCGCTGAGTGGCAGCAAAACATGGCTCCGCGGTTCGGAAGAGGAGGGTTGGCTCGGTTGTTGAACTCGACTCGGCAGGTTGTGACATGGGATCATCACCAGTTGACTGCTGCTGGGCGCTTGATGCTTCTTATGACCTGATCGAGTTTTGCCTGGACCTCCTCCTTTTCCCTCAAAGCGTCCTGCCGCTGGGTCTCGGCGACCCTGAGCTCCTCCTCCAGCTCCCTGATGTTGCGCTCCTGGTCCTGCTCGCTGTTATCGAGGCCGGGGAGGGTAGAGATGAGCATCTCGATCTGCTGCTCCTTCAGGATCAAGTCCCGCGCCAGCTCGAGCTGGCCGGCTTTGAACTCGTCGGCGGGGACGGGCTCGACTGGTAGGATACGCGCTGCATTAGCACCATGTCGCTGGAGGTGTAAGTGCTATCTATGTATTGGCATGCGCACCTTCTTTCGGGTCATCCTCAGGCTTCAGTTCTCTGATCTTGTCATCGGGGCCGAGCGTCTCGAGGTCGTGTCGCTTGTGGAGGTAATAGAGGCATGCGACGAATTGTTGCGCGAGCTATGGCGGTGATGAAAGGTCAGCCAGCCAGGCCAATCACGAAGGGAGGCAGTCGCCGGTGTTTTCGAGGCGTCGGGCACTTCTCACTTGGTCGACAGCGTCTTGGAGCTGCGTGAGGCGGTCTCCCATGGCGACAGCGGCTCGCGTGGACCGCGGGCAATGTTGTGTTTTTTTTTTTTTTTTTTTTTTTTTTTTTTTTTTTCTTCGCGATGGAAATGGGAGACGTTGGAGGGCGCTCTAGTTGATGGCAGCGGGCACGATCAAGCTGATTGAGGCTTGCGGCAGCTGAATGCAGGCGGGGTCTCCAACCTCCACAGCTCTCTGTGTCGCTGCTTGTGGGGGTCACAGTGGAGCATGCAGCGGACAAAAGAACAAGCGAACATGAAACATGGATGCGATCTGTGTCTTGGTGGAAATAAATTCCATATCAATCGTTTCCTGCTACACGTTTGACCTTCGTAGCATGCCCACCCACATGAGGCTCGTCAGGCCGGCACGTTTCGGTCGCTTTGGAGCCTGGTTCAGCAGCAGCACGTCATCATGCGCGGGTGCTTCCCCAGATGAGACCCTACACTATCCTGAGCCGCCAACTTCACAACACCAGTGCCTGGATTCGTTCCTGCAGTATGCCAAGCGCACAGGACTGGACCCAGCCTCGACGATCTACGTTGGCACCCACTTTGAGTACACAGTCATGAAGAGCCTCTCGCGGTACGGCTTCTCGCTGCGGCGCGTCGGCGGCGTTTCCGACTATGGTATCGACCTCCTCGGCACCTGGACCGTGCCCTCGTCCACCACGCCGCTCAAGGTGCTGCTGCAGTGCAAGGCCATGTCACGCAAAGCCCTGCCCCATCACATCCGGGAGCTGGAGGGCGCCTTCGTGGGCGCGCCCACCGGCTGGCGCGGGCGTAATGTCGTCGGCTTCCTTGCCACGCAGCAGCCCGCGTCCAAAGGCGTCCGGGAGTCTCTAGGACGCAGCAGGTGGCCCATGGGATTCATCACTTGCTCACAGCTAGGCCAGGTTCAGCAGATGCTATGGAATGTTGGTGCCGTCGATCAAGGCTTGAGCAACCTTGGCGTTACCATGCAACATGGCGCAAAAGGCGATAGCCAGGTGGCGTTGAGCTTCCGAGGAGCCCCTATTGCGCCACGACGGCTGTATGGATCATGAGAGGCCACAGACAGACACGGCACAGGCCCAAAGCGGATCGCAGCCGACAACTCCCCTTTTGCTGAACGAGTTCCTGGGCCCACCGATTCCGGAATGTCAGGACCGTCACTAGACTTCCGATCCGCTACGGCCTGGATTTCAGCACATGAAGACGCGTTGAATGTTTTGAAACGACCGAGAGGATTTCAGAAATTTCGAGATCTTAGCAGATTGGGAATAGGAAACATCTGGCGGTTATCATACTGTGCAGCAACCCCAATCCTTGTGCGTGGAGCCCCAATCGGTTCCGCCTCTGGACCTGCCCGGCTCAGTCCTCCCAGACCGCCCGCTTCGCCTTTTCGACCTCCTCGAGTCTCTTCCTCTCAGTCTCGCGCTCATCCTCCCTTCGTTTCCGCTCCTTCTCGCGCATCGCCTTGTCATATGCCTTTTGTTCCTCAGTCTGTCTGGGAACCTTGACACCGAGGGCACTGGCAATCATGCGCCGTGCCACGGCATCGGTCTTCTCGGGCCGCTTCTGCTCTTCGACGCTGGTAGCCGCCAGCGCGGCGGATATGCTGCTCGGCTGGCTGCCCTTGAAGGCAATGCTCTGATGGCTGGGGTTTATGGGTGTCGGGGGCGGCGCTTGCGTGCCGCCTGTAGAGACTTTGTACTCGGCCGAGATGGGCGTCGGTGGCGGTGCCTTTGTGCCATCAAGGTCGGCAGCTGCGTCTGATGGATGGCTGCTATCTGGGGCGCCGTCCTCGGCATCAAAGCCGGGGTCTGATTCGGAAGAAATGTCCTCGTCTTCCCACGAGTCTGCCACCTCCTTTTTCTTGGACTTGTTCGTCCCGCCAGCCTGCTTTGGTTTTTTGGGGTCGGCTGCTGGCGTGATTCTCAGCTTTGCGACAGACGCAACAACGTCTTCAGCCGGGCGTGTTGCGCTGGACATTATCGTATCGTGATGGGCCCTGCTCCGGCGGGGTTGAGGACGGGGGCAAAGGGAACAGGTGCGTTCGAGGTGCTTCCTGGGTGCGCAGTTGCTGGTCGTGTGCGAGGATCCAATGGACTGTGCGATAGCGAGATGGGATGGCAAGGCCAGCAACGAGATCGGGATGGGCAAACGAAGACAGGTTTGCTTTATGAACGGATCTTACCCCACTGACCCTGGAATCCTGGAGCTGCAGGAGGTAAGGATGGTAAGGATGGAATGAGACAAAAGTTAAAAAAGGAAAGGCTCAGGGGTTTTGGCCTTTAGGCGCTAGATTGGTTGTGAGAGGACTTGGGCAGTGAGCCGGCACAGCTAGGCTGGCTCCTCGTTTGACGCCGTCAGCTGCGGCCGATGACAGCTTATAGGCGGGCTTTGTTGGTCGCAAGCCTCGCGGCGCCCACCCATGGAAGTTTAGTGATGCTTCAAGCTCATGTGCTCCTCCGCATGTTCGTTCCTGACCATTCAATGCGGGGTGCTTTGGAGTATGGAAGGGATTCGGCGAAATATGCTGGATGCCCGGACGCCAAGGGACTGCTCACAGACGCTGGCACCCCGCATATGGATGCTTAGTGTGGGGGCCAGGGACCAGCTTCAGTCACGGGGCTCGAATCGTCCGAGGACACCACTGGACGCAGCGGCACGGCGGGTAAATAACACGGCGCGCTATTGATGCTCCTTCATCCCAACTCTGTTGTTGCTTACTCGCATGCACGGGCAGGCCGGCCTATTCCATCTCCAATGCGGCAGGAAGTGTGGGGACAGCAGCTTGGTGGATGGCTTCACTTGTCGTCATAATTGAGCGCTGTGGCGGAAGCTCGCCTGAACTGTGGCTGGAGACGAGGCTACATACCCTTGCCAAAAGCTCGGCGTTGTGGATTTTTTTTCTCCATGCGCATGCGATTATTGCGTAGGCCTGTCGGCACCTTGCGAGCCCCTCTAGCCTCGCTCCCACCTCCACGGTGGATTACAAAGCGGTTCTCGTTTCTTCTACATTAGAGCTCACTAACGGTGCCACTTTTGTACACATTAACGGCTTCTATCGCGGCGCCGCAAACAAATTCCTGCGACTTTGTGACATACCTATCTCCGTGCTGGCGGGAGCCCATCAGTCACGGCGTGCATAAGGCTTTTTTTTCTAAACTCTGCCAGTCCTAGCGGAGCGTCATATTCCGCTCGAGGATCGCATAGCGGTTTATATCGCCCGCCATGCTCCTTCGGCAGCGCGTTGCCGCTAGCCCTGCTGCCCTTCGGGGCCTGTCTCGACACACCAGCGCCGCACGATCCTCTGCCGTCCACAGACTATACTCGACGACAAATGCCCCTCCACGGTTAAGCCGACGCCCGCTCGCCTCGTCCCCGCCGGGCGGCAAGCTCCGGCCCCTGACGCTGAGATCGAACCTGTCCACATCACCCGTCGCCTTCAAGAAGAAGAAGGATGAGGGCTTCTTCGACACAACAGAACCACTATCTGAGGAAGAGATAAAAGCCAACGCGGACGAGGCGCGGGCAAAGGAGTTGCAGGACAAGGAGCAGCAAGAGAAGGATGTCTCTGAAGCGAAGGATTCAACACCATCTGCTTCTGGCGGCAGTCAGGGAATCCCCGAGGCGCGCGACGGCAAGGGTTCGAGCGCGGCCGGGGGCGCATCTGGCAGCTCCGGCTCCGGCTCCGGCGATGGAGGCAAGAGAGGGCGCAAGTCGTCGGCTGATAAGGCCCTCCAGAAGCCCACGGTGCCCGATGTGTATCCCCAGGTCATGGCCATCCCCATCGCCAAAAGGCCACTATTCCCGGGATTTTACAAGGCGATCACGATTAAGGACCCGAACGTCGCTGCTGCAATCACCGAGATGATCCGGCGTGGCCAGCCGTACGTCGGCGCATTCTTGTTCAAGGACGAAAACGCAGACGAGGATATTATCCGCAAACCCGAGGACGTTCACGAAGTAGGGGTCTTTGCTCAGATAACAAGTGCCTTCCCTGCTACAGGGGACAAGAACAGCTCGCTCACGGCCATCCTCTATCCACACCGCCGCATTCGTATCTCAACTCTGATGCCCCCGGGCGCAGCTGAGGCCAAAACCAACCCAGCAGAAGAGCCTCCTGTCCCAGACCCCATCCCCTCAAAATCCACGGAGGAGGATGCTGGACAGGACAAAAAGGGGGACGTCGTGGCTAGCTTCGAGGAGAGCGCCGTCGCCAACGGGCCAGGCGCTGCGGAACAGGACGAGCCCACAGCCACCTCGTTCCTGCGGAAGTACCCCGTCAGTCTCGTTAACGTCGAGAACCTGGCAGAAGAGCCGCACGATCCCAAGAGCCCTGTGATCAGAGCGGTGACGAATGAAATCGTCAACGTTTTCAAGGAGGTCGCCACCATGAACAGCCTGTTCCGCGACCAGATTTCCACCTTCTCCATGAGCCAGTCTACTGGTAACGTGACGTCAGAGCCTGCGAAGCTGGCCGACTTTGCGGCTGCGGTATCGGCGGGCGACCCAGAGGAGCTGCAAGAGGTCCTCTCGAGCCTCAACGTGGAGGACCGGATGCAAAAGGCTCTCGTGGTGCTCAAGAAGGAGCTGATGAACGCTCAGCTGCAATCCAAGATCTCAAAAGATGTGGAAAATAAGATCACGAAGCGGCAGAGAGAGTACTGGCTTATGGAGCAGATGAAGGGCATCCGTCGCGAGCTGGGCATCGAGTCGGACGGCAAGGACAAGCTCGTGGAAAAGTTCAAGGAAAAAGCGGACAGCCTGGCCATGCCTGACGCGGTGCGCAAGGTTTTTGACGACGAGGTTAACAAGCTGGCCCACCTCGAGCCTGCGGCGTCCGAGTTCAACGTCACGCGCAACTACCTGGACTGGCTGACCCAGATCCCCTGGGGCCGAAGGAGCGCGGAGAACTTTGCTATTCAAAACGCGATGAAGGTTCTGGACGAGGACCACTACGGCCTCAAGGACGTCAAGGACCGCATCTTGGAGTTCATTGCCGTCGGGAAGCTGCGGGGGACCGTCGAAGGCAAGATCCTCTGCTTCGTTGGCCCTCCAGGGGTCGGAAAGACGAGCATAGGAAAGTCGATCGCTCGGGCTCTGAACAGGGAATACTACAGGTTTAGTGTCGGTGGACTCACCGACGTTGCCGAGATCAAAGGTCATAGGAGGACGTACGTCGGCGCTCTCCCCGGGCGCGTGATCCAGGCGCTGAAGAAGTGCCAGACCGAGAACCCCCTGATCCTGATTGACGAAATTGACAAGATCGGGCGCGGATACCAGGGCGACCCGTCGTCAGCCCTGCTGGAGCTTCTAGACCCGGAACAGAACGGGTCCTTCCTCGATCACTACATGGACGTCCCCGTCGATCTTTCCAAAGTCCTGTTCGTCTGCACGGCGAACATGACAGATACCATCCCCCGCCCGCTGCTTGACCGGATGGAGGTGATTCGGCTATCGGGTTACGTCTCTGACGAGAAGATGGCCATCGCCCAGAAGTACCTTGCACCCGCTGCCAAGGAGCTCGCCGGTCTCGACAAGGCCGATGTTACGTTGAGCGACGATGCCATTGAGGAGCTCATCAAGTCGTACTGCCGCGAGTCGGGAGTCAGGAACCTAAAGAAGCAGATCGAGAAGGTCTACCGAAAATCAGCCCTGAAGATCGTGCAGGAAGTCGGCGAGGAGGCGCTGCCCGAGTCGGAGGCTCTTACAGACGAGGGAAAGGCCGCGCTCAAGGAGCAGGAGCAGAAGAAGAAGAAGGACGCGGATAAGCAAAAGTCCGAGGGCGAGGAGTCGGCGGCGGCCGAAGCGACGGGCGCTGCCCAGCCCACGGCCGAGAAGCCACGGGTCGCGCTCAAGGTTCCCGACAGCGTCCACGTCACGATCGACAAGGACAGCCTTAAGGACTACGTAGGACCGCCCGTCTTCACGTCGGACAGGCTCTACGACGTGACGCCGCCCGGCGTGACCATGGGCCTGGCCTGGACGCAGATGGGCGGGGCTGCCATGTACATCGAGTCGATCCTGCAGGCGGCGCTGCGGCCCAGCACGAGGCCGTCGCTCGAGATCACGGGCAACCTCAAGACGGTCATGAAGGAGTCGTCGGCCATCGCGTACTCGTTTGCAAAGTCGCACATGGCCAAAACGTTCCCGGACAACCACTTCTTCGACAAGGCCAAGATCCACGTCCACGTGCCCGAGGGGGCGGTGCAAAAGGACGGGCCGTCGGCGGGCATCACCATGGCCACGAGCCTGCTCTCGCTGGCGCTGGACGCGCAGGTGGCGCCTACGGTCGCCATGACCGGAGAGCTGACCCTGACGGGCAAGGTCCTGCGCATCGGCGGCCTGAGGGAGAAGACGGTGGCGGCGCGGCGGGCTGGCTGCAACATGATCGTCTTTCCGCAGGACAACATGTCGGATTGGCTCGAGCTTCCAGAGGTATGTGGTTTTTTTTTTTTTTTTTTGCCTTGTTTGTCTCCTCGTCCTACCCCAGCAACTAACCTACGTACGTACGCACCCCCACAGAACATCAAGGAAGGCATCGAGGGCCGTCCGGTCAACTGGTTTTCGGAAGTTTTCGATCTCGTCTTCCCCAACCTGGACCGCGAAAAGGCAAACACATGTAAGATCTGCGAGTGGAAGAAGGAACACGGCCAGTCGTCGTCCAAGGACTCGGAGCAGAGCGGCAAGGACGATTAGGCGGCAAGCGAGAGAGATCGCCCGGCCCTGGCTGGCCCTGACTGGCCCGTCGAAAAGAGCGATCATCAAAAAGAGTTACCGGCCCAACCGAATGCCGCGAAAGCGCCCGAACCCACACTCCTAGTCGTCCTTGCATATCATGCACAAGGGCTTTTTTTCGTTCTTTTTTTCTCCCCACTCCATTAATTTTCACCTCCTCTCTTTCTCGCTCCGAGCACGATCATTCCCAGCCAAGCAGCCTTGATTGGGCCCCTCGCAGGCGAAGAGGGAAGGGGCGGCTGGACACCAAAACAAAAACCTAGAGCACATATTTGAGGCGTTTATACACCGGGTTTGCAGGGGGCCAGCAGCGACGAGGTGGGAAAAGACGAGCAATGAACACATTGAGATGCCCTCTCCTGTCATGAAAAAGCAATTTTTCTTCTTTTTTTTTCTTTATCTTTCTTCATTTTCTCTTCATTTCTCTTTGCTTTCTTTTTTGTAAAATCATCTTGTGTCATATATACCTTTTTTTTTTGCGGGCGGCAACCCTGAACTGTAACATACTCATGCATATGCCGTCCGCATACTATACATTTACCTTACCTACCACCGACCGTGTCTACCTGCCGCGGAGGAGGAGGACGAAGATGATGGGCGGACGCGCACTGGGTGCGCTTTTTCTTTTTTCTTCTTCCCTCCCCGCACATCATCGTCAGGCCATGAATTACCGCATCTGGTGCTTCCGATGAGGCACCACCCGGGCCAGTAAGAGTATCTCCTCTCTCGCGCAACCATCCTTTATTATGCCTGCTCTTTCTTCCTGTGACTTGTCCTTGGACAGGACATGCTTTTTTTTCCCCACGAGGATCTGCATGTCGTTCCACCCCAGTTCGACCAGTGGGAAAGAAGAGTTGACTAGGTATGCTCAGCCGCCCCCGGCCGCTTTCGTTGGGGTAGCACCATGCCATGCAAGCTCGCGGCATGTCTTTCTCCCTCCGCCAGCCAAGTGCTTTCCCTTCGCTTCCGTCCTGCTTGGCCCCAACACCGGTGGGGAGGGGACGAGACAGGACGGACATGATGCCTCTAGCCACTGATAGCCGCAGGTCCGGCGGCGGCCCAGCCAGGGCCCCCACGAGGTCGTCGGCAGGCAAAAGCTGCCTACGCCGCGCGCTGCACAGAGCGAGCGGGAAATAAGTGGTCAACCTATCCGGACAGTGCGCGCGCCGCCCACCCCACGTCCAGGCGTTCCGTTTCTTCCTTCCTTTCACCCTATTCGCCGCCGCCGCCCCCTTCTTTTTTGTCCTCCCCCGTGCTAGAGTGACCGAGCCATGGTTCCGCGGAGGCTTGGCCTTGCTGCTCGGCCTCTCTCGGCCCTCTCGGCTGCACCACCCCCCACACCACGTTTCTACGTAGGCAGCATGAATGGTCACGGCTCGACCTCCTTGCGCTAGGGAGCGGGTTTTGGAGCGGGGGTCAGAGGAAGAGGAGGAAAAGGAGGACGGGGGACGGTAGGTGGGAAGGTGGCATGTCGGAGAAAGGAGGCACTGCAGGATACTGGGGTGGTGCGGCAGCCATGTATCCTTCTCTCCCATTCCACTTCCCTTGCCGGTCACGGGTCCGGTGTGGCTTTCCTCATCGGCAAATTCCACACAGCACGTTCTCTTTCTTCATGCGTCTTGCACTGTCTTCTTTCTCTGGCTCGAGGGCAATTTGTAATGCAGCAACGGCTGGGCAGGTAGACAGGTAGGTAGGTACTTACTACATGCCATCATGTAGAGGTACGTAGGCGGCAAACATGGCGTCTGCTCTCCCGACTTTCCCGGACCCCCAGGAGACGTTGCCCTGCAGCCGACCACTCGCTTCCAGCAACCATTTCTGAGGCCGCTTTACTCACCCTAACGGTCCTGAGGCTTGGCGGGAGGGTGAGGTGGGTGTGTGCGTATGTGTGTGCGTGTGTGCGTGGTACGCCTGACGGGTTGTCGAATATCCTCTGGTAGGCTGGGGCGTCGTCGGTCGGTCCCTCCAACCATGTCCTGGCAAGCACCCTGACAAGTCATTGACCGGGCGGTCATGCACTATGGCTGCCTCTTCTGCCTGGCCTTGCGTTGTCATCCATCCGAGAGAGCGTGGCGTATCGGCTAGACGTCCCATGCCGGGCCGACCACGTGCATAAGGCAGAGCGAGAGAGAAAGAAAAAAAAAATAGTCAGACCCGGAGACGTGGAAGAGGAAAAAAAAGGGGTTGGCAGAGAGGGGAAGAGGAGGCACGGACGAGGGAGGAGGGGCGTTCGTGCGAGAGCAGGGATGTTCCCTCCACCACACAGGGCCGGACGCCAGCTGTCTGTGTGATGGCTCTCGCAGAGAGATGAGATGATGCTGTCGGTGACGGGCACCGGCGCGGTGGGCCATACGTAGACCAAGACCCGTGACAGCGGTCGTCACAATCGACAGGCTGTCAATGCTACACCGCACGTTGACATTGGGCGTCGTTCGGCCACGGCGCCGTCATGTTGGGCCGCCATAGGTAGACAGCGAGCCTTTCTTTTTTTATTTCTTATTTTTACCGAGCCGAAACGCGGAGCTGGTTTGTGGTGGTGATGTCAGTCTAGTGTTGGGCACGCAGCTCGTGTTGAGGATCAATTGAGGGCTTACTATGCCCTGCAGATCCTATGGATGAAAGTGTCTTCCGCTCGAATTGAGACGTGCTGGTTGGTCGATGGGATAGCGTTGCGTCCGAGGTAGGAGGTGGTGACAATAAGCAGTTCAGCCCAAGGCCAAGAGCCTAAAAGCCCGGCAGCGGGCGCAAATGGGCGGCAGCAGCAGGGGTCGTGTGCTGTACTTTTTTGTTTGTTTTTCTTTTATTTTTATTTCTATTTTATTTCCTGCTGCTTCTCTTGGGGCGAGGTCCAGCCAAATCGGTTGGCGGAAAAGGAAAGCACGTTTGGCTGGCTCCACGGGGGCTTTCGTTTTGGGCCTCCCACACTCGCACCCCAGTCTCCCGGAAGCAGACCCCACGGCACGGTTGATGCGCCATGCGACGCTAGAGCAAACATCATGGCAGCCCGCGGCCCATTGCCGAATGAAAAGAGGCCATTCAGTTGTGTGGTGGGCATGCACACATCAGCAACCCTTAGCAGCCAGTCGCTTTGCTGGCAGCCTCACTCTTGCTGTCGCCTGCAGCAGCGTGTTCTCGGCCGGGGAAAGAGAGTGGAGGGGGCGGCCTGGAAAGGTGGCCCTGCCCGTGGGGTGCGGCCAACCCTCCCTCACTCAACTCTGATTGATGCCCAATTTCCATCATCTTTTCGATGGTAGCAAACGAGCTCGACAGGGCAAGCAACGAAATCCGCGTGGGTTTCGCTTAGTCTCTCCCACGCAGATATTCTCAGGTAGATAGTTTGCTGTCGCTTGCGTTTTCCCAAGCTTCACACCCGGCCTCGATCTGCAGGCTAGAGCTGTGTCTAATGTGGTGCACCTTGGACGCGGTGGTCATGAGCCCGTCTGAAGGGCGACCAAGACGAATCGGATGTTGGACTGTGTTGTCGGGGTGGTCGTTTCTTGGTTCCCCCACGGGCCAATATTGGCCAACACAACGAAACCCACAAATCAACTTGTCCGTTGTCAATGGCATGTCGTCAAGCTGGATGGCTGATGTCAGCATGTGGGAGATCAACCTCCGGGGTGATTGGGCTGCTGCCGTAGACCCTCAATTCTCCAGATAAAAGAAAGGTCGGCGTCGGCTATGCTTGTTATGGACGTCGCTACGACTTGGAGGGTGGGAGAAGCGAATGAAGTAAGATGGAGGGAAAAAACGCGCAAAGTCGCCGGCGACGCCGTAATCCAAGCAAAAGAGAATGATTAATGGACGCCTGCATACAATTCATCATGGCCTCATGGTCCGTTGCTGGGCTTGACCGGGCCGGGCAAATTCGTCTGAACGTCTTTTTTTCTCGTCTTTTCTCATTTTCAATCCTTGCCGCCGGGCGGGACACTGCAGTCACCATTGGCCACTTGGAGTGATGTGTTGTCAATCTTCCTCAATGTCGGCCACCCCTGCTTAATTCGGTCAGGCTCGATTGTCGGATGACTCTAAATGACTTCTGGAGGTGTAGCCCTTTTTCTTGCCATTATCCTACGATGTTGGCGCCGCTTGCCATCGGGGCAGTCCATTCCATGGCCAGGGGCTGTGAGATCCAGACTCGACCACATCCAATGGGCAAAGACAAAACATGTCATAAAAGGGGCCCTGCGGGAGCGGTGGCTCTTTAACCCCTCAAATTAATGCTGCAGGCACCCCGGCTCTCCCCAGATCAGGTGCCCAACAGGGCAAGGCAAGGTGCCGAGGGGCGATGCGGGTGTAATCGGACATGGACTACGATGGCGTCGAGGCGGTAAATGGTTTGAGACTGTGTCTCGGGAGGTCATAAAGGAAGGGGCAGGCCAAGGTGCCAGAGGTGCTAGGCTGGGATTGACAACAACATATTGCGGGAATTTATTTCTTAGCAATATATGATGGAGACGGGCAGACGCGGAACGGCCGAGGTGCCATCGATTTTTTTTTTTTTTTTTTGGGTGGGCAATGATGTTGCAGAATTTACCTTTGCTCAAGTACCTGCCCACCTGCAAAGGTTAGAGAAAGGCGGAGGGCAGCAAGTCGTGGTACCTCGAATCAGCACGGCCCAGCCGGTGCAACTCTGCGAGCATCGTCAGTCCGACTCGGAGACAGAGACTTGGGAACTGGAAGCTCATCTCACCTAGTCGACGGTCGCTGTGGTTTGAATACAAACACGAGATGTCGAAATGAAATCATTTTCACAACGTCGAACACGTGTGCGTACCGGCGCCAGAGCCGGTACCAGCCAGCCCAACCATCATGCCTGGAGCTTGGCTTCCCATGGATCCCCAAATTGGGTAAGCACGGGCCCGTTGCGCGACCGGGCCCCTCCAAGTACAGGTACTCGCACACACCGCCCAACTGCGCCCCCTGTTAGGTTTGGAGCGGGTCGGGCTCCAACAGGAAGGAAGCTACGTGCACTGTCCCCAGCCACTTCGGACGGCTGCAGCTGCCTGCATGCATGGGGAGCTGGAGACTTCCCACCTGCAGACACTTGGAGAGGGAATTAAAAGAAAAAAAAAAGAAAAAAAAACGGGATTGGTCCCAATCCTCGCTGGTCAAGCGAGCCCTGCCTGCCCAGTCCATGGATGGGCTTCTATCCGTCGATATTAGCAAGGTGGGATGGCTTGCGCCGAACAGGGTGAATTGACCTCAACCTGCATAGCCCAACCGCCGCCTGGCAGTTCCCCCGTCCCGTGCCTCTCACGCCAGCCTCCGATCTCCATCCCGACCAGGGAAAGACGACGACTCGCAACCAGACATTGACACTTTGCTGGTGGTTGGTTGCTCCCTGGTTCGAGCTCGAGCCATCGCAGCCGCTTGCTCATCGTCCCACGCCATTCAATTCGGCCCTTGATACCGGACACCACCCCGTCGTGGCCGCATAGTAAGCCTCGAGAAGCTCAACCAAGAAGTCCCGTCTGACCGGACCACGATACGACCCCAGCTCCTGCCCACCCGGCTGCTCCTGTCGTGTCTCCGTCCTCCTCCTCCATCCCTCTCACCCACCCGCTCACTCCTCCCCTTTCTTCCACCATAATCACCACCTGGTCCAGTTGCACGACCGCCTCGCGCCAGAGACACAAACACAAGGACAGACCAGGGCCCTCGGCGGGCGTGAACCACGAGCGATCCAGTCAGAATTGCACTTGTGCCTGGGCCCGCGAGCACCTGATCACAAACGCCCCGAACACGCTTCTCTCTGGCCTGAACGCGAGGTATCACAACCTTGTTCTGCTTCTCTGCTTGTCGTCCTTCGCCGCAGCACACAGTGTCGCCGGCCCTGCAGCCCCTCCAGCCCTCGTCCCGGCACCGCTGGTCCTCCCCAACCACGCATGTCTGATGCGCATTCGCTGGTACTCTACGGCTACCTGCATGGCCGTTCGCGCTTGATGTGAACCTCCAACCAAGTATTCGACCACGCACACTCTCGCATCTCTTATATGCCGCCTCCGGTGCCTCTCCCGCACCCCTCGACCTGGACCACCACCAGCTGTTTCAGTGAGCCGCACAGCGTCGCCTACTGTCTACGCACTACTGGGACCTCCACCGATCGGATTAAACGGGAAACGCGGGGACGTGCCACTACACGCACGCACACGCACACACTTTAAACGCCACTTCTACTAATCTGCCTACGTCTCACGTCGACGCTGCTCTCGCACTCATCTCGGCCGCCCTTGCGGTGAGGGCGTTCGGTTTGGCTTCCCGAGGCGGTGACTTGAGCGGGTCTGTCCCCGTCCACGGTGCCCATATATGTGGCCCCCGCCTTGTCCAGTCCCCCTGAACTCCCGATTCCGCTCCAGCCAAGCAAAGCAGAAGCAGGCTGAGACTCACCGCTCCCAGCCTCTGATGGCTCAAAGCGGTCAGGCCCCGCCGCAGGAGCCATCCTCAGCGCCGCCACCTGCACGTTCTGCGTTTGCATTGCAATCCGGGGTCACCCGACACCCCAGCTTGTGGCGCAGGATCCTGGGCCGTGCTCATCATGGCAACAAAAACCGGCTGCCGGCCCCTCAGCCCAAGCCGGAGCCGGAGCCGGAGTGGAAACCCGAGTGGAAACCGGGGCCAGAGCGGAGACCAGTGTCGGAGCGAAAACCGGAGCCCGAACCGGAACCTCGGTCCGAAGCTCTGTCTCGACCCAAGTCCCAACCACAGCCTCAGCCTCAGCCTCAGCCTCAACCTCAACTGCAACCGGAGCCCGAGTCCGTGCCTGAGCCCGAGGCAAAACCTGAGCACGAGCCCGAGACAAAGGCTGAGCATGAGCCCGAGCCGAAAACAGAGCATGAGTCCGAACCGAAGGCAGAGCATGAACCCGAAAAGCCCGTGGAGGAACCTTCGGTTGACGGGCTTGACCCGGATGATCCCCTGCTGTTTACTGCGCGGAGGAGCAACCGCACCGTTATTCCCGGCCTGCCTAGAGCGCAGACCTTCAAAAGACAGAAATCAGAGCTTCGCGACAACTTGATGCCCGCCGAGCTTTCTGCGGACGAGCGCCGAGCTTTGTCGATGGACCGCAGGCTGGCGTCGCCGCCCTTGCTCAGTTGCGAATCCCAGTCGAACCCCCGTTCCAGCGTGCTAGACGCCCCATTACGCGCCGTCACCACCACCAGCACCTCTGCCGATATCGACACCGCCGGGGATGCCGACACGACCGCGAATATTGACTCCACTACCGCCGACGCTGCCCCCCACACCAAGGCAGACCCCGACGCTACCCCTCTCGCCTCTACGCCCACTCGCGCGCCCACTCCCGCACCCATCCCGGTTGGCCTTGTCAGCAGCACAACCGTTTCCCAGCCTCTCCCCTCTGCCCCGTCACCATCGCTGGCCTCAACCACGCCCTATGACAGAGGACACGACCGCGATCCTCGCACCACCGTGGAGACTCTGGCTGACGTGGAGGCCTTGGATCTCAACCGTACGGAATCAAATGTCGACCCTCGTCCAGAGTCGCACGCTGGGCCAAGGCCCACGGCCTTGGATACGGCCTCCATGACGAGCTCTCAATACGAACAGCTGATCCATGACGACCTGGAACGCATCTGGATTTTGAATCTGTCCATGCACTTCCGCGACAAGTCGAAACGGGAAAAGTTCTTCATCACCTATCGTCAGGCAGAGTTCCGTTGGCGGCGTGTTACCGTGTCTCTCGACTACAGGAACGCCCCCGAAGACTCTCTGGAGCTGGACCTGGAACACACAAAGTTCCAGCGCGAGAAGAATGCCAAAATCTATGAAGCGATTCGGGAGAGCCTGCAAGACATCCAATTCTACGACACTGTTACCAATCTCAAGCTACAGACCACGGACGGGCGGCTGCACGTGCACGTTGTTGAAGACATCAATGTTAGTCCACCTCCTCTGCTAACCTAGGCCAGTCCCAGGCTTTATGAACTCTCATCAAACGAGCCACCCGTCACGGTTTGTGGCTGGCTCGGTCACGACTGATGATAAAGGCAGATCAACTTGGACGTCGATAATATACTGACCCCACCGAAACTATGTGTATCTAGGAGATCATCCAATACCCTGCAATCCGCATGGTTAGCCACTTACGTTGCAGAAGAGTCAGGGAACACGAGATCCAGTTCGACTCGCACATGTCCGGATTTGTCTACAAAGTCAAGGTTCATGGCCAGACCCTCATCAAGAAGGAGATACCTGGACCAGACACGGTAGACGAGTTTCTTTACGAGGTCAACGCGCTCACCCAGCTGCAAGACTCGAAACACGTGATCGAGCTCTACGGCGTGATTGTTGACGACACGGAGGAGCACGTCAAGGGGTTGCTAATCAGCTACGCCGAACAAGGCGCCCTCATCGACATGATCTACGACAACGATCACAAGCTGCCTTGGGCCAGGAGGGAGAAGTGGGCCATGCAGATCGTTGCCGGTCTGTCCGAGATACACGAGGCCGGCTTCGTTCAGGGCGATTTCACGCTTTCCAACATCGTCATCGACAGCAACGACGACGCCAAGATAATAGATATTAACAGGCGGGGCTGCCCGGTCGGATGGGAGCCTCCGGAGGCGACGCCACTGATTGAGAGCGGCCAGCGTATTTCCATGTACATTGGCGTCAAATCAGACATATTCCAGCTCGGCATGGTTCTTTGGGCTATGGCGACCCAAGAGGACGAGCCCGAGGCTCACAGCCGCCCGCTCCGGATCGATCCCGACGTGGACTGCCCACGCTGGTTCCGCGAGGTGGTTGACATGTGTCTCTGCGAGAACCCGAGGTTCAGAGTGGCGGCTAGGATTCTAGCGAGCATGTTTCCAGCCTTTGGCGGAACCGGGAACAGCCTGGGCCGGCATCATGAGCACGCTCGTCTCCCGCACGCCCCTACTGCCTCGGTGGATTCGTCTGTGAACACTTACGGCCAGTCCGTCGACCGGACTGCCAGCTCACCACCTCACGAATGGACATTCGGACACAGATACGTTGACCCCCCGACTGGCACGTCGAACGAGCCCTACTATTTCCCGACCCGAGGCCGCTCTCCACCGAGCCCCATCGCGAGTCACAGAGGGGGCCTTGGAACTGCTCGTGGCCCCTACTCGAGAACGCCGGCGTGGTCAGCTTACAGCTACGACCAGAGCCACAGCGATCAGTCCGTCAGTGACGAGGTCGACATAGATAACGAGCGCACCGCCGCGAACCGAAGCGTGACCCCGAGAACGAGCAGTGAGCCGGCTTCGGCACCTGCTCACAGAGAGAAAGATGTTTCGGTGGTCGAGATGCCTGTGTCTTCCCCGGCCGATAATCTTTCCGAAGTTGCTGCTGAGGTCGCTGATGCCAAGGACGTGGCACGCCAGATACAGACGGAGGCAGGGGCGGAAGCCGAGGCGGAAACGACGACAGATACACTTTCCGACTCGGCGATGGAGAAGTTGGCTCAGACATGCACATCTTTTGGAGGAGAAGAAGAGCTCGAACCGCACGGTGTTCCGCTTCCTCCATCACCGTCGGAAGATACGGAGGGCGAAGAAAACGATGAGGAGCTGAGGGACGATGCGGCAACTTCCGAATCAGGAGGCGCGAGCCTAGATTGGAATGAGATGGAGGATGACGATATCCGGGAAATGCGCATGTGGATTCCGCCACACGGACCCGGACCGCGGTGGGAGACGGGGATCACGGAACCCGCGCATCACAGAAACGACATCAACAAGTCATTCCACAGGGTCACTGCAACAGAAACGGAAGCAGGACCGACGACAGACGCAGCCATGGCGACGGCCATGGATGCAAACATAGAGCGGATGAAGACACCATCGACAGGCCGGTGGCTCGCCATCGGCACCGAGTCGCTTCACGGCGACGGCGTGAGCATCGTCGCGGCGGGGCAGACCACAAACGCTCCGTCGACGCCCAAAGCCATTGGCCTCGACACGCCACCGGGCTCCGGCAGCGCGAGGGCCAGCCCCACACACGAGCTTCCAGACGAGCTCAAGGGCATCGGCTCTGCTCACGACCACTCCAACGAGGAGGCGCTGCGGGCGCAGGGCTCCATGCTCGACGAATTTGATCGTCTCGTTGGCTTCCCTAGCAATCATTGACGACGCTTACGATACTCTCTTTTATTTTCTTTGTTATGAAACTTTGCACGAATCTTGTTAGAGCCCGTCCCACGATATCATGTACAGAATAACCTTTCGTTTTGCATTTTCCACTCTTGCTAGTCAGCATTTCTTTTTTTGTCTTGTCCACTTCCACGGCCTGTCGGTCTGTCCTTCTCCTTGCCTTCAACCTTCTCTTCTCACCACTTGCCTCGTTCCATTTGCGTGTGTTTATCTCGAAATCTTTGCTCCTTCCCCGTCATGATCTACTCTACTCAAGTGTTCATTTCTCCATTCCATTTTACGCAAACACGTTTGATACAAGCTCGTCATAGCGGCGCTGGACCTTTTTTGAAAAAAGAAAAAAAAAATATGCGGCGTATGCTGCGGTGAAAGATTTGCCATTTCGGTGTTCTTGTCTCTGGATCGGGTCCAGTCCGATATGCAGCCCTCTTTCTCCTCTTTTTTTTTTTTTTTTTTTGCAAAAGACACGTCCTACCGTCGGGGTTCGGCGTCGGGATCCTATGGGTTGATTATTAACAGAGTAAGGGTTCCTTGGCGTTTCCGCATTACGCAAAGGGATTTCCGCTCGCGCTTTTCCTCGGTTAGGGGTCGGTCATATTGGGATTGCATTTTTGGATCGGTCTGCCAGTGAACAGAAAACCCTCTTCTCTGGGGAAGGAGCACCACCCCTTTTCTTGCCTCAGTCCTAGGCCTGAGGGGGTATCTATATAGGACGTTAATGTGTTTGATACTCGTTCTAGGATATAAGACTGCCCTGCCCTTGCCCCGTTGGTCATCCGTCCTCGGACATGTAGACAGATGTTCACGGGGTCGACCTTATGTCATCTGCCTTGCTGTAGCAGGCGGGCGATGGATGATCCCGAGGTCGAAAAGGAACCTCCAAATGACGCCAGCCCTTTGGCATGGGCAACCGGCGCTTACTTCCATTAGGGTGGTGATACAAGACACCAGACTCAAGCTTGCCAACGGTCATGTCCACATGAGGGTTAGCGCTCTTGCGACTCCTTCCGGAAGCATTTGCAATGCTTCCGTGGATTTTAGGACCTCGAAGCCGAATCGCGTGGGCGTCGAGGAGGGGGTGGCGGGTCCACGGATGTGTTTTTTTTTCTCTTGTTATCTCTAGGCGTCACATGCCACACACACACGATTGCCCCATGTGATTCGGGTTGGTTCTCCGGGTAGGGGGGTTTGTGGACTGTTGGGTGCGGTATGGGACGGCATGGCACTTGATATGTCCATGTTCCGCCGGCACGGCATAGGCCGATAAGAGGGAAGGACTCCCCGGTCGATACCGAACCGAAGTTTCGTTGAGATGAGACCGGGGAGAGGGGATAATCGAGATCCTTTGTCCCGAGGAATGCGAACTTGATCCCGCTTAGGTTGTGGGTGAGCATGGTTTGCACATGGCACACGGAAGAAGAAATAACGACCTCCTCTTCTGATGAGAACCGAGGCTGGCACGAAATACATAATATCCAAAGTTACTGTGAACGGGAATTACGCCGATTGTGGGTGTGGTGGTGGTGGGGGTTTGTTCGGGGTTTGTGGAGGTGGTGGATAAGGTGGCGACACGCCCGGGTGGACAGACATGTTGAGAGGACGGGAAAAGAAAAAGGAAAACCAGAAAAAGCTTTGCTATGACTGATGTGATAAGTAGCTACATGATTGGCAGATGCAGGTGCAGGCACAAACGGAGAGGCGAGAAGGAAAAAAAAGGGGCCGAAAACTTGGAGCTGAGTAGATTCCATGCCTTGGAGGGGCAAAAACAAAACCTGGCGGGACGGCGGGATGAATGCGCAGAGGCCACGGCTGCGTTCTTGACAGGCACGACAGGGCGCCGCACCCCTGGTCCCAGCCCGAGCCGAACCCTGTAAGCCAGAGGCTAGACCCCTGTCCCAATGCCGATTTGCAGGCATGGCAAATCGGGGTTACGCAAACAGGGGCGAGCCGCAAATGCACTGACCAATCGAGGCCCCCTGTCTCCCCCAACATTTTGGACGTCTCAACAAAAGGCAGGCAGCGCTCTGCCAGCAGAATGCGACCCAGCCCTCCCTTGCGGCGGCCAGAGGGTGGGTTTTGGCAGGAAGCAGTAAGTTAGTCACCAGCGGTTTTTTTGTTGGTTGAATTCAGCAACATCGGCATCAAGCCATGTGTCCTAGGTTCTGAGCAGGCGCAATGGGGCACATGGCATGATGCACTGGCACCCGCACTGCTTACCGGCAATGTCCGTCGTCCAGACGTGCTTCCGAGTGACCTGACGGTAGGCACACCTCGTAAGGTAATATGTGCCCGTCGCCAACGCCAACACTCGCTCCGACTTTTGGGCGAACCTTCCGGGATTTCTAAACCTTGAATCAGGCGGCAAAGCCGGGCGGGCATGGGTGGGACCTGCCTTCCCCAACAGCCGCCATCGGCTTGAACGTGGTGCTGGACAGGCCTGCTTGCCACTCGAAGCTTCCCCCGAGCTTTGAGTTGTTGTGGAGGGAAGGAAAGGCCCACCCCACAGGCATTGAACCAAACGTGAGCCTACCGCCACCGCCGATGCAGGCCCCATGCTCCTCCAACAAACCTGCCCTGCCCAGTCCCTGCCTTGCAACATAACGTTGCTCCCGTGCCGTATATAAACACATCAGTACCCCTCCCACACTCTTGTGCTCAGCTGCGTTATCATCCTCCATCACCACCACCCACGTCTCTATCCCCCACCCTCCTTGTCGCTAGCCGGATTGAACCCATAATAAGGCTCTCGCCACCTTCGTCCCGACGACACTCCGGGCACACCGAGGAGAGCACCCACGGGGGCTTTTCCCCAAACATCAGCAGCCATGGCTTCGTCCTCGTCGTCGTCGGCCGCAAAGCCGGCCGAGGCCACCGCTTTCCCAGACGGCACTACCGAATACAAGCCCTTGAGGGCCAACAAGGCCTTCGACGCCAAGAAGCCTCACATCTCAGACGAGCCCATGACCATGAAGAACTGGCACAAGCACATCAACTGGCTCAACACCACCTTCATCCTCTTCGTGCCCCTGTGCGGTCTCATCTCGACGTACTGGGTGCCCCTCCAGTACAAGACGGCCATCTGGGCTGTTGTGTACTACTTCAACACGGGCCTGGGAATCACTGCCGGTACGTTCCAAACCCCAAATTTCCACCCTCACCATCTCTTTCTTTGTCTCCGCTCAGAAGGCCGATATCGCTGACCCAACTCCCGCCGCAGGCTACCACCGTCTCTGGGCGCACAGCTGCTACAAGGCCTCGCTGCCCCTCAAGATCTACCTTGCCGCCGTCGGCGCCGGCGCCGTTGAGGGCTCCATCAGGTGGTGGTCCAACGGCCACCGTGCCCACCACCGTTACACCGACACCGACAAGGACCCCTACTCGGTCCGCAAGGGTCTTCTCTACTCGCACATGGGCTGGATGCTGCTCAAGCAGAACCCCAAGAAGCAGGGCCGTACCGACATCACGGACCTGAACGAGGACCCGGTCGTCGTGTGGCAGCACCGCAACTTCATCAAGTGCGTCATCACCATGGCCCTCGTTTTCCCAACCGTGGTGGCCGGCCTTGGCTGGGGCGACTGGTGGGGCGGCTTCATCTACGCCGGCATTCTGCGCGTTTTCTCCGTCCAGCAGGCCACTTTCTGCGTCAACTCTCTCGCCCACTGGCTCGGAGACCAGCCCTTCGACGACCGCAACTCTCCCCGTGACCACGTCATCACGGCCCTTGTCACCCTGGGCGAGGGATACCACAACTTCCACCACGAGTTCCCCTCGGACTACCGCAACGCCATCGAGTGGTACCAGTACGACCCCACCAAGTGGTTTATCTGGATCTGGAAGCAGCTCGGCCTGGCCAACAACCTCAAGCAGTTCCGCCAGAACGAGATCGAGAAGGGACGCCTGCAGCAACAGCAGAAGAAGCTCGACCAGAAGCGCTCCAAGCTCGACTGGGGTATCCCTCTGGAGCAGCTGCCCGTCGTTGACTGGGACGACTTTGTCGAGCAGTCTCGCAACGGCAAGGGTCTCATTGCCGTGGCTGGTGTCATCCATGATGTGACCGACTTCATCAAGGACCACCCCGGTGGCAAGGCTCTCATCTCATCGGCTATCGGCAAGGATGCCACTGCCATTTTCAACGGCGGTGTTTACAACCACTCCAACGCCGCCCACAACCTGCTCTCCACCATGCGTGTCGGCGTCCTGCGCGGCGGCTGTGAAGTCGAGATTTGGAAGCGCGCCCAGTACGAGAACAAGGACGTTTCTACTGTCGTTGACTCGTCGGGCAAGCGCATCGTTCGCGCGGGCATGCAAGTGACCAAGGTCCAGCAGCCCGTCGCTAGCGCCCATGCCGCCTGATTTCATCTATCGCTCATGCATTGGTCCGGGCGGGCGGGCGGTTGTTTTATGAAGCGCCGCTGAGTATGGCTCTGTTAATCGAGACGCGAAGAGCTCCATATCTCCAGTAGCCTTCCTCGCCTTCCCGGCACATGGTTTTCTTTGTCTCGTCATTATACCTTTTTGCGTTGATTTTCTTTTTGGCGTTACGAGGTTGGGAATATTGGACTCTAGGCGACGGCTTTTGTATTCTCTGCAAAGTATGATGTTCATGGTTTCTGTGGATGGTCACCCAAAATTTGATGATGACAAACAAAGAACGACAAACACCGGCGCTCCGGCAGGGCTGTGCAAACGGTGCCCTGCCGTTCCTTGATACTCTCTGTACGTATTCATCCATAGAATGACTCTAAATGCCAGCAGATCAAGCGCCTTGAAGCGGTCTTGATCTTGATTGTTGCGAGAACTGCTCCCATACCTGCCACCGAATTTCCATGTTGCCCGTTTGTGCGGTGTGCGCAGTTTGCAATGATGAATGAATCTGACGCCAGGTATTCTGCAAGGGAGTAAAATATGTGCGAGTTGATTGGTTTCTGCCGTCTATTGTAAACGAGACTGCTCGAGGTGGAAAGGGCGCTTCCAAATACAACGCGGATTATTAGGGTCGAAAAGCAATTTGATCTTCGAACCAAAGAGAAAAAGCCCACCTCCACTTTCCAGCTCCGTGCGAGTGTGTCTGTCTGTCCGAGTGCGTGTGCGTGTGCGTGTGTGCTTTCATGACAAGCAAAAAGAGATTCGGATCAGCTCCGAGAAGATGAGAGATGCCAAAAACAACCCTTCCCTGGGTGGCAGCCGCCACCCGCCGTGATCGTCCAGAGTATGAAATGCGTATCGACGTGAACGATGCATTAGCAAAAGAGAACACCCCCTGCGCCCATTGATGGGAGAGTGAAGGAAAAGAAAAAGGAGAGAAAGCGAACATTCCAGGGCGCCGCCGATATTGAACGCCACCGCCGTTTGATGCCCGCCGCGAGTCGCATGCGTCTCCTTGGAGCTCGCAAGGGGCCATGCCGCTCGCTGTCTATTGCAAAAGCCAGAATACTCCGTTCCCGCCCTAGACCATGTGTGTATATCATGTCTCGGGCACGCCCGGTACCACCGGACCCCACGAAGCAAAACGTGTGGCTGATGACTGCCCCCGGGTCTCAATAGCGTCCGCCCCCTATTCGCCGCCATGCTCGCTTGCGTGTTGAAAATGCCGCTCAAAATTAGCCAGCCGAGTCCGGGAACCTGGAGCGCCCGAAACTAAAAAGATAAAATGCGCAAAAAGACCGCCCCGGCAGAGATGCTGCCGCAAAGAAAATGGTATAGTATCAGGCAGAGATGATGAAGCTGCTAGCTTCAAGTCGATAGAGTTGGAAGCTGTGGGACGCAGAGATAAAGTGAGGGGAGAAAAAGAAAATGAGATGGCAGAATTCCGAAGCATTATGAAGTTAAAAGGAATGGTATGGAAATGTCTCGAGGGTATCATAAATGCGTCGTCGTGCGTGTGGTAAAACTGAAAAAAAAAGGGGTGAGATGAGAGGGTGGGGATGGGAAAAGAAAAAGAGAAACGAAAAGTAGCGGAGCTGGCAGAAGGGGCTTATTTGAAGAGATCTTTGAGATCCATAAGACGCTGCCTCGCCGCCTCGCGCTTGTCCAAGTTTGTAACATCGCGGTTCATGGATAGGTTCGCGAGTTTGATCTTCTTCTCCTGCAGCGCCACCATCTGCTCTTCGAAACTGTCTTTCATAATGTAGCGCACAGTTTTAACCGCCCGTTTCTGGCCCAGGCGGTGCACGCGGTCGACGGCCTGGGCCTCGGCCGCCGGGTTATACTGCGGCTCCATGACGAAGACGCGGCTGCCGGCCGTCAGATTCAGGCCCAGTCCGCCTGCGGTGATGGAAACCAGGATGACTTCAATCGAGGGATCGTCACGAAACACGTCCATGGACTGCGTGCGTTGTGTGCGGGTCATCTTGCCGTCCAACCGCGTGTGCTTGATGCCCGCCGCGTCCAGTGCGATCTCGATCAGGTTCAGGTGCGACGTCCAGCCGGAGAAGACGACCGACTTGATGGGGGGCTCGTCCGGCATCAGCTCGCTCTCCTTCCGGGCGTTGAGGAGCTCCGCAACCAGAGCAATCGTCTTGGTGTGCGGACCGCCATAGTTCTCGACCTTCTTGCCGCCACCCCGACCGCGGTTCATAGCGACGGCGTTGGTGCTGGCGCTTGCGCTTGTGCTGGTGCGGAAGGTATCCTCGTCTTCTGCCTCGACATGTGCACGGCGCAGCGCCGTGGCAGCAAACTTGACCTGGTCGTGGCAGATGGGGCACGTGCCGACCCTGTTGCTATTGTGTGACAAGCCCTGCTCCTCGCTGCGCCACTGCCTGATGCACTTGGGGCAGTAGATATGGAAACAGGGCGTCATGAAGCCGATGACGTCTTCCGGACGCTCCGACTCCGTGTCGGCCCCGTCGTTGGACCCGGGCTTTCTCTGGCACATAACGCAGTTTTCGCTGTTGGTCTGCTTCATCAGGTGGAACATGGAGTGGGCCTTGGCCGCCGGGAGCGCCGGCTTGTCCGACTCGTCATCGCTATCGAGGTCGATGGCAGACTCCTGGGTCATGCCTTGGACCGCCTTGAGGTCCTCGTCGCTGAGGAGATCAGCGCCGTGAGCGCAGATAAGCCGAAGACGCAGGATTGACTGCAGAATGTGAATGTACGTCTTCCCGCCCAGGATACGCTCCCTGCTGCCCGTGAGAGCTTGGACGCGGTCCTTCGCGTTCTTGGCGAACATATCATAGAGACGCTGTTCGTCAGGAGAAAATTCTAGCTTGACCACCTGGTCGGTCCGCGACGGCAGCTGAATCTTATCCTTCAGGCGTCGGAGGGTAACCGTGTCCACCAGCAGCCGGAGCTTCGGGATGATCTCGGGATCGGCCATCTTGAAGGGCGTCACGATGTGCTGGTTGAAGCGGCCGCGGTCGTCAAACGGCTTCAGGCGGAGAAAGGCGAGCAGGGCCGCTAGGTCGTCGAGGCGGTTCTGGACGGGGGTTCCGGTCACAGCCCACCTCCGACTGGCCTGCAAACGGCAGGCGGCCTTGAACTGCAACGTCCCCTGCTCTCGAATCATGTGGGCTTCGTCCAGTACGATGCGGAACCAGCCAATCTCCTCGAGGGGGAACCTCTTGGCCTTGCCTTTGTTCCTAGCCGTCAGTTCGCTTGACACAGATCCGTACGTCGTGAGGACAAGGTCGAAACAGGCAAGCTGATTGGGATCAGTGATGCGGTTCTGCCCGTGGTAGATGTAGTAGCTGAGACCCTGCGGCTTGACGTGTTGCTTAATCTGCTCCTCCCAGTTTGTGATGGTGCTGAGCGGGCACACCAGCAACGTCGTCTTGGCGTTTGTCACCAGCTGAGTAAGCCCCAGCGGCTCCGGCACAGGAGCGCTGAACCTGCTGGATGGCTTCTTGCTCTTGTGGGCCAGTGGTTGCTCTGGCTTCTTGTCCGCCCACTCCTGCGCCTTGTCCAACGACGATGCTATCAGCGAGAGGATGGAGAGCGTCTTGCCGAGGCCCATCATGTCCGCAAGGATCCCGCCTAGGGTCTCCTTGGGGCGAACGGCTTCAGAATGTTGGGTGACAAGGTTGAGGTACTCGACATGGCCTCCGTGGACTTGTCTCTTCTGCCACAGAGAGCCAATGTGCTTGCTCTGCGCCGCGCTCCCGTCCGGGTTCTCCCGGGCAGTCATGAAGAATAGGCCCTGCTTCTGATGGGGCAACAGCTCTGTCACTATGGCCGGTCCGGGCTCCATTTCGGGGAACTCCTGTGATTTGGACAAGGTGTCGAAAACGTTCATAACGTCATTCCGGACTTCCTCCAACGTCTTCTGCATGGACACGGGCGTCATGTACGTCGTCTGAGAGGCCGCCGGCTTCGGCATAGCGGTCGGAGTGGGTTCGCCGGCATGAGGGTTGTCGACAGGGATTCCACGCGGAACCATGTTTGGGTTTATCAGCCGCAGCCTGTTCTCCTTGAGGACCCTGCCCACTCCTTTCCCAAGTGCGCGCCGGCCAAAGAGAGTGATCTCCAATCTGTAGGTACGCGAGATGGGCTGGCCGATAACCTCATCCGGCTGCCGCTTTCGCGATGGGATGCGGGACTCGGTCCGCAGCTGAACCGTTGGCGCATCAAACAGCCTGGCAAGCGCTGCTGAGGTTTTGTGGTCTACAGTCCCGAAAACCTGTCGCGTATGGTCGTAGACCTGAACGGTGGTCGTGGGGTCGTTGACCTTGCGTTTGAGAATTGCCTTGATGGGCGGCCAGTACCCAGCGGAGGCAAGACCAAGACCTCCAGGACGAGGGGCAGGGACACTGTGGCAGTTGACGAAGGCTGTTTCTAGCGTCCCATAGCAGACCTCCTGGAGCCCAGGGTTGCGCACGACGACGTCGGCGTCGGCGTCGGCATCTTGAGAGCAGACGATGTAAGTACGATGTGCTGACATTATTAGCAGGACGGTACCTAGGTGAACAGCAACTCACGTTCGGTCAGGTCCACAGTCTGGGGCGTTTCTGCAGCGCCGCCGCCGTCAACGTCTCGGGTATTTTGGTCCTTGATGTATCCACCCAGCATCCCGCTGCTGCCACGGCTGGAGGAAGGCACCGGCTGGGCGCCCGGTTCCAGTTTGCGCCGCTTGGGTTCCGGGACGACGGCTCGACTCTCCACATTGTTGATACGCTCGATCATGGCACCGACGCCGTTGGTGGCGGCCGCGGGTTGCTCCGCTGCTTCAGCCAGGTCCAGGGCAGGACCAGGACTGGAGAACTGGAAGATCTGATTGGCTGCAGGGCCGGCGGAGGCGGCAGCCCTTCCCGGGGACGGAGCGGCTTGTCGGTGGGCGGCGGGGTTGATGGGCAGCGAGGATGCCCTGGGGTTGAGCAGAAACCTAGGGTCCCATGTGGGCTGGGCACCGCGGGACGGCGGCATGTGCACGCCACCAGGCTGGGCGAGTGGAGGCTGCACATGGCTGGCGGTCGGTCGGCCTTGTTGCGGAGAGTCAGGTGTGTGAGCATGGCAGCAAGGTCCGAGGTTGCCAAGGCCCGAGATGGGCGCGGCGGAAAAGAGGTCCGGCACTTGGCCCTCTGACCTGGAGCGCTTGCGCAAGGAGGGTGCAGGAGAGGGAGGAGGAAGTGGGCAGGGCGGAGGAGTGGTACCGTTTGAGGCCATCGTGCCAGCAATTCCCGGAGGGACCGAGAGCTGGCAGTGACGTGCAGAGAAGATCAGGAAGATGGTGCTGGAGGCAGCATGACCGAGGAATGAAGGAGGATCGACGCGGGCACGGTGGTCATCGAGGGAGTTTGGACGTGGATCGTGGAGAGACGCGGTGGTTCAAAGGTGGCGGTTATTTTGGAGGGGTCAGTAGCGTTAGTTGTGGATGCAGTTTCCAGGCGGTCGAGGGTGCCTGGGCAGCTGCGCAGTTGGCGGGGGATCGGGACGAAGACCAGACGACAAAGACGGCGGCGGTGATGGCGTCTTTTGGTTTGCGCGCGTTGATTGCGCTGTGCCCGGCGTGGGGTTCGCCGGCCGGGTTCGACCTTGACTGCCGCGACCGACCAACTACCACCCGCAGGTCCAACCGAGCGGGAAGTGCAGGCGCGATGAAGCGAGTGCGGGATTCTGCTTGCCCTGGTAGGAGAAAAAAAAAAAAAAAAAAAAAAAGGGCGAGAAGGCGCGGAGAGCGACGCGGAAGGTGGAGGCGATCTGACGCAGCGGTGGTGGTGCTCGTCTGGGGATCCTGGGTGGGCCCTTCCAAAGAGCGATGAAGCTTTATCAGGCGCGACCCTCGTCCGCGATAGGCAGGCGCTGCTGGGGCACGAGATCACGCAGAGACTGCGAGACTGCATGAAGCCCCCTCGGCACTAGGCTAGACGGTCTGCACGCCTGCAGCAGCCGGAGAAATTGGATGGGCCCAGGTAAGCGGGGGAGGCAGCCAGAAGCGGGCGGCGGCAGGCCAGCGGAAGAGAGAAAATGGACAAGTCTAGGAGGGTGGGGGCAGTGTGATGCGTGCAGCAAACACCCTCGTCAGTCTTCTTGGCAGCCCTCCTCCCCGCGGTGAAGGGCAGCCTAGCCAACCATTCATTCGATAGCAAAAGATTAATACTCGATCGTCAGCCGCATGCGGCTTGTCAGGTGACGCCGTGGAGACGAAACGGTCCCAATCTTGCAAGAAGCGAGCGATTCCATAAAGTGCCTCACTCTTTGTTCAATGCCAGCGAAACAGCATCTGACAGCCACGTGCCATATTCATCTTGTCTTCTAGTCAGTCTACTGTATCTAAGTAGGCACCTCGTCTTTTTTTTTCTTTTCTTTTTTATCTGCCTGCTGGGTGCCAAGGCGCCGTCCTTCATTCATTCGCCCGCGGAAAAATCGGTCTTCGGAAGAGCCCAAGGTGTTCGTGGGGAATTTTAGAACACACTGTTAAGAGTGGGGGTTTGGTTGATTTACTCGACACCTTCTTGCCAGCACCTTTCTTTTTTTTTTTTTTTTTTTTCTCGTCACTTGACCCGACTCCCTTGCGGGCCATGTTCCGTAAATAAAGCCTGGCTGATTAGAGGAATACCAACCGACCTATCTAGAACAAAAACGAAGAGGAAAAAGAAAATACAGGAAGGAACAGGAATGAGACAGACATACGGGACGGGTTGACTAATGGGAATTCCCAATTCGCCTTATGGGAACCGCATATTTTTATTTGGCCGATGCAATGACGTTGGCCCCCATAGACTCCCCAGGCCCAAGTCATGGACCTAATAATTGGATGTCTGACGCCTAAACGCAACGCAACTACCTGCGCACCGCTAAACCGAGGAATAGCTCCATACATTTTGTAGACTACTTCTGCCTCGCGCCGGCAATGGTCATGGCTCCTGTCTCACGTTTCCCGGCCTCCCACGATCAGAATCGGGCAGAGAACAAGACACATATTATCGGGCAGAAAGCCCCCTCCATGCGTGCATATCTCGTGAAGCCATCTGATCCACACTCGTTGCTGATGCGGAATGGATACTCTAAGAGGATGTGGGGGAGGCTGGTGGAACCGTATGCGAGTCGACAGCAAATCATCGAGATGAGATAACGCCATAAACAACTGCTGTCCCCGGAACCCGGATGGCCACGTGCTCCGGTTGCGCCATGTGACTTCGATTCTTATATCTCTGTGATGTGCTGTTGCCACCCCTCTCTGATCCCTCGCTAGCGCCGTTGAGCACTGTTCGACAAAGGAGACGACGGCTCCGTCAGCCCGGTCGCCTGTTGCCAGGGCTCGTATCCGACTGTTGATCGGCCGCCAGGACAACCATCTCAAACTGCAGGGGCGATGGTGTGAGGTCGAGCGCCCCGAAAGACCCCTCCAACCGGTGGACGCGGGCCCTGCTCCGCGTGCGCTGCCTCCGCCGGTGGGGCGTCTTGTCGCGGCGTCCATCGGTCGACCGCGACCGCGAAGGACACTGGCTCCGCTGCCTTCTATGGTAGTGCAGCAGCGGCAGCGACAACGACAGCGACTGTGGCGGCGGGGCGCGCGAAACGCGGAGAAGCTGCCGCTGGATGGGCGGTCCTGAGGACGACTGCTCCGATGACAGCGCGGACGAGGGGTTGCGCGAGCCAATGCCACCCATCAGCGACGTCGACCGGTGGCGGCACCGCCCGCGCAGGGTGCTAGACTCGCGTGACGGCTGCTGGTGCGCCGCGTGGCCGTTCATGGACGGGCTGCGGGCGCGCCTCCGGCCTCGCTGCATCTCGGGCTCGGGCGGCGAGAGACATCGGCCGAGCCTGCCGGCCTGGAACTCTCCCTGGCCATCGGCCGCTGTCGTCTGTGCGGCCATGGTGGTCGGTCGCCGTTTTGCTGCTGGCTGGCCGATATGCAGTAAGATATGCTCAACGGGGGCTGTGAGCTGGGAGGAAAACGAAAGGTCTGATCAGGTCGAAAGCCGTCTGCTGAGATGAAACGGCCAATCCGACAGAGCAGCCAACTCGTGGTAGGCTCTTGTTCAGCAGGCTGGCTGGCTGATGCTTGAGACGACGAAGAAAAAAGAAGCTGACAGTGGTCGACGCTCCATTTAGCTTGGCAGGTTGGTGACGGAGAGACGGTCGCTGGGCGATCAGGCGGCGTTTGGCATTGCGCAAAGTCCTAACCCCGCCAGCTGTGGCAGCTTGGCATGCGGCGTGCCGATCGGGCTATATACCCTGTTTGCAAAAAAGGGCAACCTGAGAGTCAAAGGAGCAGATTGCTCTCAGAGTCAAGAGAAGCACTTGGTCCGAAACGCGTAATGGATCCGAGGGGCGTGGAGATCGGCTGCGCCGCCAGGGATGGGCGTTCTTGCGGCGTCCTTGTGGCGGCAGGCCAAGGTTTGCGCCGCGCGACGCCCCGAGTCGAGCACTCAGCAAACCTTGTTAGGTCGGTCAGGCCATGGCCTATTGTCATTCGGGCAGCAGCCACAGCGCGGAAACCCACCTACCTGGTACCTACCCGACGCGGAATTATCGATGGTGCTATCTGTTTCCAGCTCCTATTTCCATGACAGTCTGGGGTTGTCCAAACGCGACGGACGATAGTGGCTCGACCGGACGAGATCTCGGACCGGAATCGGGCGGTGGTGTTCCTCTGTGGAGGTGGGATGGCGCCACGGTTGGGCATTTCTCTTGTGCCGCAGGGTATACCCTCTCTGTGTCTGCCAAGGAAAGCATGTGCTTCCTTTATCCGCCGCTATTCTCCTAGGCAGGCCAACTGCCCTACTGGCCACCGTCGCTAGACTACCGAGAGGCTTGGTTTTTTCATGCTCGGTTATCCCCCTAGCTCGCATCAAATGGAAACACCTGCGAGTCTAATCGAAGACCCAAACTGGTAAGACTCTCGGGCAACAAATCTTGGTTGAAGCTCCCTGAAATGTGTCCCCGACAGCCTGGGAGAGTGGGGATGATCGCCCTCCATTGCCGCGCCAAGGTTGGGCCCTGAAATGGAAGTGGGGGCTGACGATAACTGGCCAATTCGTTGCGGAAGCTCATGCGGGGCATTTGACGGCATGCAAAGATTTTGGACAGTGTTTTCGGTTGAAGCGACGGGAGCTTGAACAGATCGGAACGCAAGGTCCTAACAAATACCAAAAAAAAAGCCCGCGAATCAAGCCACAATGTCAACACTCCCCCGCCTACCGTCAGCGGCGCTGCGCCGTGCCTGGCGCCAGCTGCCATCTCAGCTGAGCCCGCTCCCCGCCAACTCGCGCCTCGCCCTCCTCGCCGCCGCCGCCCCACCACAGCCGTCTAGCCGGACCTACTCCTCCGCCTCCTCAGGTGACGCCGAGGCGCTGCCGCCACCGCCGCTGCTGGCCAAGCTCAAGGGCGACCTCAAGGCGGCGATGCGGGCCAAGGACGCGCCGCGGCTGGCGGTGCTGCGGTCCGTCATCTCGGCCACGCTCAACGCGAGCAAGACGAGCAGCCCCGTCAGGACCGACGCCGCCCTCGTCGCCCTGCTGCGCAAGACGGCCGCGTCCCAGCGCGAGGCCGCCACCGGCTTCCGGGCCGCCGGCCGCGCCGACCTGGCCGACAAGGAGGACGCCCAGATCGCCGTCCTGGACGAGTACGCCGCCCAGAGCGGCGTCGAGACTCTGACCCCGGACCAGATGGCCGCCGTTGTGGCCGACGTGTGCGCGGGGCTCGACCCTGCGGCGTCCGATTGGACGGCCCGCAAGTCGCTCAAGAAGAACACGGCCCTGCTGATGGCCCGGCTACTGGGGCAGGGAGGCGCCCTGGCCGGCAAGGATTTTGACAAGAAGGATCTCTTTGGGCTCGTCGAGAAGGAGCTGGCATCGCGAGTTACCGACTGAGGTAGTAGGTAGGGACGACGTGAACCATGCGCTCTACTTCTCTTGAAGCCGGGGCGCGCTCTTTTGTGTTTGGTCCAGCCACACCTGAGAACCGAAACCTGTATCAAACTGTATTGCGTGTACATATCTCTCTCTCTCCCCCAACCACCCGGCTCTATATGGAACCCACAGGCCAGCCCGGAAATACCGCGGCTTTCCTTCCCCCGTCGGAGGTGTTGATCACCCAACGCTCCGTACATGGGGCCCGCTTCGGTTATTTCTGTCCCGAGTCCAGCCCGCAGGTGGCTGGCTTGACTCGACACGGCTTTAAAAGGGCCGTCTCCTTAGGTAGCAAGCAAGGCGTCATCATTGTCTCAACTCTACCAGCCTTGCTCTGCCCTATGAGAAGCGGGCCTGTGGCGAGCAAAGGGTTTTCGACAAAGCCGACTCTGACTCGCAGGCTCAGGGAGGGAGCATCTAAATCAGCCGTACTCCCATCCACAAGGCCAATGTTGCTTATGTCAGGGGCGTCGCGTCGTCTTCTCGTTTTCGTCCTTCGATGCTGTCAAATAATTTTCACATGTTTTTCAACCGGCGGTTCGACGGGGCTTTCGACCGTAACAGACGTATCTATTTAGGTTGGGCGCAAGGATGCTTGTTAGTTCTCTGTAGATTAGGTTGCATTACGGAATGTTTTGGATGGGACCCTGTTGACTGCGCTTACACGGGAAAATAAGCCTGCCAAATCGTTGCATTGGACGAGGCGTGGAGTGTCCAAGTCAGCACCGATTTGCGATTATTAAACATCCCCCGAAGGTCTTAATCAACTCCCCTTGACAAAAAGAGAAAGAAACAAATGGATGTATGTAGTACGTACCTTGAAGGCCGGATTGTCCGCCTCGTGTCGAGCTCGCGCCACAAGCAGCTGCACTTCTGTCACGGACATGCTTTTTATGAGAAAGCAAAATAGAACTGCTAGTCAGCTTTCCCGTACTAGCCTAGAGCCGGGGCCTCACTCACTCACTCACCCGAGTCTGGTGGTGAATGGGTACATGGCGTGAGAGACCAAGAGACGGCGTATGTTGTCTCGGTTGGCCGCTCCGATGGCATATTCTCTATGGTCTGCGGGAGTTTACATCCAACCCAGGACCTTGTCAGCCATTCACTTTTTTTTTCCTTGCTTGAGGAGGTCCAAAAAAAAACTAGGGGAATATGAAATGTGCGTCGAACCGGAAGACCAAGCGCTCATAGGCAGCCTGTAGACAACGTTCCGGACGTCGGTGTAGCCGGCCTCGGTCATCAGGTTGGCGAGATTCAGGGGGCTCCTGGGGTCTTTGTAAGGCGTCATGCTCTGGAGGTATCTCGAGGACCACTGGCGGAGGGCATGGTCTGTTTTCCAGGGCTTAGCTTTTCCATTGCTGCCATCAACTAAAGGACAAAAGAAACACAAAAAAAAACCTACTCTCTGTCAGCGTCCCGTTGTCGCTCTGCGCGTTAAAGTAGATCTCGATCATCTGGCACCACCCGCCGGGCTGCAGGACGTGGCAGATGTCGCGTAGGTACAGCAGCCAGCGGTCGGCGTGGATGCCGCCGGCCACCATGCGGCTGTGCACGAGGTCGAACGTGTCGCGCTCGAACGAGAGGCCTCTAGTTGGGTGAGACGCGGTCAGCTGTTTTGCTTGGCATTTCACGACGAGAGCCGGGGGGAAGGTTCTCACTCGCGGTTCAGGTCGTCGACGTCAAGCACGACGTTCTCGGGAAGCTCCTCGGGCGCCATCAGCGGGCTGATGTCGATTCCGTTGACCTACGGAAGAGGGAGCTCGAGTTACCAGGTCAGAAACACAAGAGCACTTCCAAAAGCGCCGGATAGCACAAAACAGACAGACCTACCACGCAGTTGGGGTAGGCCTGGGCCACATCGACGGCCCACGAGGCGGTGCCGAAGCCGCAGTCGAGGATCCGGCGCGGGTTTCGGATCGGAGGGAAGATCAAGGTGCCTTCGAAAAGGAGGTTGAAGACGTTGTGCATGAGCCGGAGCCGCTCCTCTTCGTCCTGTGGTGAAAAGAAACAGAAAAGCCAGCGCTTTCGATTAGCCCTCGCCCCCCCTTTTTTTTGGTGCTCAGCTAGCCAAGAGCCGGTACACTCTACCTCGTCAACGGGCACAAAGTAGGCACCGTTTTCTATGGCGTATCTCTGGTACTCGCGGCCGCCAAAGTCGACGGTCTGTTGGTAGTACGGGTCGAGAACTTCGGTCTGGGCGTCGCTGGGCGGGGAGAGTTTTGATAAGCCAAAGGGTCCATGTTCGTCGTCTATTTTCCACATGCAGTGCAGCTATGGTAGAAAGGTTGTGTTTTCTTACTCGGACATTGTGTTGAGAAATAAAGGGGTTTACTGGAAATAAAACTCGGGCTCGGGCTACTAGCCAAGGGGATAAGGGACCAGATCTGAAGCTAGTCCTCCCAGTAAGTAGCTCACGGGCAGGTAGTCAAGGTAGAGTGTGGTGACGAAGGGCCACTCTCAAGGGGTGTGCGACGGCAGGTTTCGACAGAAGAGAAACAAAAGAGTCCTGGAGACAAAAGGGTTCAGGGTGACTACATACACGAGACTGTTTTGTGTGGAGAGGGATGGGGGCCCAGACGTCTCTTCTTCTATTGATGATCACTACTACCACCCTTTCCACCAACAAGGCGAAGGCCCAGCCGCTTGGGACGTGGCCCTACCACCCACCCTTCCAGGCGGGTCGGCTTTGAAGAGTGGCAGGGGCAGTGATAAAAGAAAAAAAAATACAGATAATAATAGAAAAAAAATAATAAAAGCAGGCAGCCATGATATGCAAAAGCTGTGGGCCCAAATGGGACTTGTCAGAAAAAGAATGAAAAATGAGAAGAAAAAAAAAAAAAAAAAAAAAAAAAAAAAAAATAAAAAAAAAAAAAAAAAAAAAAAAAAAAAAAAAAGAGATTGGCGGGCGGCTGCCATTTCTCTTACACCCCCCTCCCTTGCTCCAGAAATTCGGTCGATCTCCATGGGACTATGCCATATGTGTGCTCCGTATTGCACGACATGTACCTGCCTCACCTTCATGCGGCGACTATTCCGGCTAGCTCCCGAGAGGGTGGCCCATAATCAGTACATGGAACTTGCCATGGCTGGGTATACTAGTACTACCACCCCAAGTACACGCCCACCACTGATACAGGCCCCTACCTACCTACTGTGCCTACCTAGTTGCCGCTGGTGTCAGAACGGCCAGGCACGGCTGTTTGCGGGTGATTGAAACAAAAGTCGCTTGCCTTTTGGCAAAGCACCTAGTGTGACTGTGACACACACCAATGTCCGGGTGCGCAAGCAATCTTTGTTCATGTACTGTACCGTACTGTACGCCATGGAGAGGGGGCGCCAAAACACAGGTCCCGAGTGCCCGGGCGGTGGGTAATATCACCCTCACCGGTGAAAAAAAAAAAAAAATGGAAAGGAAAAAAAGGGGAGTACACACACCGGGGTTCAGGGCATCGTTATAGCTACGGCTACGATTTGCCATAACATCACACAAGGACGGGTGCAAGCAAGCAGACTGGGATATGGTGAATGCAAATAGAGCCAATCTGAGCCAGCCGCGATCTGGAGGCCGATGGCAACGTCCCTGCCGACTGGGACTGGGTGTGGGTGCCATTTCTCCAGCCCCCAACTGCCGGCGGCCCCCAAGGGCAACAACTAGCCGCTCCTCCAGCTTCCCGAGTTTTGTCTGTGGGACCGGACTGGCGGAATTGGTATGGCAAGACAGGATCTACAGGATCTACATAGGAATGCGCATTTCCGTGTCAACATCTCTCTTTATCCGGATTTTTGTTCATATCACAAAGTGAGCAACTGCCGTGCGGCTGCCATTGAAATCAAGGAAAAAATCCGCACGATACCCTGTGAACATCTGGCCATTTAATTACTACCTGCAGGAGAGCGGAGAGAAAACCGATGGATGCGAGGCGCGGTGATGATGATGACGCATCAAACAACCATTTATCCTTTATTTTTTCCTTTGGCTTTTTTTTTTTTTTTTTTTTTTTTTTTTTTTTTTTTTTTTTTTTTTNNTTTTTTTTTTTTTTTTTTTTTTTTTTTTTTTTTTTTTTTTTCGTTCGTTGGCGTGCGTCCACTGCGGCAGCGTTCCAAGTGGGCCACGAAAGACATGATCGGCCCAATGGTGATTAATACCGTCTCCGTGGTGGTGGTGGTGGTGGTAGTGGTGGCGGACGGCTAGCGAACGTGGCGGAAGGGAGGGCAAGGAAGAGGACGAGGAGGAGGAGGGGAGCGAGGTTGTTGGGTGGGCGAGAGGCGAGCAGGCAAGCAGTGCCGTGTCCGCGGACCTGGGACTCGGAGGAGCCAGCCGGCCAGCCAAGCCCCGTTTTAGGCAAAAGGCAACCTTCGGAGCCGACGAGTAACGCTCTATCGGGTGCTGCATGTAGTCAGCCGACCGAGACACTGGCCCACAAGTCTTGCCCACATAGGTTGGATGGCTGAAAAAAAAAGGAAGAAAAAAAAACGAGATAAACAAAGCAAGCAGGCATCCCTTGGGTCGTACTACGGCGGGGATGACGAGATCAGCACCGCCCATGACGGGCGTCTTTTGCTGGACAAGGAGGTGTGTGTCCCCTGTGTCCTGGTGTCAAGCAAGACACAGGGTTTCCCTGCCCTGGCTTCAAACAACCCACCTACCCACCCACTCTCCGGCTTTGCTGCGGAGCTAGCCAGCAAAAGTCAAAGTCGACTTGGCAGTGGAAGCGACATGTTATCCTTGGGCGCATACCGCGGCAACGACAATAATCCATGTGTGGGCAAGTGGAGGGAGGGGAAACGTGAAGGGATGGCGGAGTCGCGGACAGGGATCGACCCACCGACAGACGGCTGAATCCCGCCTCCTATAGGTTGCGTTTTCCATTTGTTTTATTCGGCACCTACCTAGGTAGGTAAGTCGGTGAGCTCTTGGATGATCCGGTGGCTTTGTGGTTACGGCCTCTTCCTCGGAGAACTAGAATAAAAAGAAAGAAAAAAAGACAGCCCGACAGACACGCAGGAGACTAGCGGGCGGGGCCACTGCCTGCCCGGACAGTTGTGGTATGTATAGTTGGCAGCGATGACATCGATTGAGGTCTTGGAAATCGTCGAGCCCAGGCGACTGGACGCTGAACGAGCTCTGCGTCGCTCGAACCACTCTCCCACTTGATCCCACCTAATCTCGGCCGGGCATCCCCGGCCGCCCTGTCCTGGGCGTCGTGGAAAAGGAATGGGGCGACGAAGGGAGAGGAAGAAGGGCGGCAGGCAGAGACCAGGGAAAAAAAAAAAAAAAAAAAAAAAAACCGACAATGCGGTTCGCAAGTTTGCCGTTTTCTGACTAGGGCTGAACCAGACGGTCGGGTACGGGGAATGGCGTTCGCCGCCCTCCTTCCTCACAGGGATTAGCCGTCTCTGGTGTGTCCCCACACCACTCCCGGGAAGACCGCCAGGGGAGACCCCCCCTGGCTGGATCAGATTTCTCGCTGTCGAATGGGAGCCGCACACGTTGACGGGCCCGACCGCATAAGTCGTGTTTTTTGTTTTTTTTCCCACCTCCGGTTTTCTCGGGGGGACGCACTTCTTTTTTTTTTCTTTTTTTTTTTCTTGTTTTTGTTCTGGCTTGCTATCCTGATTTAGGTGGTATAACATACATGCAAAAATACGTACGTACCTCCTTGTCTTTCTGTTCTAAAAAGTTCTGCTCGGACATGATGCGACGCTCGGCGGACGAAAAAAGAAAAAAAGAAAAAAAAAAGAAAAAAAGAAAAGAAACGAAACGAAACGAAACCATCGACCCCCCAGTCCCGCTATCCGACCGCGCAAATCTCCGAGCATGAGGCCGGCGGCGGTACCAAGCCAGACCGACCCAAACACGGGAAGGATCGGGTGGGGCCACAGACGACACACCGCCAGCCAACCAACCATTTTCCGTCCCTCTCTTGTCCCTCTCACTACCAAAGCCCCGGGTCCAAAAAGCCTGACCTTGCCCGCTTACCCTCGAAGGGGGGG
>PYSS01000003.1:153719-173295 GCA_003049465.1 Magnaporthiopsis rhizophila
GGGGGGGGGGGGGGGGGGGGGGGGGCTGCCGAGTGAATAAGACGGAGGCGTAGAGAGGGCTGACCTACCTACCGTCCACCGACCCGCTCACGTAAGGCGTTACCACCACCACCACCTCCTCCTCCTCCTCCAAAGTTTTCTTACTGTTCCATCCAGAGACTGAGAAACAGGCAGGCAATCATGAATCCATCGCGGCTGGGCCGTGGTACCCGCCCACCTTTACATACACCCCCACCAATCAACGCATAAACAACAAGCGAAGCGGCTTTTGTTTGACTGACTGGTCTGATCTTTTGCCGCAAGTCTACATACTTACAGTACATGCAGCTCCCGATGAGTGAGTCCGACCAAGCGAAACTTGCTCGCTCCCCGGCCCTGTCCGTCTGTCCGTCCGCACTTCCGTCCGTTCGTCCCACAATTTTTTCTTAGTAAAAGTGCACGGAGCGCTCCTTGTGCTGCGGCGGTGCTTCTCTTTCTTGCCATTTTGTGTTGTCACGCCCTCGGTCCCTCATCCAAGATTGGAGCCCTGTACTAACACGGTACCGACTTTTTTGTGCTTTGTGGATCGGATGACGCTGAGTCTGTTTGTTGGTGGTTGTGAACACATTGTGCATCCAGAGCTGCCTGTTCTTGCGCCTGGGATTCTCCGGCTCATGTCCAAGGCGCCGGACTGCGAATGCGCTGCGAGTCCACTTCTTTAATTTACTATTCGTAAATCCATCTTGATACGTCCTACATATATATCGTACCACGTATCTACCTATCCCAACCAAGAACATTCATTCGTCTGAACGCATGCAGCCTAATAACATGTCACCCTATTCGAGAACATGGCTCCGAATGCGGGAAAAGTGAGCGATGAAAAAGAGAAAACAAAAAGGAGAAAAAAACAAACCAGTCCGTAAAAGACCATGCAGGAGCAATTGTAGGTTAGAGCATGCATGGTCCCGTAGACACTCTAGATCAGCACCACGTAAAGACGGGGTTCTTCGTCTTGACCGGCTCTAGCCTCTCGACAATGACCTTGCGCCGGTTCCCCTCCATGCCCTCGGCTGCGGCGTACCCGAGGTCTCCGTCCATGTCGTCCTCATAGTGGTGTGATCCGTGTGAGTCCTGTGACCTCCTGGCTCCGCCGGCGCCCGAACCGGCCCCGCCAACGTCGCCAGGACCATACAGCTGCTGCGCAATGCTGTTGCTGTTGCGACGTCCCGCAGCCGTCGCAAAAGAGAAGCGCCGCTCGTGGTGTGGAGAGTACAAGTTGAGCGACCGTGAGGGGGGCTGGGCGCTCCCACCCCGTCGCGAGAATGCGGGGCGCTTCTGTTGTGGCTCTTGCTCTGGCGCTGACACGCCGGGTGCCCGCTCGGGTGACGAGATGACTGTGTCGCTCTCAGCTACATCCTCCGTGTTGTTGAGTGACAGCTCGAAGCGTCCCGGGTGCGGGAGGTTGGCTGGCGGACTGCCGAGACCGAGCAGGTCAACCTGGTTGCTGGTTGACGAGGCCGCGGCATTGGCCGAGGACGGGTTCGCAGCTCCAATATCCATCTCTTCCTCCAGGACAGAGTCGGCAGAGTAGAGGTGGTTGTCTGGGTCGTTCCGACGGCGCATCTCGGAGCTGGCAACGCGCATGGGCACGGCGACAGGGACGTCAACCAGGTCGTCCCACACGCAGACCTTGGCACGACGGGTCAGCTCGAGCGGTCCGTGGTCAGCAGTCTTGAGTGTTTCCACAACGTTCCAGGCCTGGCCTTTCATGACGGCGATCTGCCGGGCGAACATGCGCTCTTGAAAGTCCGGATCGAGCTGGAACACGCGCCGCAGTGCCAGCTGAGTCTGCGACCACCAGGCTGTCGACGTAAGCAGCGGCAAGAAGTGATCACGCGTCCGCTGCGAGAACGGCCGGCCGATCAGGTCTACTGGCAGAAATAGCCAACCGAACGGGAAGCTAAAGGTGGGCAACGTCAGCGCCGCGGACGGCAAACGGAAAGAAGGGCACCTGGATGTGCTTTCGATAGGGACTCACCTCCTCCACGCATCTGGGTGTTTCCACGGCCAAGATAGCGAGTTATCTATCGCGCCAATAGAGATTTTAGGGTCTGGTGCGGCCCTGGATGATGCGTTGGACGCGTCCATGGGTTGCTGTTTCCTGTATGGGTAGGAAGCCCGCGTCTCCGCCGGTCTCCTCTGCGACAGATCGACAGGCCTTGGCGCCTCCGGCCGGTCGCCGTTCCGACCGTTCTCCATCTGCAGGTGAAGAGGCTCCGACGCGATCGACACCTCTTCCGTCTCCCAGTCAACTTTGATCATCCAGTTGTCGAGACCCCGATCCGTGTTCCGCATGATGTAGTCGAGAATAACCAGCTTCTCGAGCTCCTCCCGGAACGATTGCTTCAATGACTCTGTCCAGCCAAAGGTTCCAGGGCCAGGCCGTGGACTGGCCCGACTGGCGCTGCTCCCACCAGCCTCGTCGTCGCTGTCGTCATCACCACCGTCGGCCGTGTCGCCAGACGGCTTGCAGCTGTTTGTCCACCCCTTTCGCCGGTTCCTGTGCGAGTCGGTGGTGCGGAATCCCGATAGGTACTGATCCGGCCAGGGGTGCTCCCGAAGAAAGATGTTAGCATCCTTGAAGCCCTTCAGAAAGACCTGGAAGCTGCCGGGCTTCGGCGGTAGCGGCTTCCTATTGCGCCCGTGTGCGTAGCGGTCCCAGAATGGGTAGTGGAACGATTTGGACGAGAGGTGGACAACGTCTGTGTACGGCACCATGTGCGTCCGCAGTTGGCAGTCGAGCACGTATGCGGCGGCCTCGCTCACGTACGACAGGTTCGGAATCAGGCTGCACCATGTCATTGTCAGCCTTGTTTGCAGCTCTCGTTGTTACCGAACAGCAACAATGAGCCAGTCACCATATGCTTACCAAGCCCTGCCGAAGCAGCACGGGAACAAGTTCCGGTGAATCCACTTGTTCCATTTTGGATTTCCGGCCGCGTAGGGCTCCTCATCCTTGGGCTTGAAGACGCCAACGACCTTGCCTTCGGCGTTCCTGGCAAAGTAGCTGCCGGAGCTGCCCTGGGTGATCATGCGCGGGTGGACGCCTTGCTCGATTGCGATGCGCACGCTCTCGACAACGGCCTCAAACTCCTCGGGCGACATGTCGGGGCTGCCGCCGTGGGCTGTCGGATCGGCGAGCGACTCGGCCGTTGCGGGACGGACCCCTTCTGGGGCCTGGAAGACCGAGTGGTGGATCTCGAGGCGCTCCTCCTCGTCGCCGGCTCCCTTCTTGCCGCGGTGTCTTTTGAACTTGGACGCAATCTCGTCGGCCCAACGCTCGAGACGCGCGTTGATGGCCTTGAGGTCCACACCGGAATTGCTGCGTCTACGCCTACCGCCACGCCTGCCGCCGCCGCCGCCGCCGCCAGTGCCATTGCTGTAGCTATGGCTTTGGCCATGGAAAGGCCGGCCGCTGTGGAACTTGGGCGAGGTCATGCCGCTATGCGGCCTCGGCTGGCCGACAGGGGCATGACGAGGCGCCGCAGGGTGCTGCAGCGAGGCGAAGCTTCGGCCGAGCGGGTCGTCGTCGTCTGAGTCGCTATACTGGTCGGCCTGTGCGATTCTCTCGTAGCCGGTTGTCGCCGGTCGCGGTGGCATCGTGGCGGCGGGTTGTGATGTAACCTGCCCAGATCGCCGGGGTCGGGTCGGTGGGGTCGTAAACGCGTCCGCCGGTTTCCCTCCTCTTTGTCTATTTTCGTGGCGCGCGACGAAAAAGGCTAAACGTCAAGAATCGAAGGAACCAAAATACCAAGGTTCAATGCCGTACACACGGGGCGCGTTGTGATGCCGAACACCTTGAAGCGAAGAAGAGGGAGCGATGCAAAAATAATAAAAATAAAAATAGGGGATGTAATCCCAGAGGAAACGAAGCGAAATACGGCTCAAAGCAAACGGCCGTGCGGCCGACGATGCACGATGATGAAGCTGAGAATGACGGTGCTGGGTCCTGCAGACTTCCTCTTTCGCGACAGTGATGCGGGAGGACAACGACGGGGTATCTAGCTGGCCGGCTGCGTTGGCGTCTGGAAGGTCTGCCAGTTAGTCTAGCTGAGATTTGGCGTGGTTTAGAAACGGGGTGTTGTCCCCAAACAAGCACGGATGCAGCGGCGGGATCGATGTGGTCATCGATCCGTCTCGAAGTCTCACGCCCCACCCAAACTTTGGGGATTCCAGGCACCGGAAGGGTGGGGCAAACTAAGCTTGATCGGGTTTAGCAAGGCCGACTGTGAGCCCCGATTGGACCGTTTAAACGGGAAGACCCGCCGGGCTGGTACAAAGGTACCGGGCGCATGAGTGTCTCCAAGCAGCCGGCCAAACCGACGGTGCCAGTCACGTCCTGGAGGCTGGACCTCGATCTGATGGTATCAAATTATGTGGTCTAAGCATCTAATAAACGCGTGAAGCGCCTCAGTCATTCTCCTCGTCCATGGGTCTTTGCCCAGGCGTCTCGGTGCCCTCGCTGGCCGCGCTGAGTCGCGCGCAGAGGCTCAGCAACACCACCGTCTCGGTCGCGGCGTAGTGATTCAGCGAATCGAGCATGATGTGCAGATGCCGGCTGAAGTTGACCTCCCACTTGGCGAGAATCTCGTACATGTCCCTCGGCTTCTCGCCGCCCGCCGCCCCGCCGGCCCCGGTCGACGACGATGACGATTTGTCCGTAGGTAGCGCTTGGATCTGTGCCCAGTCCCGGTCAGACATGCCCGCCGGCTTCACCGTCCCGTTGAGCTCCGGGTCGGCCTTTTTGAGCTCCTGGTTGAACCACCTGCTGTATGTCGCGAAGAATAAAACGGTGTGCATAAGCTTCGCGTTGATCTGTGTGGTGGGGTGTTGCTCGTTAATTTTTGTTACTTGACTTTATGTGTGTTGGCGCCCCGCGGCCAGCCTATGGTCCTTGAGATATCCGAGCCTGGTCTGATCGGGCACAGAAATAGATCAAAAGACACGGAGACCAAAGAAAGAAAAAAGAAAGGGAGGCTTGGACAGCCACGACTTGACCTACCTTGAGGAGCTTACTGTTGGTAAGCATGCACTCTTTCAAGCACGTGTCGAGAAAGTCGACGTGGTCCTGCATGAGCTCGTCCACGGTCCGAGTCAGGCCCTTGGCCCCCTCCTTTTTCTCGAGGCGCTGCATGAACTTGTGCCAGTTGGGCTCAATGACCTCGGCGGTGCAAAAGTAGAGCAGCTGCTGGACAAAGACCAGCATGCGCGCCCGCAGAGTGAGCACGCGCCGCTTGAAGGCCTCTATCCTCCGGGACGGGCTCTTGCGCGTCCACAGCGCCCACTGGTTGTGCGCCTGCCAGTGGTTCGAGAGGAGCGACTCGAGGTGCCGGAGCGAGAGTAGGTACCGGAATAGCGCCTGGTACCGCCACACCGTCCGGCGGCTGATGACCAGCGACACCGGGAACGGCACGGCGTAGTCCAGCTGCAGGCAGTTGAACCCGACAGCGTTCCTGTCCGCCTCGTTGGGCAGGTTGGTCAGCGGCTGCAGCGCCTCGCCCGCCTCTATGCCTGTGATGTTGACCACGCGCTGCAGGGACTTGACCAGCGGCACCTCGTTCATCTCCACCTTGACGTCCTCCTTGAACGGGTCGAGCGAAACTATCGATCCCGGCTGCCGCAGCACCAGGTCCAGCAGCGACTGCAGCTTGCTCGTGTTGACCGCCTTGACGGGCCGCTTAAGCTCCGCCGCCCCGAGTTCGAGGAAGTGGATAAAGTAGTCGGACGGGTCCAGGAAAAAGTAGTGCTTCATCGACCGCAGCCGCGCCGGGAGCGAGTGTGCCGTCAGAAGCAGGTTCATCAACGACTCGTTGGCGTGCGCGTAGGCGTTGTGCACGTTGTCCAGGAACCGCGGGTCGTCAAAGGTGAGCGGCACGTCCTTGACCTGCTTGCTCACATCGACGCCGCCGCACTCGCGCACTACGTTGAGGTACTTGCCCGCCAGTAGTACCTTGTCCTTTAGGCTCACCAGCTGGGGCGGTACAGGCACGTCCTGGTCCCGGATGGTGTAGCGCTTCTCCCAGTAGTCGTCCGTGTAGTCCTGTTCCAGCCGCTCCCGTCGTATGCTCTTCTGCTCCTTGACCAGGAACTCGGAGTGGGGGTCATTGATGGCTCCATGGTGCAGCCATTCGTTGAGCATGGCCATGTAGGGCCTGCTGGCATCCCTGAGCAAAGTTGTCAGGACATCCCGGGCGGCGGGGTCTCCGGACATGGATTCTAGCCTGGCCGTTATTATGGCTAGGACAGCACCGCCCTTGGAGATCTTCTTTGCCGCCATGTTACCTGGCATGATGTCGCCGCCCTCCCTCAGCCGGTTGACGATGTTGTCGAAATCGGTATCATCGTCGTCGGCCGAGTCGTCGCTCTCTTCGTCGAGGAGCGCGTTCTTCTTGAGCAGCTCGTGCGCCAGGTCGTGCAGCTGGAGCATCATGTGGCCGGTGGGCAGCAGGTGAATGTTGAGGACGTGCAGCGTGAATGCGTCGTCCGTCAGGAACTGCGTCTCCAGCTGCGCGATCAGCACCAGATAGTCCTGCAAGAGCTTCCGTATTGAGGCGCACAGCGCATGATTCACTGATCCGAACTCGTCTCTGCTCTGCACGTCAACGAAGGCCATGAGCGCCGAATAATGTGTTGCCACGCCAAGCATGGATACGGTCAAATCCTGGAGGCTTGGATCAAGTCCCGGGAGTATCCTGAAGGTCGGCCCCGCGAGACGGTCGCGCTCCTCTTCCGGGTTGTAGACCTTGGCGTAGCGGATATACTGTCCCTCGATGCCCATCAGGACGAACAGCAGGTCCTCGAGGATCAAGGCCTCCTGGGCGGCGAGGGGTATATCGTGGAGCGGCAGCGGCTGTAGGGGCGCGGGCTGCTGGGAGGTTAGAGGCGGGATGGATATGCGCGAGGCTAGCGGGGCCGTCGTATGGGGGAGCAGAGTGGCTTCGGGTTCCCAGACGGTCTGGGGTGGCTCGGGCCTCGATTCGCGCGGTCGAGGGTCGGCGGCGGCCCTGTGCTTGCCGCCCGAGCTGGCCCTCGGCTTGTCCTGGGGCGGCGGCTGGGCGCGACGGGCTGGGCTGCGGGTGCGGGACACAACAGTCTCGCGCGTCATCACATGTGTCTTCTCGGTTCGGCGCTCCTCGACCGTCCTACTGGAAGGGCGCAGGTTGCCTGAGGCAGAGCGCTTGTGGGAGGTGGATGTAGAGGAGAAGCCGGGCTGCGGCGATGCCTCCCTGTAGCGTGGGTCGCGGTCGCTCCTGAAGCTATCGTTGGCGCTCATGCGGGGCCTCTGGGGGCCTGCCGCGCCATTTGCCCTCTTGTTGCCGTCGGGGAAGGGTCTGGCGGTGCTGGACGACATTGTCGGGGTCTACATTTGCGTGGGGCTGGCGTGGCGCAAGGTGCGATCATTTGCTATGGTGTGGTGCTGCCCTGCCCCGACCGATGACCGGCACCTTTCGGAGTGGGTGCGGCGAGTTGCGACGACTTGGCGAGCCGGCGGAGAAAGGACCTGGTAGAAATAGAGGTCGGCGCGTCCTTGGTTGTTGGCCAAGCGAAGGTTGCCAGAGAGGAAAAGCAAGTGTTGACGCTGGCGGGACTCGCCCCCAGGCCAACGCGCTCCGCTCTCGCGCCAGCCGAATTTGTGCCAATGCCCGTGCATGGCGCTTGCTGCCCCGCCATTGGGAGCAGAAGTTCGCAGCGGGAGCTGCCAGGGAGCTGGTGGTCGTTGGTGGGTGGCCCGTGCTTCCAGGCTGGGGAGCTGTCGTCGTCGTTTGCTTGCCTGGAGCTCCATGTCAACTGCTAGTGCCCTCCACCGACAGCCTCATCAACAAACTCCGCCGCGCCCCAACCGATCCCTCGTTTCTGCCGCGGTGCTTGATTGACACTGCCAATCCATCGAACACTTGATAGCCTCCCCTTCCGTCTAGACACAACACCGCCAAGATGTTTATGGCCAGGTCTGAATACGGTGAGTCCGGCCCAGCATCCCGCCGCATCCCACCATGCCGGCGCCGCCACCTGCCGCCCCCAGTCTTCCAGCTTTGCTCTCTTTTTTTGAGGATCGCGCGCTCTAACTCCGCGCAATGATGACTAGATCGGGGTATCAAGTGCGTTCCCACAATATCCATCCGCCATTCCCGTGCTCCCCCTCCCTCCTCCTCGACCCCGCCGGGGAGAGAGCCCACAGCGCTAACACGCGGCCACCACCCAGCACCTTCTCCCCCGAGGGCCGGCTCTTCCAGGTCGAGTACTCGCTCGAGGCCATCAAGCTGGGCAGCACGGCGATCGGGGTGGCGACGTCGGAGGGCGTGGTCCTGGGCGTGGAGAAGCGCGTGACGTCGACGCTGCTCGAGACGTCGTCGGTCGAGAAGATTGTCGAGATCGACCGCCACATAGGCTGCGCCATGTCGGGCCTGCAGGCCGACGCCCGCAGTATGGTGGAGCACGCCCGCGTCGAGTGCCAGTCGCACGCTTTCAACTACAACGAGGACCTGCGCGTCGAATCGTGCACCCAGGCCATCTGCGACCTGGCCCTGCGCTTCGGCGAGAGCGCCGACGGCGAAGAGTCCATCATGAGCCGCCCCTTTGGAGTTGCCCTGCTCATCGCCGGCTTCGATGAGGATGGCCCGCAGCTCTACCACGCCGAGCCCAGCGGAACTTTCTACCGCTACGACGCAAAGGCCATCGGCAGCGGCTCCGAGGGCGCTCAAGCCGAGTTGCAAAACGAGTATCACAGGGTACGCAGATCTCTTATGCTGCCTTTTTCTTTTTGTTTTGAAGACAAAAGTCTCTCGTCGCACCCAAAAAAAAAAAAAAAAAAAAAAAAAAACACAATACTAACCACGCACATAGTCCCTGACCATCGCCGATGCCGAGACGCTCGTCCTCAAGACGTTGAAGCAGGTCATGGAGGAGAAGCTGGACGCCAAAAATGTCCAGCTGGCCAGTGTTACCAAGGAGAATGGCTTTAGAATATACACAGACGACGAGATGGCTGCTGTCGTGGCCCGGTTACCCGCGAACTAAGCCGTGGGGAAAAAAGAACGCAGGAGGAGGCGGTTTTTGATACAGGGATGAGCTTTCTGTGACTCCCGCTCACGCAGAGTCCCTCTTCTGAGGCAGGTCAACCGCGCGACTTTATGGCCTGAGTGCCTGCCTATCACTTAGGTACCTTGCGCAGCTCGTGCCGCGCCTGGTAAGAGGATGCAAGCTCGGTAAACAAATAACAAACAGCAAGGCGTCGCAGTCATGATAAAAGGGTCTACCAGCATGACTTGATCCTTCCTCCGCAGGAATCCTGACATATCAAGGCAAATGTCGGGCAGCAAACGCCGTCCTGCAGCCGTGCGTCTTGATTTGAATGATATTTGTATCATTACTACATGTACCTGAGGCCACGGTGCCAACACAGCCGCCGCTATCATGACTACCTTCGTCCTCCCACCCAGGTCCTCCTCACCATACGCATCGGCGATTCGGTTCGGTTTCACAATCTTGAGCCGCCAACTCCATCCATCTCCACCGCAGCACATCTCTACTCGCCTCCTGACAAGTCCAACCTCTCCATGTCCCCCTCCACGGCAATGAGGCCGAGGGCGAAGTGCGTCTGCTCTGAGTTGGCCAGCACGATGCGGCGCTCCGTGTCCTCGACGCCCTCGCGCTCGCGGAACTCGTCGTCGAGCTCCTTGAGGCGCTCGTCGACACGCCTGGGCCGGTTCCACACGTCCAGGTCCTCGTTCTGCATGTCGGCCGGCCTCGAGTAGTAAGGGCCGCGGCCCATCTGCGCCGCCTTGGCCCACGCCGACTCGCAGCCGCGCGCGATGGGACGCGCCGACTGCCAGCCCGTGAGCCGCGCCACGTCGAGGAGCCGCTTGACCGTCCAGACCCTCTGTGCGTTGTCTTGCAGCTGTAGGTAGGTAGGAAGGACGGATTGTTAGCTTAGAGATCATGTGATGGGCAAGGAGGGGGAAGAAATGGGTCGCGCTTACCTGGACGCCCGCGACGAAAAGCGGGAAGCAGCTCTCGATGAAGGCGGCACCCACAACGGTAGGGATTTCTGTGATGTCATCGCAGCGGTCCAAGAGGCCCGCGGCGATCCGCCCGATCGTCAGGGCATAAGGCTCCGTCTGCTGGGCAGCCATGCCCGCGGCGACCATGGAGATGGGGGGCATGGACGGGTGGGCGCGGTACAGGAGGACCAAGCCCATGTAGAAGTTCAGCCAGATGCCTGCGATACTGTACGTGCGATAGATGAGTGCCGGGCCAAACGGCGACCGCTGCGGGAAAACAAGGCCGTCGCTCATGGGCTCGAAGTCCTCGCCGAGCGCCTCCGAGAATGTGCGGAAGGCCACCCGGATTTCCTCCCACTCCTTCAGCGCTTCTGTGGTGCTGTCCTCCATGTCTATCTCGTCTGTTGTGCAGTTGCATGGGGGTTCTGGCTCGTCCGCTGGCGGGCTGAATCCGGTCGGAATGGTAAAGGTTCCCGTCGTCGGGATCATGCCGGCAAACATAGGCATGGATTGCCCTGGAGGACCACCGCCCATAGGCCCGCCAGGTGGCCCTCCAGGACCAGCTGGTGGGCCTCCTTGCGGTCCCGCTGGAAAGCCTCCCGGTGGCCCTCCTGGTGGTCCCCCCGCAAAGCCTCCTGGCGGTCCTCCTGCAAAGCCTCCTGGTGGTCCTCCTGCAAAGCCTCCTGGTGGCCCTCCCGGTGGCCCTCCTTGCCTGCCACCAGGACCTCCCATACCAAACATTGGATGGTTCTTGGCGGCCTTTCGCTTCCGAGCCAGATCTCGCGAGGCAAAATTTGTGAGCCTGCCTAGGAGGAGTATGATGTGATCAAACGTTCCATATCTGCAACGTTTCTGTTAGTAACACTGAACCAACCGAGCGGTCCCTATACCTCGGGGACGTTGCAGTACAAGCTTACACAGCGTTGATCCTCCCGATCGGAGACCTGGGCGCGACCTGGGTCCAGAGATTATAGTCCATCCTACAACAGGCGGAGGGAGGGTCAGCTTCGTACACAAACGCCCGCCGCCGCCACTGGAGCTCATTTCCTGTTTCAAAGACTCTTGTGACATCTCTCCCGCCTGAAGTTAAACCCGAAGGGAACTCACAAGAGAAGGGTTCCACCAAGAATGCTCTGGTATACATCCATCTTGCAGTACCACCAGAAAAGATCTACGATCTGCTCGTAGTTCTCAATGTCTTTTTCGGTGGACATGTTCCGTCTCCACAACCTGTCGTCGGGGTGGTCGGACTTCTCGTAGACCTCGTAGTCAACCGGCCGCCCCGTTAGCCGCGATAGAAGCTCAGTGTCGATGATGCTGTTTCTGAAAGCAAGGGCAACGACGCTGTTATCATCGTAAGGCCCTCTCGAGGCGTTGGCTGGGTCTTGTGCAATGATATGCTCGCGGAGCCGGTAGGCGGTGGCGGCCTTCGTCATGGCTCGAAGTGGTATCTCTTTGAGAAGAGCGCGGGCTCCCCAGAGGTGTTTGCACCATTTCTCATGGTCCGAGTTCCAGACTTCGTAGAATCCCAGCAAGAGAGTGGCGGCGAGGGTGGCGGGCGTAGCTCGTTTGAGGGGACTCCGATAGTTCCTTGCGATCCTCCGAAGGCTCAAATGATAGTGCTTCATCGACGCTGTAGCTGGGATGCCTTGGGTCATAGCCATCTGTAGACTTCCTAGGGCGAGCATTCCCTGGAGGAGCGCCGGGTGGTTCAGAGCAAGATAAGGAAACGTGTCTAGACCAGCTGTCAGCATCGAACAATGGTATGAGACCACGGGGGCCAGGGGAGAGCATGCAAAAACCCACAGGTCCAGATATGCTTGCGTGACTTGGAAAATGGCATTTCTTCGGGAGAGAAAGGCACGGGATCGAGAGGATGGCGTTCGTAAAGAGACATGCTCGGGGCCGTCACGTTGATGAAATGCCGGAAAACAGCCGCCACCTTGCTGTCGTTGAGAGGGGAGCTTCCCGCCCTGGGGTAGTACGAGTCGAGGATTCCTGACCCGGGTTCCAATAACGGGGTTCGGAGGCGCATGGCCACGGCTTGGTAGTCGCTGCGGCCAGGATAGCCGGCCCCCACGGGAGCGAGATGGCTCGTCTCCAAGGTGATGGCGTCGCCCTCGGCGACATCGTAGTCGTCATCAGAGTCGATCATCGAGGCCTCGTCGTCGTCGAACCAGAACTGCTCCTCGGTGGTGAGACGCTCAGCCGCCGGTCTTGCCACGAGTTCACCATCATCAGCGAAGAGGTCGGTCGCCTCTTCTATGCTTACCGGCGCGAACGTGGACGGGCGGACGGGTGAGTTGGAGGCCATTCCGTCGAGCTGTCCAAGGTACGCCTCCGGCGGCAGCTGATGAGAGAGTGAGAACTCGGGCCGTATCGGCTGCTGCGGGTTTTGTCCCAGCGGTGGATAAGGTGGAGACGGGAGACTGGGCACGGCAGGATGGCTCAGACCGAAGCGATTGGGGATATCAAATGCTTGCTGGGGAACAGGGTAGAGACCGGGCGGCAGATCGACTACAGAAGGGCCCGGAACAGGTGGGGGTCTAGGCGGGCTGGGATACGGTCCAGCGTATGGTTGAGCGATTGGGCCGGCAAAGGCAAGCGCGGGCGGCTTTGGGGCGATGATGGGAAGAGCGCCCTGTACGTGAGAAAAACGGGCCTGGGCAGCCACGGTGACTGCGGTCATGGCTGCCATCTGGGCATTCAATGCGGCTTCTGAGGCTTGATTCTGGTAGCCCAGTATGGGGCCATATGAGCCGCCTTGGAAGGCGCCGATGGGGTCCTTGAAGACGACACGCGTGTTGTAGCCATCGCAATTGCGCTTGGACTTGATGCAGTTGTTGCAAGTGGGCTTTCCTTCGTCGCACTTTATGCGACGCCTGCGACAGGCTGGAGCAACGCAGATTTACAGCGTCAGAAGTCAACGTATGCTTGCGGTACAGACAAATGCTGTGGTTATACGATAACAAGTCCCTCGACTCATAGCGCCGGGGCCGTGGGTTGAAGGCTCAGGATGCATCGACAGGTAAGTGGAGATGAATACATACTCATACAGCCCGTCTTGGTTCGTTTCTTAATGGCCTTTTTGTTGCCATCGTCGCCCTTGCTCCCTTCACCCTCCTGGTGTGAGTCTCGGCCGGCTGCAGAATCTTGGGGCCGCTCGACCTCGGATTGTGATGCGGCAGAGTCCATGTTGGCGTGATGCAGCGATCACATCAAAGAGTCTGACCGTATATGTAGGTAGGCAGGGACCGTGATGGTAGATATGGGATGACAGCGCCAGAGATCGGATGATCTAGTTGTATGCCCTTCTCTGTTCTAGACGAGCGTGCCAACCTGTTGATTTTCTGATGTATTTTGAGATGAGCCCGAGCGGATGATGGCGGCTGATCCTCATGGGCGCCAGGTCGATGCCAACAACACCAGGGTCGGGAACCGATTGGTTTGCGCGGTCAGGTCGCCTTGAGGCACACAACCAGGTAGACCCTGGATTGCCCGACAGCAAGGCTCCTAGGCCGAATGGGCGATCAATTGGCCGTTCTCTGGTCTAGATAAGCTAGGTACCAGCGATGAGGCACCGAAACCGACTAGGTAGTGCCCGCAGGGTTGTGCACGGGCCAGAGCTCCAGGTGGCTGGCGACGAGGGAGAAAGCGTGGACCGATGGGAAGCCGATCCGGGAGCTGTTATGTAGTGGCAGTGGATGAGGAAGGGCTTGAGACAGGTTGGTGCGCCCTGAGCCGTCCGCGTCGAACTGCTGGCTCACGGGGCCGTCGGCCTGTAGCACGTCACGTCCAGGCCGAGCCGAGGGAGAGAGGTTTTACGAGGAGAGTGGATGGTTAGCGTCGCCAGAAGGTCGACCGCGGATAAGAAGGTGTGTCGTCTCGTCTAGATAGGTGTCTGGATGCAGAGATGATGGTGGGTCACTGGACGAGCGAGCTATCAAAAGCACTCTGCTGGCGTGATTTCATGCATCTCTTGCTGAAAATTAGTTACTTCCGCTCTAGTGGCGAAGAAGGGAAAAAAAAAAAAAAAAAAAAAAAAAAGGGGGGGGGCAAGGACTTGTTTTCAAGCGCGCAAATCCGTGATGTCGGGCTGTCAGCGCGACACTGGCAACGTCCGGCCGGTGCGGTGACAGAAATGGGCCTCGGTGGTAAGACGCTTAATATCACTCCCCAACAGTCCCCGGCAGCACGCGAAAGAAGCACAATGCCGGAGTGGTGGAAGAGGGGAAGGGAAAAAGGGGAGGACGAGCTGGGTTCCTGAGAGGACGGCGAGGCTTCTTGGCAACGGGGGCGGTTTTAGGCCCGTGCATGCACACGACCACGGACCCCTGCCCCCGGCTTGCTTGGACTGTCGAGCAAGAGTGGTATGCACGTCGCGATAGGGTGGAGGAGGTTGTACGAGCCAGGGGCGCAGAGGCATCCATGGAAAGCAAGCTTGAGGCCAGTGCCGAGCTCGGCAGGTCGCTGCAACAGGCCGAGCTTGGTGGATCGTGATGGAGTGCTGGCCTTTGCAGGGGCGGCGGGAAAACGCGGGGGTGTTTCTCGACAGCGAACGAACGCCAGCCACCTCTACATAGCGGGGGAACTGCCGGACCCAGGCCTCTGTCCCAGAGCCTGGGACAGACCCAAGATGTGGAGGCGCCACGTTGATTAGGGGCCGGCTGGTTCGGAGTAACCCGACTGTGGAGTCACAGGCTGCCACCAGCCCTTGGTACGGACGTAAAGGTCAGCCACGGGACGAAAGGACGGGAACAGGCATGGAGGAACGATTGATAGCGTCGGATGAAGGGCTACGGAAAGCAGCGATGGAAAAGAGACGAGCCATGGAAGGACAGGGAGGCCGAGCCAAGGCGGCCTCCTGCCCTCCATGAGAAAAATTGTACCTGCCGGCCGGGTACTTTACGCGGGAGTGTCGCCATCGCGCGCCGCGATGTCCAGTGCATCAAATGAAGCTGTACTGTGGAGGCAGAGACGCGCGCCCAATTCGGGAATGGGTGAGGCAATTGACGCCTCGTACCACACAAACTACGCCTAGTTGATCATCGATTACAGCTGTGTGTCACAGCATTAAAAGTGTCATCGAGCAAATAACGGCCAAGCCGACCTTCCCTCGCGACCGGAGGCTGATGGGGGAGACCGAGCACAATCGTCATTTCTCCAGGTCCCGACCTACCAAAAAACACATCCACCAACCTATCGCTTGATAATTTCCCGAGACAAGGGAAGGCCGCAAGAGCCATGGCGAAAATTGAGCCGGCGTTTTTTTTGTCCTCGGCCCTGCCTAGCCTGCCACGTGCCTGCACGTAATAGCCCCGGATGCTTAGCCGTGGGGCCGTGTCGAAGAAAAAAAAACAGGGCACGAAAAGGACAAAGATTTGTGCCAATTTTTGCTTGGCGGTGCACGGTTTTATAGTACAGCATTTGCAGTCTGGGTCGTCTCCATTCGCGAAGGGAAGTCAAACTGATCAGCGGAGACGCTCAGCCTGGTATTGCGTTATTTTTATTTTTATTTTTTTTTTATTTTCTTTTATTACTCCTAGCGAACCCGAGAGCCTCACAGTTGCGGTTCCACGCATGAGCATCCCGAAATCTACCAGATACAAATGAGTAATGCCCGGGCGTGGCCGCAAAGTCCTGCTATCGCGGCTACTAGGTAGGTACCTAGTATTCGGTACTCATGTGAACGCAGGCGAAGGAAGACTACTTTGGTATATCTTGCATTTGGTGATACCTATCGGCGAGGGGACTGACATCCACCGAAGGTGCACGAGGTTGTGTTATTATTGCCTTGTAAACCAAACTGTCCTTCGACAGCTTCCGTCGCTTAAATAAATGATGAACTATAGCCCATTCTCCGCGGTCGACCGACTAAAATTAGAAGCGCATACTAACAACAAATACGAGTTCGGAATGCGCTCGTAGCGGGAGACGAGTCAAACGAAAAGGACAACCCATAGATCGAAAAGATGCACAGCAGTTCGTTGGCAAGTTACGGCATGATTCTCTTCGTAACAGAATATCAGGGTAATATTGTGTCCTACCAATCAAGCAAACCCAACGTCTTTCTGTCCTGGGTTCCGTCCCTTCCCCTTCCGTGTACAGCACTACTCCGTTCGGCCGTAGCAAAAACAACAACAGAAGAACCACGCCTCGCAAGAGTAAAAAACAACACTGTAATAACATTGTCTTCTGCTTCAACAAGACAACCGGGTCAATTTTGACAAGCCCATCTAGCTGTTTGCATTCCGGCGCTCCGCCTCCAGCACGGCGCGGCTCCAGTCGTACTTGTACAGGAACAGGTACTCCACGGTGGCGACCAGGCAGAGCCCGCCCGTCACGCCGATCCACAGCCCCGCGAGCTCCCAGCCGAGGCCGACGCCGACGCCGAAGGAGACGGGCAGCGCGATGACGTAGTACGACACCAGGTTGGCGTAGCCGCCAAACTCCTGCCGACCGATGCCGCGGAGGAGGCCGTGCGAGAGCGCGGCCATGCCGTCAAACACCTGCATCACGGCACATATCGGGAGCACCTTGGCCACGATGGCGATGACCTCCTCGTCCTGGGTGAACAGCAGCGGGAGCTTTTCGCGGAGCGCCGTGACTATGATCATGTTGGCGATCCCGATGATGGAACCGGCGATGATGGCCTAGAGACAACGATGATAGTTAAAAAAAAAAAACACATCAGCTTCCGTTCGAGGTGGGGTATCCCGTTTCACGCTAGCACATCACTTACCACTTTGGCCGATGTTTTGGCCGCACCAACGAGCTTGGCCCCAATCAGGTTCGCAACTCGGGTCGACGCCGCCACAGACAGAGGGAAGGGAATTTGGTACGTGGTCGAGGTGATGGTCACCAGGATGCTCTGGGCCGCAAGCTGGGACGTGCCGAACCGGCCAGAAACCAGCGTGAGGATCTCAAAGGCAAACCACTCTGCCTCGACCATGATCATGCCCGGGAGAGCGAGCCGGATCATAGGACCTGTAATGACGTTAGCGGGCTGCACAGACGAGCGCTTGTAGATAGGTGGCGGATATGCAATGGCGAACGTACCCCAGTTCGACAGCGCCCGCTTCGTAAAGCCACCCCAGCATTGGGAGCCATCGACAAACACGACATATAGAAGCAGCAAAATGGGCATAAGGTTTTGCGTAATAACCACGCTGATCGGGGCACCGATAAAACCCCAATCGAGCTTCCAGACAAAGAGCCAGCTGAGGAACACGTTCAAGGGCGCGGCCACCATGAGGCAGTAGGTCGTCGCGTGGAAGATGCCCTGCGCCTGGACGAACCGTTTTGCCGCCTCGAATATGGCGTAGGCCGGCATGCTGAGTATGCAGACGCGCAGGTAGAGGCCCGCGAGCTCTGCGCTCTCTCTCTCCGGGAGCAACATGGCCAGGAGCTCCGCCGCGTTGAGCCACAAAACGGATATGGGGACAACCAGCACGAGCAGGAACCACGTCATCCTCTGGAACTGCAGTCCCACCAGGTGCTTGTGTCCCGAGCCGTAGGCCTGGGCGCAGAGCGTGTCCAGGCTGGTCGCGAGGCCCTGAATCACGGCGTAGCAGGTGATATTGGCCGTCATCGTGCCGACTGCCGTTGTGCTCATATCAAGTTAGAGATAGGTACCTTGCCTCCCCTCCCTCCCTGGCGCATCAGGGACGCGAGAAGTCCCGCCATCCCATCTCAAAGAACAGTGTACTCACGGCTGATGGCGCCCAGCTCTATCTTCCCGATTCTGCCGACGACGAAGATGCTGGTGATGTTGATAGAATACTGAAGCAAAAAGGTCACAACAAGAGATCTGGAGTAGGTGGCCAGGGTCTTGGCCTCGCGCTGCCACGTCGTCTTGATCTGGCCCGCCGCGACGGCGGCCTCCCAAGTGTCGTGGAGCTGGCTCTGGTCGGGGCGGCGCCCGTTGCGAGCGCCATTGCCGTTGGCGCCGAGCAGAGGCGCCTCCTCGTCGCCGCCGCGCAGTTTGGTGGGCACTTTTGTGCTGAATAGCTTCTGGCGCAGCTGGCTAAAGATGCCGGCGGGGGCGTCGGCGCCGGGTAGGCTGTGCTTGGGCGGGAGGATGTGGTTATCCCGCAGCAGGCTCCTCTCGGCGTCTCGCGACCGCTTCCGCTCGAGCGGCGTTAGGGCCGGGTCGTCGAGCAGGCTGGGCGTCGGCCCCACGGCTGGGCGTGTGGTGCCGTAGGCGATCCCGGCAGGGCGGCGGTACAACGTGGGGTTCTCCCCGTCGGCATCGTCTGACTCGGTCAGCTCTGGGTCGCCGCCGCCGCCGCCAGCGTCGAGGCATTCGGCGAGGTCCCTCGCAATGACCTCCTGCGCGATGGGCGATGTGGCCAAGAAGGTGGCGGATCGCGGCGAGGCGAACTCGCGGTTCGATGCGCTGGATGGCCTCCCGCCAGGGATGGGTCTGGAGGACGTCATGTCTGAACTGGATATCGAAGGGGTATCGATGTGCGTCCAAGATGACGGAGGAGTGCAGGATCAGACGTTGACGGCCTCAAGAATTCAGGGTGTCGCAGAACCAATAAAAAGCGCCCCGATGCCGGGAGGAGAAGCCGGCGACAGCGGTGGCGGGCACGGTGGAACTCGGCTACCTACCAGACCCCCCAGTAAGATAGAAAATGGAGACGTAAAAGGTAAAAAAAAAAAATTCGTCCGCACGCAGCATTCAGGTGGGTATGGACGGTAGCATCGCGAGATATTCATGCAGGACGAAAATAGCTAGATAGATAGGAAGGGAGGTACTTATACGGCTAGGCACGATAGGTAAAGCTTGAGCGGCTGGCTTTCCGTGAAACCTTGGTGGCTTGACTTGCCGCTGCCGACGCCGCCAGGTTCATCCTCCGCGCCTTTGTAACATGCTACCATGGAGGAAACGAGATGTAAACGAATCGACTCGAGTGCCGATCTTTCAGACCGCCACAATTCCCCCAACCGGAGACAGGACAAGCCTGCACATCCTGCGGTCCTTGACCTTCTGCAGTTCGGCGCTCTCAAGACGGTGGTCGAATTCGGAAACAGAATGGCATTTCTGAATCGAGATTGCAGTCAAACCGAGCGGCCGCGGCCGGATGAGTTCGTTGGTCGGTCGGGATGACCGTCCTTTTGAGAAGGGATGATGGATGGTGGTGCGGGGGTGAAGCTGCTGACCAGACGCAGCACGGCAACGAGCATGACAATGGTATGCGGCTCACCGAGCAAGGGTCGAGGATGGAGGTGCCGAGACTGCCCGAGCCAATAAAAAAGATGCGTGCTCCCATCAGCTGTTATATCACGTGATAACGTCTTCCCAGTATGGTCGATCTCCCGACCTCAGCTCCTGTACTCCACTCCAATGTTTCACGAGCCTAAATCAACAAAGTACGCACTGTATAGCGTCGGAGTACCCAAGGATGCAGCTTCATTACGCGATCCCGCAGGACTGGCTCGAGACTGCAGCTGGAATAATTGAGGGGGCGTTTTTTTTTTTTTTTTTTTTTTTTTTTTTTTTTTTTTCTTTTTTTTTTTTTTACGTC